>OY744536.1:13176517-13181517 GCA_963556195.1 Sepiola atlantica | reverse complement strand
TCACTTCGTGGAAATAATCGATAATTCTCCCTATTTATTCTAACCATATGGTGAGTCTAAACGTAATAAGTCTGTTAGCGAAACCTCCGATGGTCGTATGGGATAAGTTAACTTCAGAAACTTCATTTGGGGAACGCACTTTCATCCAAATAGAGAATCTAATGGTTTTTAATGTGGAAAGAAAATCCTGCTCTCCAAAAAGAGGCAGACTGGATTAGATCAAGAGTTAAAATTGCTAGAACAAAAAAAGATGAAGTGCGTCATCAGAACAGATACTTCACTTCAAATTATTTATTTGGGAAAAATATAACATCTGACAAATTTGGCAAAAGGTTATCAAAAGTGTATGGAAAGTGGGGTTACATGGTCATCCCCTGTCTTTCGTACAGTGGCTATCTTACTATTAACTAGAATTATTGCAGTCACTACGATACCAAATTTATTCTAGTGACAATTCCGAAATATCCTAAATGAGTTGAAACTGATATATATATATATATATATATATATATATATATATATATATATATATATATATATATATATATATATATATATATATATATATATATATACATAAGATAGATGAAAGAAGAGGGAGATGGATAAACATGTACGAATGACAAATTTATTTCAACTTCGATTGTTCAATGCAAGGCGTACTCGGTAAAAAACATGTCTATTATTCTTGCCAAGGCTTTTCAAAGATTAAAATCTTATCACCAGAGGAATTACATAGATAGATAAGTTGGCAGTGTAAAAGCTAAAATTCCAAATTCGAATAAATATTAAGTAATAGTGAGTGAGAATGTGCGTGTAAAAAGATATGGGGTCTGCCCAGTTGATAAATGTCCGTTGATAAGGTGTCCAGTGAAAGGAGATTTAAAGATGGAAAAGACGGGTTTTCGTGAAGGCAGCATTGAAAAAATTCAAGAATTAAGTAAATCCAATAGAAAGATGTTTAGTTCAATCGTAAGTGGAACGCACTTATTCGGAAGTAATTTTGAGAATTCGGGCCATTTTGAAATACTTCCGTGGACCGAGAATGAGAGTCGTTTTTCAGAAGTTGAAGTTGAACTGTGTATATTAAACGCAGGCAGTCGGGAATTTAAGTAGTGACTTTGAAAGTCTAAGAAGAGCGACAGCTTTTAGTTGAAAACGAATTGCAGCTCCTTAGCCTTTTGGCTAGGATCACAGTATATATATATATATATATATATATATATATAAGTGCAGATTAGTAATCCGAGGCTGTAGCAATGCGATGTAGTTGACGGAAGATGGGAAAAGTGAACAGAAATAAACGATGAGAGAAAACGAAACTCAAAACGATTTATTAATAAATTTCACGAAAAACTGATTAAATACCTGAATAGTAAATACTGTCTGGTGAATAAAAAGTTCGGCAAAGGGTAATCTTAAATTTTCGAAAGAAAAACTTTCATTTTCAAAAAACAACAATAGAAGACCGAAAGGGTCGAAAAAAACGGGAAAACCCGGTGTCAAACCATTGAAACACCGCAGCAGACAATTGGGAGTAGGAACGCAGAAAATGTCAAAATTTAATTAAATAATTATTCAACTAAATTTAACATATTATTAACATTTGTTTATTTATATACTAATTATTATAATTTTTTTATATTTTATTTTATATGATTTATTAATTTTTTTTCTCTTTTTTACAAACATGTCTATTATTATATCAATTCTAAATTTAAATTTACGTGTGGGCCGTTATTATTATAATATGTGCGAACAAAGGCGGATAACTTAGGAAAAAATATGTTTAGAAATGAGATTTGAAATTTGAAAATGAATTTAAATCAAGTAGGAATGGATCACTGTCAAGGAGGTAGGAAGGAACCGTTGGAACGGGGGAAGGGGGGAATAAGAAAAAAACGTTGGAGAAGGGGGGAATTAAGGGATAAAAATACATACACACATATACATATATAAAGTGTAAATATCTAAATGCATATTTATTTATTTTTTATGTTAATTTAAGAGTATTCCAAGTGTATAATACTCCTAGAACTAAATTTATATAAATTTATTCTATTTATTGATTTTTTTCCTTAGTTATTATTATTTATTCATATATTTAATTTATTCTTTTATTATTATAATTTATTTTTTTATTTTTTTATTTATTTTATTTATTTTAATTTTTTAAAATTATTATTTTATTTTATTGTATTTCAAACTCTAGTTAAGGGATTACAAATCTATCGGCATACACATACACACACATGAGAATACACCCATATTCACATACATGTATATATGCATACACATACACAAGGCCTAAATATATGAAATAAAGTGCATATTATTCCATTCCATAATTATAATATGTAACATGTAAAAATGTGGCGCTGGCAAATAAAGAGGAGACAAAGGCAAGTAAGTTGGGGGTGGGAGTGTGAGGATGTAAGAATCAGAGGATGAAAGGGGAAGACAATTAAAATCTGTTATTCAGAGTTGAACGAAATTTAGAGATTAGAATAGCTTCCGAAATTCGAAGCTGACCTATATTGCGGACGGAGTTGAGGATGCGGGCACTAATAGAGCGATGTGTGATGCCACATGATATTAAGTGTTTGTGGAAGGAAGAAATGTGGGTTTTTAGATGCTCTTTAATGCGTTGGTGTAGAGGCCTAACGGTACTACCGATGTAGAACTTTTGACACTTAGCGCATTGTAGGTTGTATACTGTATAGGTGCGGAGGCAGAGGCCAGAGTTGGGGATAGGGCAACTAGCTAGAGAGCAGGGGTCTGGGGTGTAGTGGTTTTTTTTTTGATAAATGTTGTCGGAGAGAAGTGCCTGTGTGAGAAAGTTGTATGTTAAGGTTCTCACTACGTATGGCATTGCGAATAGCGGAAGTGATACGGTCGCTAAAGAAGGGGAGTTTAAGGAAGCAAGTGTTGGTGAGTGTGTGGTGTCTACGTCTTCTGGTGTTGTTAAGGCTGGATATGGTAGTGAGGGGGAAACCGTTGGTTAATAGGGTTTGGTGGAAGGCTTCGGTGTGTGTTGTTTTATCGGAAGTAGACGAGCATTTGTCCTGTATGCGGGTGATTTCGGTTTGTGGGTAACTAATTTCTGTTCACTTTTTCCATCTTCCGGCAACTACATCGCATTGCTACAGCCTCCGACTACTAATCTGCACTTATATTTACCAGCAATGCTTCAAGCAAACAACAATCTCCTTTTATATATATATATATATATATATATATATATATATATATATATATATATATATATATATATATATATAGATGAAGTAAATCCAACAAAAGATATAAGAGGCAACTAATATCTTTTAATTAGTAAAACATCCGGTTAAAGACTGAAGCTCAATATACTGGATAGAGCATTAATAGCATAATATGAAATGAAATAATAAAATAAGGTGCGAATCAAATGTTATTATAATTCAAAATTCAGGCAAAGTAACTCAAAGTCCTTAACTCATGAGTTTTCAAAGATAATTCTTCTCCTCAGAGGACCATTACCGCAGTGACGTTACTGCAGGTGATAAAATTACACTTTGAAAATATATAAAAATATATACAAAATACATAAAAGTACATAACACATCAAATATATCAAGCCAAAAACATACTTATTTGTTAAAGTTATAAAATCCATCCACGTCATACAAATTAAAACATAGTCAATGAAAGATGTCCAAGAGGTTGACTGAATATAAATCCAGGCATTGAGTGATAGTCCAAAAGCGAAAAAATTTGAAAGAACTGAAAAACCGAAAAAGTTATCTAGTCGGGAAATGCGTCCGCAATCAATGCAGTAAATTACAGTGAAAAATGCCTCCAATGTTTATGTTAATTAATACAATGATAAATGAACCAAATCAAATAAAATGTTAACTTCGACATATAACATCCGGTCGGATAACGTCGTTTGAACAAGAAGGCGTATGAGACTTTAGTATTACCTTCTGATCGACGAGAAGAGGTTTTGTTTACTTGGCTTGCGGGAGAGTGATTACTTTCAAATTTAACGTTATTAATTTTGATCGGACCCGGAAGAAGGAATGGCCGAATATATTGACTCAGTTTGATTTAATTTTATTCAAATCGGATTTAGCGGATTTTACATTTAACCAGCGAATTTTGATTTGTGCTGCTCTGATCAAATCATTTGAACCCTGAATTTTGAACTTTATGATTTCAACTAAAGTGAGTTTATTGAACTTTTTATTTGATGAGTTCAGGACTTTGAGAAAATCGCCACTATGCGAAAACGTGTAACCGTTCTCCTCGAAGCATCCTGTTTTTATCTGCTCAGCACCAACCACTGTAACGTCATCAGAAAAACGAGACCCAATAAAATGCCCTTTTTCTTTACGAATGCCACAATTCTGGTATCTATGGTATATTTTATCTAAGAGATGGTTGTTTTGTTTTACGGCATATCAACCTTTTCCAGGTTATTTAATGCCGAATGCAGTCATTTTGGTGAAAGTTTTTATGCTTCAAGTTCTTTATATGTTCAAATATTTATTGATGGTGTTTGGTTTGGTTGTTAAAGTATATTTGTTTTCTTCTTTTTTTTGTTTCATCTGTTTCTATTTAACCCATAGTTGGGACCCTAACAGGTACTACCACTCCGGGTCAGGGTGGACCTGGGAGCAATGGTAATTAAGAGGAGGCTCCACATTCCCCAAAGTCCGTAAGCCGGATCTCACCATCGGATGTAGTTTAAGGTCATATCCAGGACCGGGAGTAGGGTAGGAAAAATAAAATAAAAAAGGGGAGGGAGAAAGGGAGAAGGGCTGTTGTTTTTGGTTTTGGTTTTGTAGAACATAATTAAGTTTTACAAAAAAAAAAACGTCAATGTAGGTGAATTTCGTCTCAAGGAGCTACAGGGCAGCCTGATCTGGTATCACCAGGTATAAATATATGTATATATATATAAATATCTATATCTATGGTATATTTTATCTAAGAGAAACAACAGCGTATTTATATAG
>OY744536.1:13159017-13171517 GCA_963556195.1 Sepiola atlantica | reverse complement strand
ACGCATATTACTCACACAAGCATATTACTCACATACGCATATTACTCACACACGCATATTACTCAAACACACATATTACTCACACACGCATATTACTCACATACGCATATTACTCACACACGCATATTACTCACACACGCATATTACTCACACACGCATATTACTAACACACACATATTACTCACACACGCATATTACTCACATACGCATATTACTCACACATACATATTACTCACACACGCATATTACTCACATACGCATATTACTCACACACGCATATTACTCACACACACATATTACTCACACACGCATATTACTCACACACGCATATTACTCACATACGCATATTACTCACATACGCATATTACTCACACACGCATATTACTCACATACGCATATTACTCACACACGCATATTACTCACACACGCATATTACTCACACACGCATATTACTAACCCACACATATTACTCACACACGCATATTACTCACATACGCATATTACTCACACATACATATTACTCACACACGCATATTACTCACATACGCATATTACTCACACACGTATATTACTCACATACGCATATTACTCACATACGCATATTACTCACACACGCATATTACTCACACACGCATATTACTCACACACACATATTATTCACACACGCATATTACTCACATACGCATATTACTCACATACGCATATTACTCACACACACATATTACTCACACACGCATATTACTCACACACGCATATTACTCACATACGCATATTACTCACATACGCATATTACTAACACACGCATATTACTCACACACGCATATTACTCACATACACATATTACTCACACACGCATATTACTCACACACGCATATTACTCACATACGCATATTACTCAAACACACATATTACTCACATACGCATATTACTCACATACGCATATTACTCACATACGCATATTACTCACACACGCATATTACTCACACACGCATATTACTAACACACGCATATTACTCACACACGCATATTACTCACACACGCATATTACTCACATACGCATATTACTCACATACGCATATTACTCACATACGCATATTACTAACACACACATATTACTCACACACGCATATTACTCACACACACATATTACTCACACACGCATATTACTCACATACGCATATTACTCACATACGCATATTACTAACACACACATATTACTCACACACGCATATTACTCACACACACATATTACTCACACACGCATATTACTCACATACGCATATTACTCACATACGCATATTACTCACACACACATATTACTCACACAAGCATATTACTCACATACGCATATTACTCACATACGCATATTACTAACACACACATATTACTCACACACGCATATTACTCACACACACATATTACTCACACACGCATATTACTCACATACGCATATTACTCACATACGCATATTACTCACACACACATATTACTCACACAAGCATATTACTCACATACGCATATTACTCACATACGCATATTACTCACATACGCATATTACTCACACACACATATTACTCACACAAGCATATTACTCACATACGCATATTACTCACACACGCATATTACTCACATACGCATATTACTCACACACGCATATTACTCACATACGCATATTACTCACATACGCATATTACTCACATACGCATATTACTAACACACACATATTACTCACACACGCATATTACTCACATACGCATATTACTCACATACGCATATTATTCACACACACATATTACTCACATACGCATATTACTCACACACGCATATTACTCACATACGCATATTACTCACATACGCATATTACTCACACACGCATATTACTCACATACGCATATTACTCACACACGCATATTACTCACACTATGAACATATTGACATATACATCTCTAGTCTTTTGTGCACGTACTGAACTTTCTTTATTAAACACGAGTTTGCATAAACTTTCCCAAATTAACATTTCTTTATCAAAACTGACTATTATATTCATGTAAAATTAAAAATGTTATGTTATTGGTTATGTTTTTCTTGATTTTTTTATTAAAAAAAAACTCTGTTCATGTGTTATTTAGCACTTGCTAACTGATGACACATTTATATCATACACGCTGTTTAACATCCTCCATTTTCTTCCTTCGCTATAACATAACATTTATAACGCTTATTTAACTACATTTATATTAATTGTTAGGGTGTTTTTTTGGCAATCCTCAGAGATGCAACTGTCGTAGACTAGATGAATGCTATTTCTGGAATCTGCCAAGACAAAGAAAAGTCCACAATAAGGATAAACTATAACATAGTTAAGTAGTCAATTAGATAGAGGAAAATTAGTGTTCCTCGCTGCTTTAATAACTCAACGTTTGAAGGTAGAGAAGACGCTTGATTTAACACTCGGATATCTATGTATCTCATATAGAATTCAAGTGTTATCCTCAGGAAGAGACCTCTTGATTTCTGAGAATTTTCACTGAAGTAAAATGAAAGAATATATATATATATATATTTAAATATTTTCTTTGTCGTACAAAACTTTAAAATAGCATTGAAGAGACAATATTTATTATTCATAATGAATTTAAGAAATTAAAAAGATGAAAGGGCAGCTGACCGGTTTCGTACCTCGCTCAACAGAGCCAAATATCGAGGTAATGTATAAAAAATATAAAAAGATGCTATGAGAATTATAGCGAGGGAAAGGGGTAAAAAAAAAGAAAAAAAAAATCAAAAAAAAAAAAAAAAAAAAAAGAAGATCTTGAGATGATATATATATATATATATATATATATAGTACATGTATTGTATTAGTTTCTGTAGATGTAAATCCGTTGACACTCCAGTGTTTATAAAAAGTGCTCAATAACAAGTAGAGCTGTCCTTTAGTATAATTTTCTTTATTTATACGAACATTTATTGGTTACATATGTGCATACATGTCTCGGTTGTACTCTTTACAGAGAGTCCACCTCTTCAACTTTCTGTGAAGAGTACAACCGAAGCATGTATGCACATATGTAACCAATAATGTTTGTATAAATAATAATGCATACTATATATATACACACACATCACCGTCTTGTCCTTAATGGGATATGTTAAGTTAGTGGAGTTGTGTGAATAGCCTGCTGATCTATTTGTAGATGTGTTTAACTACTGAAAACGTTTTATATCATTAATGCTGCAGCGTTATTCATATAAGAATAATTTGTGTAGATCTTAATACGAACTTTAAATCAAGTAAAGGGACGAAGGTTAAATACACGTGTAGATCGTACAAATTGTAATTACTGGAGTCTAATACAAATAGAAAAAAAATACATTTCACGCTAAAAACGCTCTTCTACTACTGCCACTATAATCAATTGAACGCAATCTTACACACAAATACATCTACTTATATATACGCAGTTTCTGTCGACACTGTTAGGCTTGGGCTGCTGCTGCTTCAACGGCTCACAGAAAATACACACATATATTAATTTATCATTAATGTCATAAAAATCACCACCGTTGCCATCGCTCTCTTCTATTCAAGCACGTAAAACCAGCATGCGTACATTGCCCGTATACATGAATGCAGAATCTAACAAAACAACGCAATTCATAAAAAAAAACATGCAAAACATCAGAAAGTCTAGAGGATCTAAAGGTTTGTACAACGGTAAAGTGAATGCAGATATATGTCGGTGTAATTATTACCAGCACGTCTTAAGTTCATGCTGATGTAAAATACGTTAAGTGTGTGTATTTTCTTCCACAAATTAGTTTAGGTAGTGCTTGTTTTACTGTAAAGAGTATTGATTAACTCCTCTCCAGGAGTTAAGCACATGGCCAGTTTTTATCTTACTCCCACAAGTAAGATGTGACCCAAGGTCGGGTCGGGAAAGTGGGGTTTAAAAATTGCCTGGGCAGCCCCATCGGCATTCCCCGGTAGGGGCGCCTCAGGCAGTAAGCAATAAACTTACTCCTCCTCAAAGAGGGGAGGCAAAGCCTGGGAAGGTGGACCTCCTAGAACTGCACAGGACAGACCCATTGACCGGCTTAAGTCAAGCCCCGAATGCCAAGACAATACCAGTCTATAGGGGTGCAGTATCCATCGGAACAGATACTACACTTTGATCTTAGCCAAAAGGCCAAAATGTAAGTTGTTTAAACTTCTATGCGTCGTATTTTGTTGCGGTGACAATTTCTTGTTAAAGGTTTTGTGTTCTCTCTTTATATCATGTGGGGTCGGCTCTCACGTGTTAGCGTCAAATCATTACCGATTTAATTTTATTGCTGTTGGTTCAGGTGTGTGTAACTCTTCTCATTGGCTGAAGCATCGTTATTTTCCTCTATTTCTTTTATTTGAATTTGGAGCCGATTTTCGACCAAAATATGCAACTTTTTTCATTGGTATTTCTTTTTTTTTTACTGTTTACAGATATTCATTGCATAATCTTGGGAAATGAAATGAAATGCGAGCTTTAAATAAAGTGAAAAAATATAGAAAACACGTATGAAGCTTTCAAACTGACTTTTAGAACTAGCGGAAAACGTACATTCTCGCGTAAATGTGGTAACAACAAGTTCAGCGTATAGCTGCTGCTGCCGTCATTTTGTTTCTAGTAGTAAACGACAGCTTACACACATATATGTACGTACACAGACCAACACACGTACACATAAATATATATTAACACCTCACATGAGAGAACATTTTACTGGTAATATTAAGAATTTGTTATAAACATTATTTTTTTCTTCCGTTATTTTATTAATATTTAACCTTTTATTTGAAAGTTTAATTTAATTCACTGGTTTAGTAAAGCTAACTGCAATATTATGATCTAACTGTATACAGTGTATTCTGAATTTGTAATCTTATACAGCCATATTTCACATCAACATGATTAGATCTTGGTGATGAATATGATTCTTTGATAATTCGATAGGTTGTCGGCATATACAGGGTGGGCAAAAATAAGGGTCCTATTTTTAAAAATTCATAACTTTTTTATTTATTGATTTAAAAATTTTTTTTTTTTAGAATAAGTAAAGGACCCCTTCCGAAGCAAGCATGAGCCGTATTAGCCCTAAGGAACGTACCCTCATTTAGAAAACATTATTTTTGCTTAAAAAACTCAAAACAGTGTAAAAAACAATACTTTAGTTTTTGTAAGTTTTAAGAAGTGTTTTTCGGCTAAAATTTGTTTTGTTTATTTCAAAAAATCTCGGAAGGGTCAGTCTACACACACATAAAGTTTGGTGAGTTTAACTTTTATTTTGTGGAAGTTATTCAAATTTAAAGATAGGACCCTTATTTTGGCCCACCCTGTATATGCACTTGTACTTCACCGTCTTTTACATCCTCATATAATTACTTTAGAAAATCCTATTCTGGCATTATCTTGTATATAAAAAATAAGATTTTACCTCATTTAGGAATAGCTTTCTTAACAACAGGTAGATAACACAATGTTTCTTTAGATTTATTTACCAACTATTGGTGCGTGTTCTAAATAAATATGATTCTTTGATAATTCGATATTGGTCGATGTTCTTAATAAAAAAAACAACAATATTATTTTCAACCGATTTTAATATTTAATCCTGGTCGATATTTGGTTTTTTTTATCCATCAGGAATTGAGTAAGGTAGATTAGTACTTACTGACTGTTAAGTCACATCTACTACGCCTGCCACTCATAACACCACACCACATTATTACAATATAACGTTTTTCCTTGTACACTGTCCCGTTGCTATTTCTCGCCATCTTTTCTGCTCTACATTCGACTATATATATATATATATATATATATATATATAAACGGGTCACTTTATTTACTCCCTTCTCACGGCAGGAATATGTGGCACAAGATCGGAAGATGGGAGTAGAAAGACAACGCCCCATCGAAAGAGCCAGGTTGGCCTCTAAAAATAACCTGGGCAGCCTCGTCGGTATACCTCGGTAAGGGCGCCTCAGAGAATTGGCGATGAACCAACCCGTTTCCAAAAGAGGAGATTCAAGGAATATGAGCGAGGACCTCCTAAGATTACCCAGCACATAACAACTCAGTTCGACAGATAAACGCTCCCAAAATTGCTGCATAATTATATCGACTAGTTTTGGCGGATTTTCCAAGAGGGCAAAATCATAACGTTATTATTTCAGCGCGGTCCTTAAAGTGCAAAAGAGCAAGTATAACATAACATATATATTTGGGCAGGAAAGTTAACAGTTGAAAAATTAAAAAGAAAAAGTAACAACAGCATTAACAAAACTTATATCAAACGCAGTAGAGTCTAATTATCTACCGACCTGTATATTTTATCGTGTTGAAACTGTCTAAGTGTTTTTTTTTTATTTAGATATGCTATTATTGTGATGTTTAATTGGTAATATATTTATATTTTTTAAGAAAAAAAATATAAAAGAAAAGAACAAGTTAGTTTGTGTATTAATGAGTCAAACATTTATTAAAAACAAATTGCAATGTTCTTTTTTTTTGCTTGTGAGAAACTTTCTTTGCATTTTGTTTTTTAAAGTCTCTTTTCAATTTAGATCACAAAACAATAGTCAATATTTGGGAATAAACAAATTTTAGAATTCTTTGCAAATTAATTTTTTTAAAATTATTTAGAAAAAGTTTGAGTTTTGATGATTTGACTATTTTTCTTTGTCCAGGTTTCTACGCAACATTTATCTATTTTTTTGTGTGGCAATTTCGTCGTTTTTGGAATATAATTTTTCATGTCGATTTGAGAGATAGTTTGCAAATATCAATTGTTTTCTTTCATTTCCATAATTCTAACATAGTGTTTGATTTATTGGTATAAAATTGCTTAAAAGGTGATCTCCTTGTCCATATAGACCTTGTCTTATATTTAAGTAATGTATTTCAACATTTTCTCTCAATGTATCTATCAATTCATGAGCAATATTTTCCAATTTGATGAATTCTTCACAACATTATTCATTGACTCCGCATTATTGTTAGTCCAATTGTTTTTGATTCCAAGTTTCCATTTAGGCAAACAAACATAATTGTAAATTTTGTCAACCATTTCTAAAATGTATTGCGAACCCAAGTGGTTATTCAAATGTTCAATTTCATCGAGCAAATTTTTATTTTTTGATTCATCTATCCAATTACCATTACCAAACAGAAGCTTTTTATATTTAAATACAGTCTTCCGATCCAACTTGCAATTCTCACTCAAATATCTAGTCAAATTTTCCTTTAAATGCCTTGCACAAAGAAAAGAGAGTGAACTTTTGAAGACCGCTCTAACTTTCACGATTGCCTTTTCTTGATCACTGCCCAAATTAATTCTGCTGACATCGATTTCAAAATGTGTATCATTTTGAAGCATTGCTGCAACATGACTGAAGAAATAATGATAGATCTCAAATGTAGCCTTTTTGTGTAGCAGAATTGGACCAAAGAATATCGGATGATCTCCTGTTTTCTTTCTAATAATTCCATGATTTTTATATGTAAGCATAGTAAGAAATGAGATGCTACAGAAGAGTGCTTGGCATCTCTTACTCAGACCGTGTCACAAACGAAGAAGTTCGCGCGCTCATCAACGCAAATCTGAACAACTACGAAGATTTACTGACAACTGCAGGAAAAAGAAAGCTTGCATGGTATGGTCACGTGACAAGGGGCAGTGGTCTCTCCAAAACCATCCTTCAGGGAGCAGTGCAAGGCAAGAGAAGGAGAGGTAGACAACACAAAAGATGGACGGACAACATCAAAGAGTGGGCGGGCTACAACTTCGCTACAACCCAGTCCATTGCCCATGAGTGTCAGAAGTGGAGACAGCTGGTGTGGAGTTCATTGGTGCAGCACCCCTATGACCCAGGAGGGGGTTAAGGGACAAAGTCAAGTCAAGTCATAGTAAGAAAGTAGGGTCCTAGATTAAAAGTCCTGCCTATACCAACAATTATATATTTCTCCTTACAATTCGTTTTAAAATCAGCAATTTGGTCATCAGTATAGCAGATAATAGGCGGCAAATCGTCTGCAATATTCATGACTGATCTCACAAATCCATCTCCGATTTTATTCATGCACTCAAGAATATCATCAGAGATATTTGTCACATGATGTTTAGACTTTTTGATTTTTTCTGTATTTCACGTTTTCAATTTGTTTTAAATTTCGAATCTCTTCATCTTTGGCTAAAATCTTCTTATTTGGTGATTCCATAGTCGATTTTATTTTGGCCAGGTCTTTTGATTTGTAGAAAAAAAATTGCTATACGTTGGTTGAACGTCGATAAAGATTTTTTGTAGAAAATTCAGGATTTTTCATCGAAATTATTGAATATATAAATCTGCAGAAATCATTAACATTTTTGACTGTACACTTTTTGAAGATGAACACTTCCTATTCTGTAGGCTGAGAAGTAAGTTTTACGAATTTTCGCATGCCATCAACTTGTTTTCAAATGCAGAATCCTTCATCACGCTTATAAATAAGCTTAAACGTTTCTTCAACATAGTAAGCAATATGACAGTTATACGTCTTGAAATTGCAGTCTACAACATTGTCCACAAATCTTGATGTTAGATTCTTTCTAATCCTTTCCAAATTTGAATGATTATCGCAAAAGAAATAGCAGTTTGATTTATCAAGAATAGGGGGAGATTGAAGAACAATAGTGGAGTTTTCAAACAGTTTATAAATTTGCAAAATATTAAAAAAATGATTTGATTCTTCTACACCATCAATAGATATGACCCTTTCTAGTTGATCATCCATTGGCTGATTAGTTTTTTTTTCGTCATCAATGCTACTATTGCTCAAAGAATTCTGGTCAGTCTCTAGTTGTAAGCTTATTGTTGGCGAAAAACTTCCTGATTCCTCATTAGAAATATTGATGTTTACATTGTCAAAAGTTCGACCTGCACATTCAATAATTGCAACAAAATGGTTTGGTTGCCAAAAAGTTTTCCAACAATTTCCGGATAGCATACAGCTAGTCCACATTAATGCGATGCTTTTAGAGCTGTTTAAAAAAAATTAAATTCAGTATTCAAATGTACAAATGCCAAATCAAGTAATCCATTAATTGGAGAATAAATACTCCTTATACATATTGCATATGCATGGGCGGCAAATGCCATTGTTAATGCATTTGACCAACCTGACGCTGTAGCACAATCTGTTAGAGATATTTTATAGTCTCTTGAAAGATTTTTAATGGTGCTGCTAACTGTTTCATCAATTTTTTCCCAATTCAATGCCATGCACAAATATGTTCTTACCCTTATCTCTTCACAAAATTCGTTCGAGCCATATTAGGCTAAAGATATTGGCTGAAAACAAACAATTTCCATCGGCTAATGTCTCTAAAGCTTTAAAGACTTGAGTATTAAATTTGGTTAAACTTTTCTTACTGTCATTATGAAATGGCAAGTCTGCATAATCAAAGTTTGATGAAACAAAATTTTGAATTTTTTTGGGTTTTAATGAAATCGCAACCATTTTACAATATTCTAAAAACTCATCCAAACTGATTTGTACTTTTATCTGACACATCAGCTAAAACTAAATGAAAAAAATATTTAATTTTATGCAATTTGGACAATAAAAATGTGAATCAAAGATCGATCCATTGATAAATCATAATTCAAGAGCTGAAAGTTGCAAGCATTCAAAGTGAATCCAATGTTCACATGAGTGATACTCAACCTTGTTGAAGAGTGGCGTTTTCTGACAATTGAGCAAAAGTAATTCATAGTGACACAAAAAATATAGTTAAGCACTCTAAAATGTTTTGAAAAAGGTAGCAAGTCGCGCGAAATTTAGAAATCCCAATCAGGGTTCCCGACTGTAATAAATGTTTGAATCCAAGATTTTCCTGGGGAGGGGGAGATTGAAAACTGAAGCTACACTTTTAGGAGGAAAAAAGGCCAAAAGGAGCCAAATTAAAAATGGTATATTATAAAGAAAAATTGACTATATTGAAGTTGTTAACTCCCAAATGTCTCGTTGTGTCTATGTGTGTGCAAGTGTCTAGCACTAACCTTTGTTGCTGATAGTAGTAGTAATTAGTTTCTCTCAGTCGATTGTATCCTTCTGAACTGTCATATTTGGTCAGGTTGTGATGGGTTATATTGGGATCTATTGGCCCCCAGAGGGACATACTCATTGGTTAAGAATTTGTGATTTCACACCTATCTGGTTGTAAACTTGTGTTCCACCATTTCTACTTACTATGAGGGTCTACTTTTTATGAAGGGGTGCCTCATAAATATCGATTTGATAGTAATTATTATAGAAAACGTTATACTTAAATAATTTTTGACTTAAAATAATTTTAATTCACAATATTATTTACGTTTTTAATACTTTTAAGTTCTGTTTTTAAACTCTTAAATTTATTATTTATAAATTAGTAGAATTTAAAAAAGATCGTTTTAGTTTTATCTGCTTTAATTTTTTCATTTCAATAAATATTTGATGATTAGTAAATATATATATATATATCAGGGCCGGCGGGACAGTTATAAAAGTGGGGGGATTCTCCTAAAAAGTGGGGGGGGGGGCGGTTAAACACATGCATATCAACTTAATTATTGATGACCGTAAAGTGGGGGGGGGGGGTCCCAAGTCAAAAAGAGACTGAGGCATTTTATTTTTGTTCCAATCCAGAGTGTCCGTTTTCTCCAAATTAAAAACCGACCTTGTGTCTAACTCACTAAGGTTAATAAACAATAGATATCGTTAATATTGAATTTAACTTGAAAATCTTATCTAAAAAATAGCCCGGTCCGTAAACTGCAAAAGTGCCAAAAACATAATACAAGAAGTGTTCTTCATTGAGGGGGGGGGGTAGCCCCGTATTTACAAGTATATCTCCTGCATGAACGGTTCTAAAATCTATTTTACAATCGATATTAATTCGATAATTGCCGAATTTTCCTACTTTGCCAAAATTGTCGAATTTTCCGTTGCTGAGTTTTCCGTTGTCCAGTTTTCCTAAATTCACATATATATACACACACACACACACACACACACACACACACACACACACACACACACACACACACACACAAGGTCTCCTGCTTTTGTTTCACTGTTAGATACTTAATCCCCCTTTTTATTTTATTTACTTACTATTATATATTATTTATTTATGAATTTTACAACAAATGTTAAGTCTACACTATTTTGGATTTAGTTAGTTTCTCTGGGAATTTAAACTGCATTTTCCTTTTTTTTGTTTTGTCTTTTTGTTTAAAATAACTCAAAGCTTCTTTAGACTATATATATATATATATATATATATATATATATATATATATATATATACACACATATACATATAGAGTCCAGTTATGCTGACCCACCTTTTTTATCATTGTTTACCAATAAAATAAAGAGTGCCAATGCTAAATCTGGGAGTGTGATCCCCTCAGAGGAACCCTTAGTTTTCTTAGAACAAGATAAATATCTGCTGTTTTTTTTTCTTAAATGAGAAATGTTCACAGATATTTATGTAAATTCTTGGATTTGGAGCTATTTTTCTCATGCAAATCCATTAAAATCAATGAAAATTGAAAGGCCAAAATTTAAAGAAAGTCTAAGTTTTGAAATACAAATTGCTTTACAGTTACTTAATTATAACGTTTTCTTTAATAATTGCCATCAAATAATCAAATTTATACAAAATAATCGGGAAAAGGCCAAAATTTACACCACATTTTACAAAAGCCAAACAGAATTTTTGAAGGCCAAACTGCATTTAAAAAGGCAAGATTCGCGAAATTTGCCCTTAAAACGGCCAATCTGGCAACCCTGATTCCAATCAGGGTTGCCAATTGGTGGCGGCCAGTGGAAAAGTAGCAAAATAAAAATAAACCGAAAAAAAAGGTATTCGGGGGGGGGGGGCAATTATATGCTTATTTTTAGTATTGAAGACTATTGTTTACTTTTAAATGACTGCGATTGAGTCATTTGAGCTATTCGGCGGTGGCGGCCGGTGGCGGCCGGGAAAAGTGCTGCCGAAGCAAAGGCATCTGAAGGCATCTCACTGTAAATAATAAGCGACTGTATATTAGGAAATTACGAACGCGGGTTCGTAAGCTGGGAACCAACATTTCTAGAGACGAAGGGAGTTTTGTTTGCTTTAACGTGTTTATAAAATATATACTTTTGTTTAAGTAGAGTAGTATTTATCTACCTCCCACAAAGTAAAATGTGACACAAGATGTATTGAACTATCTAGCTGTACTAAACATCAGCAGCAGCAGCTATGTCGACGGATTAGTTTTGTTTGTCAAAGAGCGATAAGGGCTTTTTCAAAGTGGCAATTAATGTAAAAATAGTAGGTCAGTTAGGAAACAATGAAACATTTAGGCTGCCACTTTTGACGGCATGAGTCCATTAGTAAACTAATCCGAAAGAAAGATATGTTTCGCAATTCTTAAAGTAGAACAT
>OY744536.1:13034017-13154017 GCA_963556195.1 Sepiola atlantica | reverse complement strand
ATTTACTAGCACGGTAGAGGGATCCCACCTTCTTTGCAGCAGCCCTGACAATGTCTTCAATGTATTTGTTCCAATTCATGTTATCTGTGAGAGTTAGACTGAGGAGTTTGAATGATGAACTCTCAGGTAGGGTGTTATTTGCCGTGACTTGGTTGAAGAGGTTTCTTGTAGTTATTGAAGGAAAGTAGCGTTGTCTTTGCGGCATTAAAAGTTACCATCCATTTTTTACCCCAATCCACTACAGACTGTAGGTAATTTTCTAAGGATTCAGTCATTGCCTCAGATATGTGCGCGTCGGTTTTGCCCACATGACGAGCGTAGAGCGTGGTGTTGCCAGCAAATATTCCTATCTCAGTCTCAATGACACCAGGGAGGTCATTTATAAAATCAGGAACAGTAGAGGTCCAAGGATAAATCCTTGGGGTACATCAACATTTATGTCATGTTGCTTAGATGAACGACCATCAAGGACAACCTGGATCTTTCTTTTTGTTAGGAAGGATTTAATTATATTAAATATTTGTCAAGTAATACCATATGAGTGCAGTTTTTGGAGAAGCCTTTCATGCCAGACCTTGTCAAATGCCTATGACTGCTGCAAATGTCCTCCACCAAATTGCGAAGTATCCAGAAAGTATGTTTAGATCCTCTGAAGATGATTCAATAAAATAAAAAAGTACTTTTCTTCGATAAAAAATAATGAAATTCAATGAGTTCAATAGATTCCACTATTTACAAAGTATTTATTTACAAAATAGAGACCTAGAAAACAAAACTGAAACCCAGAAAAGAAATTTAGAAACATTAAAAAAAAATCATAAATAAACAGCTAGAAACTTCAATAGAGCCTCGGAAATTAACTCGACCTAGAAAATAAAAAAAAGACCTCGAAAATAAATTAGACATAGAAAATTAAATAAAAACCTAGAAAATTAAACGGACCTTGCAAATTAAATAGAGACCTAGAAAATAAAAAAAGACCTCGAAAATAAATTAGACCTAGGAAATTGAATAGACCTTGAAAATTAAATAGAGACCTAGAAAATAGAATAGACCTGTAAAATTAAATAGAGACCTAAGAAAATAGAATAGACCTTGAAAATTAAATAGAGACCTAGAAAATAGAATAGACCTTGAAAATTAAATAGAGACCTAGAAAATAAAATAGACCTTGAAAATTAAAGAGAGACCTAAGAAAAGAAAATAGACCTTGAAAATTAATAAAGACCTAGAAAATAAAATAGACCTGTAAATTTAAATAGAGACCTAGAAAAGAAAATAGACTTTGAAAATTAAATAGAGACCTAAGAAAAGAAAATAGACCTTGAAAATTAAATAGAGACATAGAAAATAAAATAGACCTTCAAAATTTATAAAGACCGAGAAAATAAAATAGACCTGTAAAATTAAATTGATACCTAGAAAATAAAATAGACCTTGAAAAATAAATAGAGACCTAGAAAATGAAATAGACCTTGACAATTAAATAGAGACCTAAAGAAAAGAAAATAGACCTTAAAAATTAAATAGAGACCTAGAAAAGAAAATAGACCTTGAAAATTAAACAGAGACCGAAGAAAAGAAAATAGACCTTACAAATTAAATAAAGACCTAGAAAATGAAATAGACCTTGAAAATTAAATAGAGACCCATAAAATAAAATAGACCTTAAAAATTAAAGAGAGACATAGAAAATAAAATAGACCTGTAAAATTAAATATAGATCTAGAAAATAAAATAGACCTGTAAAATTAAATAGAGACCCATAAAATAAAATAGACCCTAAAAATTAAAGAGAGACCTAGAAAATAAAATAGACCTGTAAAATTAAAGAGAGACCTAGAAAATAAAATAGAACTGTAAAATTAAAAGACAGACCTAGAAAATAAAATAGACCTGTAAAATTAAATAGAGACCTAGAAAATAAAATAGACCTGTAAAATTAAATAGAGACCCATAAAATAAAATAGACCTTAACAACTAAAGAGAGACCTAGAAAATAAAATAGACCTGTAAAATTAAATAGAGACCTAGAAAATAAAATAGACCTGTAAAATTTAATAGACCTAGAAAATAAAATAGACCTGTAAAATTAAATAGTGACCTAGAAAATAAATTAGACCTGTAAATTTAAATAGAGACCTAGAAAATCAATTAGACCTAGAAAATTAAATACAGACCTAGAAAATTAGATAGAGACCTGATAAATAAAATAGACCTAGAAAATCAAATAGACCTTGAAAATCAAATATGCCTTGAAAATCAAATACGCCTAGAAAATTAAATAGAGACCTAGAAAATCAAATATACCTAGACAATTTAATAGACTTAAAAAAATTAATTAACTAAAAGAGACATAAGAAACAAATCTAGAAACATTTTTAAATAGTTTATTTGAGTACTTTACGCCATTGATTTTTGGATCAGTAAAAGATTAATAGCAAAAACATAATTAATCATAATGTCCACGTCACGTAATAGCATGAAAAGTGATTTAG
Organism: Sepiola atlantica; assembly: GCA_963556195.1. Classification (NCBI taxonomy): domain Eukaryota; kingdom Metazoa; phylum Mollusca; class Cephalopoda; order Sepiida; family Sepiolidae; genus Sepiola; species Sepiola atlantica. Next base: position 13,151,519 of record OY744536.1, on the reverse strand, counting down.
ATATTTTTATTTATTATTTATCAATTACTTATTGAAAGTAAAACTACAATAAGGTTAAGTACCAGAAATAACTTTTAAAAATACTATTTAAGAATATAATTTTGATTACAGAATTAAATTAACCACAATGCATTTCGTTTACGTCGTAATCAAATTAATTAGTTTTATATTTTGTTAATAGCTGATAAAAATTACTTTATTGTCCTTCGAAATTTTAAAAGAATTAAACTGCCCAATAAAAAGTCGTTTCTTGGTTTAAAATTCTTAACAAATCCTCATGCATTAAAAGTTTTAAAGTTTTTGAAGCTATTTACATCCAGTAATTTTATGAATAGATGTTAAAACAGCGTTACCTTAAGAGAATTAGTTATAGTTTTATAACACTTTGGTTTAAAATTCAATGACCAAGCGATACTATAATAACCTATGTTTTGAGGCATGTCCGTCCGTCCGGATTTTTCTCTGCAACCATCCATTGAATTTCTCTGAAATTTTGCATGAAGTTGTAACTTTTATCAGGTTAGAAAGTGACATTCTCTGATTTTTGAAAAAAAATCTGATTAGCCCCCCAGGGGGTCAAAAGGCCCCAAAATGGCAAAAAATGACATTTTTTTCCCCATAACCTTTCATCCATCCATTCAATTTCTCTGAAACTTGGCCAAAATGTGGAGGCAATTGTTCCTAATAGAAAATAAGTATCGCTGACCTTGGAAAACATCTGGTTCTCGCCCCCAGGGGGTCAAACCCCCCAAAATGGCAACAAAATTACCCTTTTCTCCCATAACGTTTGATCCATCCATTCAATTTTTCTGAAACTTGGCCAAAATGTAGAGGCAATTGTTCTGGATATAAAATGAGCATCCTTGACCGCAGAAAAAATTTGGTTCGCGCCCCCAGGGGGTACAATGTGGGTCAAAAATGCCCCAAATTGCCCAAATTTATTGCATTTTACAATCGCCACATCGAGTCACATATAAAGGGGGACCACATTATTTTTATGAGCAAAGAGGGGGGGGGGCTTAATCTTAATGATAACTGATAATAATAAAAAAGGAAACGATAATCATGCATTTAAATTTAATTCTTATGAGATAAGAAGGGGGCTTAATTAAATAATATCTTGATTGCATGACTGACTTTCCATTTTTATTCATTAAATTAATTTGATGATTTTTATTTTCAATTTAATTAATTTAATTTTTCTTCTGTTTCTTTTCGATTAGTTTTATCTTCTCGTCGATTAGTTTAACCTTCGTTTCTTATCGATTAGTTTCGTTTCAATGATTTCAAATAGTGAATAGGAATTAAATTGTGAAACGATAGCGAGCGGGAGAAGCTAGCTAGTAAATAAATATATCTGAAAGACGAAAGAATGGTAACACAAACAGATTTAAGAGATTTAAGTGTTTCTTTCTTTACAGAACTTCGTCAAGCGGCACCATGTAAAACGCTTATTTTACAAATACGTCCACCAGAAATCTTGACATTTCAGAGAGTTTTCGTTGACTCTTGGCCGTTCATATTTAGCAGCTAAATTGTGTATAGATTTTTTTATATCTCAATTAGCATATTCATGAAATTCTGCAAAAAATGAAGTGCATTTAGCTCTTAAAATTGTTTAACATATTTTGACAATGAAAATAAGAAACCACAATATATTAGACGTATACATTTTTATTTTATTTTAAGAAACTTACCCACATACAGATGCAAGAAAACTCCATGCATATTGTTTTTGAAGCACATATCTTGAATGATCTGATCAAATATAGGATGGTTTGCGATGTTTTATACAAGTGAGTGTTAGCTTGACGATGACTCACTCACACAGTTAAGATTTATAACGACCAGACTAGAGTATTTCTTTAGAATAAACGATATTACACAATGAATACAGACACAGACTAGATTTACGTGTGCGATTCTCAACTGAAATGTTACGAAAATGCACCGTAGTTAAAAAGAGTAAGCCGAGGACAATGAACAGTGAATAGTTGACAACAATGGGAGACGTCGTGCAATGAAAACAATCTATTCTTTATTTAAGGTTATCGAGTATATAGTTGGCTTGCGTCAGTGCCTGCGATGTGGAACAAATATTTATCTACCTCCCACAAGGTAAAATGTGACACAAGGTCGGGAAAGTGGGATTAGATAAGCCAGCGCTCGAGAGGTGAGCAATCTGGCCATCTAAAAATGGCCTGGGCAGCCCCGTCGGCATTCCCCGGTAGGGGCGCCTCAGACAGTAAGCAATAAACTTACTCCTCCCCAAAGAGGGGAGGCGAAGCCTGGGAGGGTGCACCTCCTAGAACTGCACAGGACAAGACAACCCCCAATAGACCGGCGTAAATCCAGACTCAAAGGCCAGGACAATACCAGTTTATTAGGTGGGTATGTGGAACATGCTCTTCTATATATCTTACAAGATATCTATTACGACATTACTTTTAGAAAATAAAAAACGAATCATGAATTAGAAAATCAAGCAAAAAGCTTTAGTTTAGTTGTTTTACGGCATATCAACCCTTTTCGAGTTATTTAATGCCGAATCAGGTCATTTTGGTAAAAGTTTTTATGCCTAAAGTTCTATATATCTTCAAATATTTATTCTTGATGCTTGGTTTGGTTGTTTTGTAGCGAAAATGTTGATTTTGTTTTAACTTTGCAGAACCTGATTGAGTTGTACAAAGAGAAATGAACAAAAAACAATACTATCAATATCAATATTAATGTTGTATGCACTTGGAGTCAGCAAGCCGGTATCTCTCGACACTCTGATCTGATAACATCAGGCAAAAAAGCCGTTATAAGACAAGTTGCAAATATGTTTTTATAAAAACCTTTTGTAAAACTTTGGTTTTCAATTTCACGGGTAGAATAATTATTAGTAAAATATACCTTTCTGTTTTTAGGAAGTTCCTTTTATATACTTGTTGTTTTAGTGTTCTCTTGTTGACATGGAATGTAATTAGTTAATTTTATTTTAAAATAAACCGAACCTTTGATTATGATAAGCCCAACGATTGGCTAAGACAACAAAAATAAACATCATATAGAAAACAGAGCAATAGAACAGGAAATAGGAAGAAAAATCAACCGAGAAGAAGCCCAACGATTGGCTAAGAGAACAACAAAGAATCTGATTGGTTAACTAGCTAGTCGTATATATAAAAACACCCGGCAAAACTAACTCCATGCATTTTAGCCTGACAATTCCCCCAGGGATGAATCGCTGGAGCCTCTGTGTAGCTTAATTGCCATTAATATATTTTCATAATCTACTACCTAGCTCTACTTATGTTTCGAGCAATGTTGAAGTAAATACTGAAAATTGATACATAAAAATTATATCTCCTTATAACATTTTATGTGGATACATGAAATAGTAATATATATATATATATATATATATATATATATATATATATATAAGTACTAAAACGAATTTACTTTATTATCTAATGTATTGTTTCGAGAGTAAGTAACTTTATTTTAAATACAATTAATTTGGTATAATTCATTACAGTTTTACTATAAGGTATTTAGTTCTAGTAGAAGAAAATTCGTGTGAATCAACTATAATTCTGGTGTTGGCACTTTTGCGGAAGGGACCACGTTACGGTTGCCAACATCCCTAAGTGAAAGTGACATTATGGAACCGACTGGATTCGAACTTGGCACGTCCCGGCCGTTAGTCCGTGTCGTTATCCAATTGACCACAGCCACCTCCTGATTCTGGTAAAATATGCAATGTCGTCAATCGAAAATTTGACGTTCATAGCAAGTGAATGGGATGTGATTGCCCTTAAAATCATCATCACCAGCAGCCACGATGGATGGATCGCTGTGCATAAACAGTAGACCCCAATTTTAATCCTCTTCTTCCTTTTTTGTACTCTTTCTTTCCCCCTTTTCTACTTCTGGAAAGCTGCTGCTGCCTTCAAACAAAGGGGCAAACACGTTCGCAGACTTTTAGTATTAAATGCATATCTGTGTGGCGTTGAGATTTATTTGTTTTCTATTAATTTCAATGTATGACCGATGTGTTTAATCAAGCATTATCTATTAAGACTTCAATTAATATTAGAAGATGAAATAAATACAGTAAACTTTATGATCATGGTTATTCAATTAATAATCCGACGTAATGAAAAATGAAAACCGAAAATTATACAAAGAGCTGACTTCTATGTTTATGTTTACATCATTCAACTTGAGAAAATCTTTGGACAGTGTAGATCAGGGTCGGGCAACCTCCGGCCCGCGGGCCACATCCGGCCCGCGAAGCTTAGCGTCCGGCCCGCCACCCTGCTATGCTTTATTATTGCAATCAGGCCCGCGGACCTCCCAGTAAAACTCATATCATATTGTGACATAGAAGTAAAAGTAGGTTTCAATTAAGATTTACAGTGGGATAAAAATGTATGAATATCAGCGAGCGATGATGCATGTATATTTCATTTTTCTTTAACTATTAAGAGATACAAATAGAAAATAAAAAAGAGAGAGGCAAAGAGGAAACGAGAGACGAGGAAAGGGCATGAAACATAGAACTTATGTGAGGTGTGTCAAAACGAATGCTGGATCAACTTGCTACTTTCCCCGTCATTATTTTTTATGATTCCAAAATGGCTCTTCGTCGGCGCCTTTTATAACATCACATACAGAAGTCTCTTGAGAAAAAATATCAGATTTGTAGAGTGTTCAATGCAATTGTTGTACAATTTATTCATGTAAACAAAATATAGTAATTCTGAGATTTCGTTTTTCACTTCGGTCCACGATCTCCTTCCAAAAGTCTCATCTGGCCCTCACTCTGGTGTAGATCAAACGTCGATGAACATATAAACACTTTTCGGTTTTCCTTTCTCATTTTCAGTAAGCTTTATGGAGATTAAGTGAGTATTGATTTACTCCTCTCCAGGAGTTAGGCACAACGCCAGTTTTTATCTTACTCCCACAAGTAAGATATGACCCAAGGTCGGGTCGGGAAAGTGGGGTGTAAAAATTGCTGGGCAGCCCCGTAGGCATTCCCCGGTAGGGGTGTCTCAGGCAGTAAGCAATAAACTTACTCCTCCCCAAAGAGGGGAGGCGAAGCCTGGGAGGGTGGACCTCCTAGAACTGTACAGGACAGACCCATAGACTGGCGTAAATCAAGCCCCGAAGGCCAAGGCAATACCAGTGTATGGGTTGCAGTATCCATCGGAACAGATACTACACTTTGATCTTAGCCAAAAGACCAAGAACGACAAACGCCTCGAATATTATTTCTTAAAATCTGTGTTCGATTGACTCAAGACTTCTGAAGTTACTTAGATCTTTTCAAAGTGAATTATTGCTGGAAAAAAAGTTTGATTTTCTTTATCGAATTTTTGTTAAAATTCCGTTAACTTAAAGTTAATATCTTAAGCGTGAAATATCAATTTTTAAAATCGGTTCTCTTCTCTACCAGAGCTTTACAATTCTCGCGGCAGCTTGAGTTTCTGTCACAATGATGCCGCAAATAAGTAAAACCACAAGATTAAAAAAATTTTTTTTTTGATTATTTCGACTATTATTTTCATCTTGATATCTGAATTCACAACGTTTCAGCCACTTCATCCTTTTGTAGCTTGAGAACCTTCCAACGGACTCGGGAATCTGTACGGGATCTCGAACTGAATTTAATACACGGGGATAGATTATTTTCAGTCGTTCACTCATAACCCGGTAGACGTTTACTTTTTGTTATTCTGAGTTATTAGCGATTTTAGTAAGTATTGAACCGTCAAATAAAACCATATACATATATATTTATATATACGTATATACACATTGATATATATAAAGTCGATTGAAAAAAATTATTTCATGTGTATTTATGAAGTATGTGATGTGTGTCAATGTATTAATGTGGGTTTGGCAACAGAAGTCCAACGTCATATCTCATTTGTCTGGCATGAAAAAGAAATGAATATCAAGGGAGGTAATTCATACAGAGTTGGAGCTGAGTGGAATTCAGATTTCACAAAAAAGATTTTATGGCGTCTGACTTAGTCACTTCTTCGATTGGCACGGACAACATTTTGAGAATCTGTAAGTGTATTATAATATTAGTCTTTGAAAACCTTTATCAAAGTTATTCTTTGTAAAAATAAATTACCGTTCGACAAATTTCCCGCTTTTCTAGCGACCACTCTCTCTCTCTCTCTCTCTCTCTCTCTCTCTCTCTTTAACGACGTATAAAAAAATGGCCGAAAGCACAATGGTAATTTATATAATGGAAGTTTTTTGGTAAAACTGTTTTATTTATTATCTCCAGACAGCTGTTTCGCTCGCAGAATTGTTTTGACAACTAGACTGAGTTTTATATAGTCTGGAAGAACTAGTACTGAAAAACAACACACTTTTATTTCCAGTTGTTATTTTCCGGTATTTGGTAGATATCCACTGATGAGTCCAGAGTCACATTTCTTTCGTTATGCAGTGTACAACACGTACTTAGGGTTTTCTGCGGGTAAAATAACTGAGCTAATAAATAAGATATTTTATCCAAAACCTCGTATTTACTTTTATATATATATATATATATATATATATATATATATATATATATATATATATATATATATATATATATATATATAAATAAATAAATATATATATATATATAAATAAATATATATATATAAATAAATATATACATTTATATAAATAAATATATATATATAAATAAATATATACATTTATATGTATATATATATATGTATATATATATAAATAAATATATATATATAAATAAATAAATATATATATAAATAAATATATACATTTATATGTATATATATATGTATATATATATAAATAAATATATGTATATATATAAATAAATATATGTATATAGATATAAATAAATATATGTATATATATGTAAATAAATAAATATATATATATATAAATAAATATATATATATAAATAAATATATATATTTATACGTATATATGTATATATATATATGTATATATATATATAAATATATACATTTATATGTATATATATGTATATATATATATAAATATATACATATATATGTATATATATAAATATATATATATATGTATATATATATAAATAAATATATACATATATATGTATATATATAAATAAATATATACATATATATGTATGTATATATATATAAATAAATATATACATATATATGTATATATATGTATATATGTATATATATACATTTATATATATATATATATATATATATATATATATATATATATATATATATATATATATATATATATATATATATATAATCCATCCAGGTCATACATATTGAGACATATATATATATATATATATATATATATATATATATATAAGTAAATATATGACAATAAAGGATATAGGTTCGACGGTATAAACGTAAAAAACTCAACGTTTCGCCCAACTGTCTCGTAGGCTTTTTCAAGGGTGAAAGCTAAATAATGGAAACAAGGCGAGAAGATCGGTAATTTGGGGGAATATATATGTCAATCACTGTATATTAAATTTTGTGTAGGGAGACAATATAAGCAAATACGCATATACATATAGCCCCATATATATATAAACCCATATATATATATATATATAAGAAATAAATTTATTATACACTGATTACTATATATATTCCTCCAAATTACAAATCTTTTTGTCTTTTGCTATTGTTTATCTTTAACTCTTGAAAAAGCCCACGCTACTGTTGGGCGAAACGTTGGATTTAAGGGTTTCTTCTTTTAGTATACATATATATATATATATATATATATATATATATATATATATATATATATATATATATATATATAGTTTTTTTGTAAATATTTAATTATGAGTAAGTTTTCTGTAATCTTTTACTTAGCATATTCGAGACAATAACAATATTTTTGCAATCTTGAGTTGCTTATACAGTTTGCTTGTCTTCCGATGGTGTTTGTGCGACTCACACTCCCTAAAAGTGTGTATTTGTCAGTAGTTGGGTTGTGCCTGATCGATGCTTCTAGGTGAGCCAACCCGGGTGACGTCTCAATCATCAGCCGATAATCAGTGTTTGTTATTTCAGCCGGTTTACCAAAATACACCTGCCGATCGATTACGTCGTTGACGCTATCCTTGAAACGCAGCAATTCCTCGTTCGCACCTATTACGGAGGCATCGACTATCTTGTTCAGTTTTAAGACGGCACATTTCTTCTCCACTTCCAACATCCGGTTCAGCTTTTTCACGAGGTCCCCAGCGGCCCTCATGACCTTACCATCTTTGACATTGATCTGGGTCAGCTGGTGACATGAACACCAATGGGGAAGGATAGTCGCATCTTCACAAGTCCTATCGTACGGCACCCGTGTGAAAAGGCTGTAGCTGTTCTTCTTTCTAGGCGGTGACCCGTACTTCATTTGCTTGTCGACCATCTCCGCTGCCGTGTCGATATCCAAGGCCGCCATCAACGTTTCGTGAAAATCAAACGGCGTTGTCAAACGGTGGGCGTTCACTTTCAGATTACCCCAGACAGTTGGATAACGTTCGACCAGCCAACGTGGTGGCACAATGAACAAGAACGGAAGACGCTCTTCTATTCGTCCGATATACGTTTTTCGGAAGTTTCCGAAGCGTATGCCGTGATCAGAGAAGAAGAACAATATGGTGTCTTTCAGCAGATTCTCTCGCTTAAGCTTCTGGAAGAACTTTAAGTAGACTAAATCCCCGCGGCCGGCATTGTTGATGTCGCCATGCGTTAGTCGGCTAATAAAAGACACCCCAAAATATTGTTCGTCTTTGTACACACGTGCAAAATCGTAATTGTATTGGAGAACCATTTCGGTTTCCATCCGATCTTTAATACAGTGCGAGTCCTCGGACCAAACCGCAGAATCGTCTTCCATAGCCAGAGCAAAAGGACGATAATAATGATCTGCCGGTTGCTCTTTGAAGCCGTATTTTAAGTAGTTAAACGTGGCTATTTCAGGCGCATCTTCAGCGTACATCGTGGCGAAACCATGCTCTTTATAACGCTTCCAAACGAAGTCATATTTGTCAAACGGTTGATTGGTTAGAGTTTCGTTCCAAGGGAGATCTTCGACGTACTTTCCGCACAATATCGGAACCAAATTCACAAAAGTATTGTCAGCTACTTTGTTGTATCCAGACATATCGATGGCGCCCAATTTTTCCAGCAAATAAGAACGCGTGCGAGACATTTGGCGCATAAAGTTTAAACGTGACATAGAATCAATGCCGATTATAAGAACGTTCAATCGTTTTTTTGTTTCTGGTAATGGTTGCCGTGTTGTGGTGACAGCTTCCGGGGACGCAGAAGTAGTAGAAGAAGAAGAAGAAGAAGAGATCACAGTTCTTTTATTTAATATAAGCGGGTCTAATTTTATCGAAGATTTACTAAGCACTTCACGGATTTTATCGACTTTTGTCAGACGTTTTGGTTGGATGATATCCGCGTGCAACACGTAGGCGTAATAGTTCGTATATATAACTGTGTTATCCTTATCGAAGCAAAGGACTTTTAAGAACTCGTGCTCCACAAGTATATCGTTGTTGAAATGTATACCCAGCGTGAGTATATGGTAACTTTTGTCGTTGACAGAGTCGCGCACAATCGGATAATACTGGCAAATGCTGAAGCGATTGTGGTAGAACTGATTAATCACCGTCCAGTTGAGACGCAGTATGTCGCCATCTTGATAAGTCAAAGATGGTTGGCTTGGACACGGTTCCCAATGGGTCTCTCGCAGGTATTTGCCGATGGCCGGATCGAATGGGTCAAGATTCGGTATCCGACATTCTGTTGTATCGACCAGATACCCGGAGAATGACAATTCTTTGGCGAATATCTGTTTAGCAGCATGAAAAACGTTTTTCGTGACAACCCACCGATTGAAAAGAAACATGGTGGAGCAGCTGAGTACAACACAAATCAGGAGTATACGGCGGCTCAAGCATCGCAACGGCAAGAAGCGGCAGACATACCTGCAAATAAAAAAATAATATATATCAAAATATAATATAGTGATTATCAAAATATTTAGGCAGTCTTTCATAAAACAATAAAACATAAATATTTAAAAAAAAATTAGAATAACCTGTTTAAAACTAAACGATGTTTTTTATTTGAAAAATAACGAACTAAAACAAAGAGATATTTTCATTCATAAAAAGCAAACAACATAAAATGTGTTACATAACGAGATCCGTTTTTTTTTAAAGTGAAAAGTTTAAGTGACACCTTAAAGATAAGAGGATATCCCAGAACGGAAGTCGACGAAACCACGTGAATTCCGGACATCAAAATCTGTCTCTTAGCTGGCGAGACTTCAAGGAGGAAAAACGTGTCTGGGGTGCTGTCCCTAATTGAATGGGGGTTGGGAACACACAATGTACCTCGATGTAGCGGGACGAGCTATCTGTCTTTCTGTCTGTCTGTCTTGTTTTCACCTTCTGTCTCTTACGCATACGAAAGTAACCTGTCTTTCTGATGTTTTCTACGACTGTTATTCTCTTTGTACTAAACCTTTTTTTATAAACATCGGCGTCCGAGTGGGTTTATCAACAGACAAATAGAACCTGGCTTCTCGACGACGACACGGATGTATAATGGTTTCTACACACATCGGAAGTCAACGAAACCATGTGATTTCTAGACATAAATTTCTGTCTCTTGGCTGATGAGACTTCAAGCAGGAAAGACCTGTTGGGGTGCCGTCCCTAATGGAATGGGGGTAAGGCATACATAATGTACCTAGCTATAGCGGGACGAGCTATCCGTCTATCTGTCTGTCTGTCTGTTGTTTGTGTGTGTGTCTGTCTGTCTGTCTGTCTGTCTATCCCTATGTCTGTATTAATGTCTGTCTCTCTCTATTGCGCGTATGAAGCTAACCTGCCTCTGTGATTGTTTTTCTCTCTTTTATAAACATCGGCGTCCGAGTGGTGTTATGAAGTGATGAATAGAACCCGGGTTCCCGATGACCACACATGGGTATAATGATTTATACACACATCGGTAAGTCAACATACAATGAGTATGGCGATCTTTTCTTTTGGAAAGAGCTCGCATTATTGTTGGCGTTGCTTAGATGCCATTTTAAAGAGTCCCTATTAAATTGCTTCCCAACGAAGGCCAGGTAGATAAAAAGTCAGTGTTTTATATACGGAATATCCAGCTCCCTGAAAAGGGGGTGCACCCTAGATGGGATTAAAATTAAAATTCCTCCAGTCAAGAAGTATTTTTCTTTCTCTGACCGAGGACAGAACATATACTACACTTTGATCTTAGCCAGGTGGCCAGGGATGTAATTCTTTAGAGTCTCGTTTGTTATTAAGTTACAAATAATTCCTATTTGTTTATGCAGACTTGTTTTAAAAGAAACTTTTGTACGAGCTTAAACTTTGAATTTACTAAATCTGAAATGTGTTCAATAGAATCCAAATCCCAAGTTTGATTTTGCCATTCCATCAGTTCGAATACTCTATCGGATTTTATTGTTTAAAAAATATTTTTCTATCATCACTGTAAACTTTTAGATATTATATACGTATGTGCAAAGCTCTTCATGTAAACATATGGAGCACTCTACAGCAATTGACAGTGTAAATATAAAAATTGAGATTTGAATTGTTCACGGCTTGTGACTGACGGCCGAATGGATAGAAGCGCCGACTGTTTATTAGACGGTCAAGTTTTGATTGCAACTCGAAGCACTTGCCTGACTAGCCACTGAAGAGCTCTGATACAGCGAAACAACCTGTTTGTGGATGGTTTCATATACACCCCATCATTGAGTAGAGCACTGTGGTAAGTTTAATTACTAATTACCACCAGCGAAAATGCAAAGCTTTTCGTGTAAACAAATGGAGCACTCTATGGCAATTGGCAGTGTTTATGCAACCATTGAAATTTCCGTTACTCACGGTTGGTGACTGACTGGGAAAATGTGGGGACTATTTACCTGACGGTCGTTTTGATCCAGGCTCAAGGCACTTGCTGACTAGTTACAGTGCGCTGTGATACATCGAAACAGTCTGTCTTTGGATGACTATCTATATATTTATTTATATAAAGTTAGGTATGTGTGTATGTTTATACATTTGCATGTATAAGATCACTCTTAAATTATTTGATCATTATGCATTTTTGGAATACATCTGCTTAAGGCGTAAAAGGTCGTAATGTGGACTATATTTAGTTTGATTAAGTTTAAGGGAGTGGAAAACCTTCGTGAAAATTCATATACTTCCGATTTTAGTAAAATTTTAACAATAAGTAATAAATATCAATTAATAAGTATCCCTTAAATTTCAGTTTCTTTGGAGTATTTAAAAGAGTTTTTAGGGTGCATAATATTGCCACGATCTCCCATTTGAAAATTCGAGTATTTCAAATTTGAATTGAATTTGATCCGTAGGAATAAGACACTAATTAAGCTAGATTCCCTGAAATTCACTTTTTTCTTAAAACATTTAAGCTGAAGCTTAAATATTAGATATCGTCAAGAATCAAAATCATGTAATAGATTTTGATCAAAATCATGTAATAGATTTTGATCAAAATTAGAGTAAGATTTAGTATTGTTATATCTTGATTAAAAAAAAAACATAACCTGGTGAAAAACTGTTCTGTTCAAATAATTAATTTTATCCGCCCAGGGACGCGTTTTCTTTTAGTATATATATATATATATATATATATATATATATATATATATATATATATATATATATATTTAAATGTTGAATTAAATAACGATAATTGAATTATCGTTTAATAATAAAAATCTATCGTGATAATGTAAAGCTCAATATATAGAATAGAGCAATCAATTTTAGAGGTGAAAGATGAGAATAAAGAATTGTAAAGATACAATATTTATTAAAACATCAAAAAATTCAGAGCAAAGAGCCTCATATCCTTAATCCATGGATTTTCAAATTTAAATGTTGCCGATAATATTTACAACTAGATTATCGGCTTTTCCCTATCCTCTGATGAGAAGAGTTTTTATCTTTCTATAAACTTCTATAAACGTTTTCATCAAGCCACATTGCTTATTTGTTATTGTTATATAGGTCTATCTGAAAGTATATTGAGCCCTTTGTATAATAGGTTTTCTGTCTGGATCCGGCTCTATTACAATTTAGTTTATTTTTATGTTATCTTATATCTAAAGTAAAGTAAAAATCCCCCTATTTCGTTTACCGAAATTGATTTAATAACAAAGGTACATAAACCATCTGTTTCGTATGTAATCTAAGCCAATTATTGCCCCGTGTTTTAAATAAAATGTTTCTATTGACTTCATCGATATTAATATTCAGTTCTGATCAATATTAACTTTTTGGAGTTAAGTTCAAGCTAGTATTACGTATTAATAGAAAAAAATCAAACTTTAACACTTTTTAAAATTAGGACGCCATATTGAAAATAAGCCGATGGTCTACAAAATATGGTATCATCTAGGAAATATGCCGATAATACTAGCCTATTTACTCATTGAAAAAGTATTTTTCTTCAGATTTCATGCTTAACCCCAAAACGTTCAGCATATCATAATCTAAGAAAATATTTTTTGATCGTCTTAACGTTTGCAAAACCGTGCACCAGTTCAGTTGAAAATGTTAGATGACGCTTAAAAAAAAATTAATGGCCTCCTCTTATTAAAAGCGAAAGGGTTTTACCATCATACTCAGAAGTCCTCTTATACTCAGTCAATACACCGGGTGCAACTTTTATAACACACAACCTTACTTTATTCACCGGTTCTAAATCGTATTTATTGCGATTAACTCTGTTAAGGATTGGACATTTCTAAGGGTGTTGTCTGTGCGTCAGGCCCCAAATAAGTTTAGACAACTTGTCTTGTAGATAGCACGTTTATACTCAGTAAAATAATTATAGTGTGACATAGTCAATGTTTAATTTGTTTTCTAGTAGATCTAAAATAGGTAAAGGTATTATTATTATTTAAATTTTTATAATTATTATTATTTATACTCACTAGGAATTATCGTCAGTGATTGCTCACCGACAACAACCGGTGGTGTTCCCTGGAGTCTGAATGACAACAAGCCTCCACACATTTCCAGTGATCTCCACCTCTTTTCGATGTCCACCGCAAATGACCTTGCGGTATCACAACAGCCAGCTACTATTGATTTCTCGCTGGGATTTGGGTGGTAATAAGCCTCACAAGGTCCCGATACTCTCCGTACTCTTCCAGTAGCGGTATTGTTAGTGATCTCCCTCCTCTATCTTTCCATTTTCCTTGACCCTTCACGATTATTTTGTGTGCTATCAACCGATGCTGGTGCCATCACCTCAGAGGGTACTTTATAACATTTCTTGTAGTTTCTGTTCCTTTGTTCTTGTGGTGGTAATCTTTCTGTTTTTGTTTGTTTTTACTGGTAACTTGTATGTGACTGATTAGTGTGCATTATTTATGTAGGTTGGTTTCCGTAATTTTTCGTTTTCCAGTGCTGTCTCTGGTTTATGTTTGTAGCATTTGTCCACGTGTACGAAATGCAGTCGTTTGCATAGTTCCCAGTGTACTGCTTTCCCCACGCAGTCGTGTCTGTTTTTGTATTCTTTTTGGGCTAGTTTGCCGCATTCACTTATTATGTGATTTACTGTTTTGTCTATTTGTTCACACAGTCTGCATTTATTGTTTTCCTGAGTTTTTATTTATTTTAGCTTAAATGTAGTTTTCCCTAATCGCATTGTTCTGTGCAACTGTCAGTAGGGATTCTGCTTGTCTGTTCAGGTGTTCTATTTCTTAGCCATGCCCAGCCATTTTCATGTATCTCTTATTTAGTCAGTCTTATGAAACGTCCATATAGTTGTTTTTCTTCCTACTTTTCTTTTCTTGTCCTTTTTGTTTCTGGTTTCAGTGCTTTCTCAGTTGTTCATTGAGACGGTGTTTCTTGCTGCGGTTATCAGCCTGTCTGTATTCTGGGTTATTTCTCCAGCTCCTTTTTGTATCTTCCACATAGTCTTCTATACTTAGCAGTCCCCTTCCCCCTTCGTTTCATATCACGTAGAGTCTGTCCATATCGTTTTTTGGATGAAGTGCGTTAATTCTTTAGTCTTCTGGTCAAGGTGCCTGAAGTATTCTTTGGTCCAGCCTATGAATGGTCGAGAGGATCTTATTAGTGATACTGCTATATAAAGAGTAGTGGCGATAGGGAGTTTCCTTGGAAGATTTCTCTCTGTACTTTTATCTAAGTCAGCTGTCGGTTCTTGTCTCCATGTTCCCATTGCTTTCTTAATAAGATAAATAATCAGGTATCTTGTACATTTTTAAGCATTCAATTATCCATGCTTGGAGGATTATGTCGTAGGCTTTCTTGTAGTCAATCCAGGCCATGGATATGTTCTTTTTTCTGTTTTTTACCTCCTTCAAGATCTTTTTATCTATGCTTCGGAATTTTTGAGATGAGGGTTAAAAATTCGTAGAAATTGGTATATTCGGACTACTGTTCTCATCTTGGCTGTTTTCATCACAACGTTTCGGCCGATGTAACCTACGACCTTCTTCAAGTGTACTTTGTCAAACTCGGGAATCTTTTTGTCGAACTCGGGAATCTGGACTGAATTTCGAACGGAACCGTTTATCTAATCCACAGGAGTAGCATGCTCTCGTTCCATCTGCTATGCCTGGGAAGAACTCTTCAGTAATTCGCAATTCTTCGTATCGCCCGCACTTAGGATTGAACCTTCAACCTTCAGATGACTGTCACTTAGAACTGAATTATACTTAGTACTATATCCACTGCGCCAATTTTGGGAATCTTACACCGATTCTTGTTTTTGATCTAACTACTTATCACTATAGATCACTACTTATCTATTATTTATAATCATAGGTTCCCATATTGTATTGAATTCTATACTATGTCTGCTTAGTAAATCATTGCAGGAGGTTACATCGGCTGAAACGTTGTGATAAAAACACCCAAGATGAGAACAGTAGTCCGAATATACCAAATTCTACTTTTTATCTATATATAACAGATCATGCGTCCCTCTTTTCCCTTTCCGACATCCGTTTTGTTCTTCGGGGAGCAGTCCCCAATTGTTCATAGAGTGTTAGATTTGTTCTCTCATTTGTGCCCTTACGATTTTCACATTATTGATACACAGGTGATTGGCCTGTAGTTGCTTGGGACTGTTCCCTTTTTTGGCGTCTTTTTTTTGTATTAGCGTTGCCATTCTTTTGGTCATCCGTTCTGGTACGCCTAATTTGTGAATACATTCTATCAGTTTCTGTGCTAGCCTTTCATGTAGGGTCGTGAATTTTTTAAACAAGTATGCATGTATTCTATCGTGACCTGGTGCTTTCCAGTTTGCCATTTTCCTTAGGATTTTCTTAATTGTTTCTTCATTAATTTCTGTTTCTGTTCCTTCTTTAATTTCCTGTAGTTCATCTTTAATCTTTTTCAGTCATTTGGCATTTTTGTTGTGCTTTTGAGGCTTTTCTCATATCTTGTCCCAGAAAGGTTTTGTCTCTCTCAGATCTGGTTGTTCTGTTGGTCTTTTTTCCATTTCCGTTTTGTAAAACTGTCTTTCATTGTTTTCTAAGGTCATGTTCTGTTAGTACTGTTCAGATTTGTATCTGTATCGTCTAAATCTTCTTTCTTTTGCTGATATCTTTTGCTTTAGTTCTTCATGTTTTTTATTTAGTCTTTCCTTGTGATTCAGGTTTCAGTTCTTATATCGTTTCCCGTTCTCTTTCCATTTTTTGGGGCCATTTTTTATTTTACTTTTATACGTTTTTATCTCGCCCCTGCATGTATTAAATTGCTCAGGTCTGTGATAGTATCTGATGGGATTATTATTATTATTATTATTATTATTATTATTATTATTATTATTATTATTATTATTATTATTATTATTATTATTATTATTATTATTATTATTATCATTTCCACGATTGTTATTATTGATATCATTATTATTGTTGTTGTTATTATTATTATTATTACCCTTATTATATCTACCGACCCACCTGTACACCACCTCCTTATATATACATTAATATTCAGAAAGTAGCAATTATTATGCTAGAGATTTAATTTGTTAGGACTTTTAATCTTATTATAATTAGACGCAATTATGTTTTCGCCTAGGTTTGCACTGTAGAATGCAATAGTTATATTTTCATTTTTATTTATAATACTATTATATCTATGGATAAGTTATCGATTATTCTATATAATTCTCTTGGAATATTAGTTTGTATACTAAGGAAAAATGGGGGATTGAACCACATTACATTCCCCCTATCATTTTTATCTTTTTATATTATTTATTATTTATTAGTTAAATCTGTCGTTTCTTTGCATTGTTAGTGTATAATATACCTACCTCATTTTGCATTTTGAATCTCTTAGGATATTAACTATATATTAGGCTTATTCGCGCCTTCTCCAAATTTAATTTTT
The DNA here is from genome assembly GCA_963556195.1 of Sepiola atlantica. Lineage (NCBI taxonomy): Eukaryota > Metazoa > Mollusca > Cephalopoda > Sepiida > Sepiolidae > Sepiola > Sepiola atlantica. The sequence continues at coordinate 13,134,034 of OY744536.1, read as the reverse complement.
ATTTGTATATCCTGATATTCTGAATAAGAGCGTTATTAAAACAGAAATTACTTAGTTTTTTACCTTAATTTTAAAATTTGTTTTTATATAACAACTGATATATACTATTATTAATAGTAATTTAAAAAGACTATAATATACTTAAATATAAATTGAAAGATTTAAGAATTGCAATAAACATAATGCCTATAACCAATCGGATTCAAAATCCTCCATTGTTTTTATGTGGCCTTACCAGAAATTAAAATTAATTTTACTTTCTAAATTAAAACTTGCAAATTATTTCTTCTTGATTATACAAGATCTCATTTTTTTTAAATATAAAATAAAATGAAACTACCGTTATACATTAACATAATAAAAATAATAATAATGAGAATTATTTAATTAATAACTTATCTCTGTATGATTAACAGAAAATAGTATAATATATTCCCGTGAATTGTACAAAACAACCCTAATTACTGATATATATCTTTCTTTTTGAATAAGTAAGTCTAATACATCACTTGAAATGATCGAAAGCAACTGAAGACTTTATAATAATTATTTTAAATATTTGATTTTTTTAAATAAAGTTTAACAAATAAATATATTTATAATATAATCCGAATTCAAATCAAACAAAAAATAAAATGATATGATATATTATATATACCTATAGAATATAAAATAGTTTTAGCTACTTATATGTTGATTATACAATTTATTTATTTGAATTCAACCGGTTTGTAAATTTAAACTAAAAATATTAATCCTAAGGAAGCCATTCCCTTCTAACTTTATAAAATTGCAGGCCTATTGGTAAAACTTTAGTTACCTCCCCTTGGTTGGAATTATATTACTGACCTATTGGGAGAAGAGTGACTTCCCTTGAGGGGAACTCTTCATTAGAGACGCGGTCATTTTTTAATTAAGAGATGTTTACTCTGTTTGTAAGTTCATTTTAATACCGAACTGTCCTCAAATAGGATTTCTGAAAGAATGCGTGTGATGCTTCTTCATCCGTTTCGCTTGTTGACTCTTGTGTTTTACTGCTTGGTTTTGGATGAATTTTGTTGGGACTTTTTCTGAGGAGAAACATCACTGTTTGATAACAGGCGTAAGAGAAACTGATCACTTTCATTTAATGTTCCTTGTAACAGTTTTTTACTACTAAAAGATGTTTCGAAACGTACGCGTTCCAGAATACATGGATTCTCACTTTTGAAACGTGATTAATATGCCATTTTAAATCCAGATAAACTTATTTAGATTATTTATATAATTTAAACACCTCTCTATCTCTCACACACACACCCTCCCTTTCTATCTATGTATAGGTTTCGTCTCATCCTGTGACTTTCCTTGTGAGACGAATCTATTAATGTCGAATTCATAATTTATTTTCACATCCAAAATCATACTTTTCAAGATTTTAATTTGATAAATAAATACGTTGTTTTTAAAAAAATAAATCAAGCGATTTCACTTCCCGTCTCTCACTCACTAAAATTACCAATGTAAGACATATATATATATATATATATATATATATATATATATATATATATATATATATATATATATATATATATATATATATATACTCTTTACTAATACTGATAACGTGCGACCAGAGTACACACCACTTGTGAACATTATTACACAAAGAACTTCATTAACCTCTGAAGCACAAGATCAAGCGACACTATGTAGTTTATAAAAAAAGGTAGACACAATATTGTCTATTATCATGATGAACCTTTCTGTGAGAATCGAAAATTTGAATTAAAATAAATAATATTTTTATTTAAAAAAAGACCTCTGCATTTTACTGGTTAAACAAAACGTTTAAATTACAAAATTTAAATGCATTCTATACGGTGGAACACATTACTAATATATATGTATATATATATATATATATATATATATATATACATATATATATACCTATAATTATATATATATACATATATATATATATAATTATATATATATATATATATATATATATATATTTCTCATAAACTTGTCATCATTCTACTTTTTTAAGTTTTTAGTCGTAATTGCTTGAATTATTCCCACGTAGATACTCTGATGAGTGTGGCGAAAGCCGGCTTAGTATATTCATGAATTTTATTTTAATTATTTCCTCTCGTTTTTATACTTTTTCAATTTCATTCCACCCCAAAAAATGTCACAAACGTCTTTATTCCTTGCTGTTAATATATATATATATATATATATATATATATATATATATATATATATATATATATATATATATATATATATATATATATATGTGTTATAATGGGATAATTCCAGGAGGACATCTGGGTATGAAAGCTCAATGTAGTAAACAGAGCAAGAATAACATAAAATATAATAACACGAAATCACATAATTGTCGATGCAATAATTTATTTCAACCGTGCGGGTTTTTCAAGCATCACTCAGACAATTACATTTTTGAGACTGATAGGAAATTGAATTTCCCTACGACAATTCAAACACAACCAGAGAGAGTGGTGGTAGCAACCAATTTGATACATCTTTTATAGAGAAGGGGAAATTTAAAACTTATATTTAACTATGGCGGTCGAAGGGGAGGGATCTTTAAGTTAATCAACTAAAAACTGCCGTGTCAAAATTATGACACATACGACTTGACGATATCATACATATAGACAACTTTACTCACGCGCATACACAAAACTAAATACGCACACATCCTATGCGCACGCACATACATAATCTCACTCGCACATTACCATAACTAAGCATAATCACATACACAACTTTTATTCATACATCTCTAGCCGAGACAAAATGCGTCCGGCGAAACTCGTGTTCTCAAACTCGGTAGGAGAAAAGAAAGAAACAAGCAGCCAGGCACAGAGAAGAAATAGACAAACCGCGTGTCATAGATTCCCAGTCCGTCTGGATTCCAAGAAAGAGAATCTAATTGAAATAAAATTATACGCACATACATATATGTATACATACAAATCCATACGCACACACACATACATATATATACACACACACACACCAACATATATGCATATATATACATATACATATATATATATATATATATATATATATATATATATATATATATATATACATATATATACATACATATATACATATATATATCCCTGAATCTATTTGAAATATTGACCAAATGACAACGCATGTAGTTACTCACACATGTAAACATATACATACATATACATACACACACATACATATACATATACGCATATATACACATATATATTTGTGTGTATGCGTATATAATGGTATTTTGAAATATTTATTTATTCAGATTATTTACTTAAAATAAGATAGTGGTAAGAAAATTTTTCTGCAGGTAATACACTAGTTATTGAATTAATATAAGTATAAATGTCAAATATTACCACTAGACATTATTAGACTTGAATTAGGGTTTAACTATAGATTATCAAATTAATCTAAAATATAAATAAGGTAAGACTAATTTTTAGAACTCATATTGTATCAGTAAGAATATAGAGTGTTATGTAAATATTGTGTGTAGGTGTGTGGATATATATATGTATGTGTGTGTATGTATATATGTGTGTATATGCGTATATGTATATGTATGTGTGTGTATGTATATGTATGTATATGTTTACATGTGTGAGTAACTACATGCGTTGTCATTTGGTCAATATTTCAAATAGATTCAGGGATATATATATGTATATATGTATGTATATATATGTATATATATATATATATATGTATATGTATATATATGCATATATGTAGGTGTGTGTGTGTATATATGTATGTGTGTGTGCGTATGGATTTGTATGTATACATATATGTATGTGCGTATAATTTTATTTCAATTAGATTCTCTTTCTTGGAATCCAGACGGACTGGGAATCTATGACACGCGGTTTGTCTATTTCTTCTCTGTGCCTGGCTGCTTGTTTCTTTCTTTCTTTTCTCCTACCGAGTTTGAGAACACGAGTTTCGCCGGACGCATTTTGTCTCGGCTAGAGATGTATGAATAAAAGTTGTGTATGTGATTATGCTTAGTTATGGTAATGTGCGAGTGATATTATGTATGTGCGTGTGCATAGGATGTGTGCGTATTTAGTTTTGTGTATGCGCGTGAGTAAAGTTGTCTATATGTATGATATCGTCAAGTCGTATGTGTCATAATTTTGACACGGCAGTTTTTAGTTGAGTAACTTAAAGAACCCTCCCCTTCGACCGCCATAGTTAAATATAAGTTTTAAATTTCCCCGTCTCTATAAAAGATGTATCAAATTGGTTGCTACCACCACTCTCTCTGGTTGTGTTTGAATTGTCGTAGGGAAATTCAATTTCCTGTCAGTCTCAAAAATGTAATTGTCTGAGTGATGCTTGAAAAACCCGCACGGTTGAAATAAATTATTGCATCGACAATTATGTGATTTCGTGTTATTATATTTTATGTTATATATATATATATATATATATATATATATATATATATATATATATATATATATATATATATATATATATATATATATATATATATACAGTGAATATGTAATATAAATGGATTCAAACACTGTGCTTAATTAAAAAGATAAGAGTGTGCAATATGTATATATTTAAGTATCATACACATTTGATTTTCATAACTTTAAGTTTCTTGGGCGGTTGTAATTGAGAGGCAGCGAACCTTCGTCAAAACGCACGCGACCCATTCGTAAAGTAAAATAGATTTCACTTGACAAATTGGTGGAATGCGCTTTGAAGAAGGCTCACTGCCTCTTAATTGCTACCGATTCCAAGAACTCTAAGTCATAATAATAAAATCAGTAAAAGTATTTCTATAATACTGAAATAAATCTACATATATACACATATATATATATATATATATATATATATATATATATATATATATATATACATCAGGTACGATGCCAGACTTCTAACTTAGGGGGGGACAAGGTATTTTTAGGGGGTGGGGCAAGGCATTTTTAGGGGGGGGGCAAAACTAATATTGATATTCTAATATGGGTGACGTTTTGGTTCAGTGTGTGTGTGTACTGATATATAAATATAAATAAGTAAATACAAAATTTCAATTTCTTTTATATAATCTAAATATATTGTTGTGTATTTCGGTAGGTACATGTAAATAACAACATCAGTATAGTAAAGCACATAAAGCATAGTAAACACAGTAATAATAACATAAAGTTCGTAAAATAAGGTAGCTACTTGCTAGCTCTACAGAATTCTATTATAATCTTCTATTTGTACGTGGGGTTTATACCCTACCAATGCTGTTTTTCTTTCAACTTCATCCCGGGTGAAATCTGGGATTTTTTCTATGTTAATTTCAAAAATGTTGAATGTAACATTCACAATTTTTTTAATTAATAGTTGCAACTGACAACAAAAAGAAAAAAACGTATTTGAGATTCGTGATAAAAAACAAAAATAATTTTTAAAACTAATTCCCACTTTCATTTGAAAATAATTTAGGTTGCTAGTATTCATTTCTATCTTTTGAATGAAGACAACACTTTCTTTTATAAATTAAAAAAATATCTTTAAAAGAAGCTGGCAGAACAACAACGTGAATTAATTTTGTGTTTATATTACATCATTTGGATTATAATTATTTAATTGATAATTTATAATATTAAATAGTGTGAATTAACAATATTTAAAAAAATATATTTGGTAAGTTGACAAAAAAGACAGATACACTGACAATCTCATTCACCAAGCAGGAAACAGGTGAAAAGCATCGAGGCTTTGTTTCCCTCACCACTTGATCTGAAACAAGCGAAGTTATGTTTGAGTATGAGGACACGTACATTTTAATTTTTTTTCTTTTTACAAGGTAACATAAATTTAAATCATATTTAGATGTTATTATGGTCAATAGATTTATTTTAACTGGTAGTTTAAAATCCGTAAATATTTATTATGGTATCATTAGTACCAGGAACTGAAAATTAAGTTTTAAACAAAATAAAATCCAAAGAAGCGTTTTTGAAATCGGAAATTATGTTAAAAATTGGTGGGAGGTCCTCTCTTGGTGGGTGGCCCAGGGCCCCAGCCCCGTGGCCCTTAATCCGGGCCTGCTGTAAAATATATTACACAAAAGTAAATACTGGTTCATAATGACGAAGTATAGTTGACTAGGAAATATAAGAGTATTTATATTTATAATATTTTTTGGATCACAAATTTCAGGGGGTGCAAATGTAATTGCAGGGGGGGCCTTGCCACCCCCCCGGCACCCCCTGGCTACGTGGGGGATATACATATATATATACATATATACACACATATATATACATATACACACACACATATATATAAATATGTATACATATATATGTACATATATATACATATATATATGTACATATATATACATATCTATCTATCTATCTATATATATATATATATATATATATATATATATATATAGATATACATATATACACATATATATATATAATGTATTTTTATGTAATTATTTTTATTGGTGATTGCAGCGTTCGTTTTTTTTGTTTACTATTATTTCGATTGTACATATATATATATATATATATATATATATATATATAGTCTAAAGAAGCTTTGAGTCATTAAAATATATATATATATATATATATATATATATATATATATATATATATCGTAATCCAGGTAAAGTTTGTATCGAAAGGTTAATATTTAGAGAATGTAATCTGTCATCCTAACTAAGTGCCCTACCCAGAGCATCTGATTATGTATAATACGCATTATTATAGTCAGCACTCAAGTCTGCTCTAGTGCTCTCTCCATCCCCCTTTCTCTCTCTTTATATATATATATATATATATATATATATATATTCAGGTACGTTTTGTATCCACAGGGTTAACACTTTTTACTGTGTTTATATAATAGTGCTCAATAAAAAATAAGGCTACATATATAATAAGAGTTGTATTAATACAAACATTGTACGGCTGTAAATGAATACCTGTTTCAATCTCAGCTTCGTCAAGTTTGAGTTCCACACGCTGAGAAAATTATAAGTGTTTTTTATGTTTTGATAATTAGAATTAGATAAAATCTTACATTCGTAGGAATCACATGATTGAATTCAAGTTATTCGTTAAGAATATGTAAACCGTAAAATTATGTAGATGTCACCATTGAAAGTAATTCTAAAGTAGGTCAGCCATTAGCTGTTGCCATGGCAACATATTGTGCAGATCAGAAGAGGGGGTATATTTAAGTCTGTTTTAGGGGTGGGTGGGTGAGAGTACTGTTTTGATTTGATGACATGTCATTATTAAATAGACACATGAATTTTTGTCATATATGCAACCACGCAATAATTACACAAACATACACGCAATTAATACATGTAAGATGAAGCTAATATACGAATTATGATTTTATGGGCTTAGCCGATTGCATTGTTGAAATTGAATATGAATAATAAAATTATAAATGTAATTCTACATTTAATAGAGGATAATAATCCCGGAAATAATAAAAATAATAATATTAACAATAAAAAATAATAGTAAAATAGAGACAATAATAATAAAATAGAATTTAACAATTCAAACTTTCAGTTGCTGATCTAAATACATAAAATCTAAATACATAAAATAATATATAATAATATTAGAAATAAAATGAGATAGAATGAGATAAGACAAAGATAATAATGAAAATAACATATACAATGAACAATTCATAATAAAAGTGATTATTACAACAACAATAGATGTAATGGTGAAACATAAAATGAACATATAACTACTCATTTTAGAAAGATTGCGTTATAGTTGTGTAATAGCTTACAAATGTGGGATGCTAAGCAATTCTTATTAACTTATATTGGTATCGACACATAATAGTCGCGCAAAATCCAAAAGTAAAGAGACAAAAGTTTTAGATGCGCAGTAAAATACACACACACTACTTAATATATACATATCTAACCATGTAATCAATTTTAAGCAATACTATCTATACATACAATATTAAATACATTACTATTTACTAAGCCATCAAAATACATATATAAGAGTAACACGTCTAGATATATAATCACAGCGCTTCATATGCTGCATTTTATAAGATAAGTCTTAAATCCAGGCATAAGCCAAACAAGTGGATATATACGACCGCTACAAGGAACACACCTATCAGACATGCAGGCAGTTAACCAACTGTCTAATTTAACTATGAAACAAGATAAAATCAGTAATTTAGATGATTTTGCAAAAAGCTATATACATAGAAAAATATACAAATACACCCCTAACCCAAAATAGTTCACCAAAATCAATAGAATGTATACCATACAGAAAGAAAACACATAGCAAGGGCCACCGTCTATATTTGTAAGTACGATTGGAATTCTAAATCAGTAAAATTGAAAGTTATGGATATTAATAATAATATTAATTTTATCTATTTTAGTGGAGGTCTAATAAATTCAGAGTGATATATATAATTTACTAAGGCCATGCATATTGTATGTCTGCAAGTTATCGCTGATTTTTGTAAAAAGTTTGCCCCTGTCTTAAATCTAATTATGTCAAGTTTCTCATTTAGACAGAGATAACAATGTGCGTTTTTTTCTAATAATGTTCCACTTAATTATTGATGTTTTATTATTTGCTTTTAGGTGCCAGAACTGTATGGCAATTGAAGTTTTGTTACCATATCCAATATTATTAAAGGCACATTTGTGGTTATTGAATCTTTCTTTGAAGGTTACCAGCGATGTCTATATAAAATTGATTCTTCGTTGGACTTTCAATAGTTGTAATGGTAGCATGGTAGACTATAAATGATGATAATTTTGCTGTTGTCTTATTATTACAAGTACAAGTATTTTTATCCTTAACTGTATTATTTGGGTGGGGTTATTAGGGTTATCAGTGAAACAGAAACTTAATTTGAAGGTATTCTTGTTAAAACTTATTATTATTGTTGTTATTTATATCATCCTCTATTAATTATAATATTAATTTTATATTTTGATTATCTTTGTTATTAAATTTCTACTATGTAATAAACGTAGCACATAAAATCATAATTCGTATATACGCTTACTCTAAGAAAATGTCCTGTCAGATAAATTGCATATATGTGTGTGTAAGTATTGGTTGCATACATGACGAAACAATGTTGTACTTTTATTAAACGATGAAATATAACCAGACAAAACTGTATCCCCAACAGCAGGCTAAAGTTCAAAATATATCCCCCCTCCAATCTCTACAAGATTTATTCATGTGAACAGCAAATGGCTCACCTACTTTAGAATTAGTTTAATCAGTTGAAGTTATCAGTATTTTACCCTTTACATATTAAAAAGAAATAATTTGAATTCAGTCATGTGACGCTTACGAATGATAGCTTTCCTTCATTTTTAATTATAAAAATATGAAAAGCGGACGCATACATTCTTTCTCGGCTTGAGAAAATCGAGATTGTATTGATGTGTAGCCGCCATAAGTTGGTATTAATAAAAATCTTATATATATATATATATATATATATATATATATATATATATATATATATATATATATATATATATATAAATTCCCGAAACAGTTTTCATGGTAAACAACTGATGATCCCTTAAATAATGTTAGAAGCAAACTAATATAATAACTGTACAAAATAAATTGACTTACATGAGTGATTTTCCACTGAACGAATTGGGACTAAAAGTTAAAAAATTTTTTTTTCATATATATTGAGAAACTTCCGAGACTATATATATATATATATATATATATATATATAGTCTCATAAGTTCTTTTAACCTTCAAAACTGAAAAAAAAAATTGTTGAAAGATTTTAGTCTAGTAAGTCTAGTAAGTCAATCAATCTATTGCAATCACTATTTTAGTTTACTTCGAAGAATATACTCTAATATAAATATATTTTTATATATATTTTTTTTATATATAAGGGATCGTCAGTTGTTTACCATGAAAACTGTTTCGGGATTTTAAAAACAAAACAGTATATATATATTGTTCCTTTTAACCTTTTTGATCTTTAAACCAGTTTTCTCTCCCAAATTCCCTTAGAAGATACATCATTAAACCCCAAAACAGTAACGGGCAAATATACGATACTCATAATATTGGCTCACGGGATTTATATAGAAATATTTTTTCATTTTAAATCTTTTCCGGTTTAAAACTCAACTGTTACTTCTCTCCCTTTTTTCACACCTTATTAAACCTTCCGTACACTAAATTTAAACAAATATACATAACACTCTAAGCAATTAAACCGTTCAAACGAAAGTGACACGTGACTTCACATTTCGGAAACAGATGACAACAGAAGCTGAAGAGAGCCGGATGGCTAAGTCCTTCTGTGCTTGAAACCGACGGTACGAATGTTGTACTAATTTTTCAGTACAATATATATATATATATATATATATATATATATATATATATATATATATATATATATATATATATATATAAGTGAGATAATATGGAAATGGGAAAATCTAAAACTCAAGAGTCCATTTCCCTTTTCCATTTTATCTCATATCGTCAGATTTATTTTATCCTTCATTTGTCATCAATATTAATATGCATTCACAAATAGACTATACAAATATATATATCTGAAAGACAAAAGAATGGGAAAAAGATAATGTGTTTCCTTCTTTTCAGAACTTCATTAAGAGGTACGAAGGACGTGAAAGAATTATTGTGCAACAGATTTAGCTATTTCGTCGACTCTTAGCAGTTCATATATATATACATGAAACTTGTGTATAAAAATACATTTTAAAAGTTTCTGGATTACCCTCTTCATAAAATTCTGCAATGAATCAAGTGTGCTTTGTTCTTAAAATTGTTTTACATTTTTTTCTACCACATATATATTAGGATAACATCCACGATATATCATAAAATTAAATACGATGACAGACAGGATGTGTGAAAAAGACAAACTAAATAAAAAAAACAAATTTAAATACAAGAATAAATCATCAAGAAACGAGAGAGATTTTACCGGTTTCGTTTGGATCCAAAAACTTCTTCACATCCGAACGAAACTGGTAAAATCTCTCGTTTCTTGATGATTTATCCCTGTATTGATATTTGTTTTTCCGTTTGTATTTTTCACACACACGCACACACGCACACACACACACATACACACATATATATATATATTTATATATATATATTTACACATTTATATATATATGTATATATCTATACATATATATTTATATATATATATTTACACATTTATATATATATGTATATATCTATACATATATTTATATATATATATATTTGCACATTTATATATATATATGTATATATTTATACATATATATATAAATATATATATATATATATATATATTTGCGTGATTGCTTGACTTAATAAAAATAGGAAACAACAAAAATATATTAGATGATTTCATTTTTAAAAAAAGTTTTATTTGATGAAATGTTTCAACGTACAAATGCAAGTAAAATCCATGTTTTAAAATCCATGCTTTTGAAACACATACTTTGAATGATCTGATCAAATGTAGAATTTGCGATGTTTTTGAGTGTTAGCTAGACGATGATGCATTGAATATAACGATCAACCTAGAATATTTCTTCGGAATAAACGCATTATATGATGAAGAAAGGGCCAATAATTGGCTAGATTTTCGTGAGCGATTCGTTACTTAAACGTTAGCAAATACATCGGTTTTGTAAAAGAGATACGGCTTTTGGAATTAAATATCATTGCAAGAGTGAGGACGTTTGCGCAGTAACTTTCTTGATACATGTATTACATAACATTGTAACATTGTGTAGATAGACAGATATATGTGTGATTGTGAATATATATATATATATATATATATGTATATGTCTACATTGTATTAAGAGTGACACTATTTAACTTGTTCCTCCATTATATGTTTTATTTGCTCGAACTTGTGTCTATCCGTCACACCTCTGTATTGTATTGTCTTCTAAGTATCACATTTCTCTCTCTCTCTCTTTATATATATATATATATATATATATATATATATATATATATATATGTACATATATAAGTATATATATGTATATATGTTTATATATGTATATATATGTGTGTATATGTATATCTATATATGCATATATATGTAAATATATGTATATATGCGATATAACTTGGTAACTAGTTATAAATAACAAAATAAGCAAGAGTATAAAGGTCTTAAAATAGTCGGTTTATTCCAACGTACATATCTTATACAAACAATAGTAACTACATGTAATACAATAGGATTTAACAGAATACAATCGAATCCCTCATACTATTGTTCGTAGTGGTATTTATTGCCCAGACTAGTTCACTTATTAAGTGACTGAGAGGAGTCCGTTATCCAATCAGAACAACATGCATATATATATATATATATATATATATATATATATATATATATATATATATATATATATATATATATATATATATATATATATATATATATATATAAGCAAGGCTTTTTTTGAATAAACAAATTGAGGACAGTGAAGCGGTGGTCAGTGTTTATATAAATAGACATTCTAGATATCATTTACGAGCGCTTCCCCATGGCCTAATGGAAAAGGCTGACGACTATCAACTAGATTGTCGAAGGTTTGATCCCTTGCTAGACAACGGTGCTAGCCTAGCCGCACTGTGAGATAGCGAAACACTCTGTCTGTGGATGACTATATAAGCTCCCTTCTCGGATGAAGTACGGTCGTACAGTAATGTCTATTGCTGCTTCTTAGCGTAATCCTATGCTTTGTGTAAATAAACAACTCGTCAGTCCAGGTTTATATAAATAGACATTGTAGATATCATTTACAAACGCTCTAACCATTGTGCCTAATGGATAAAGATGATGACTAGATTGTTGAAGGATCTATACATGGCAAGGAACACTAGCCGCACTGAAGAGCTGTGATACGACGAAACAGTCTCTATGGATTATATATATATATATATATATATATATATATATATATATATATTTAGTATAAATATTTTTTCATACAAATATTATTGGCTACACATGTGTATACGTGTGTGTAAGCATCGATTTTATTTTATGTCCAGCTTCCTCAGACCATTATTGAGCACTATCTTATAAACACTGGAGTCTTATTGGCTTAGTATATAAGGAAAACACAACCATACAAGTACTATATATATTCATATATATTCATGATGTATATATGCATGATATATATATATATATATATATATATGCATGAAATATATATACGCGTGAAGTATAGATATATAGAAATATATAACTGTATATATATATATATATATATATATATATCTACGTGATATTTATATATATATATCACGTACATCTATACATATATATGTATATCTATATATATAAATATACGTGATATATATACATATACGTGATGTATATACATATATATATATATGTATATATATATATATATATATATATATATATATATATATATATATATATATATATATATGGTTAATGGATGATATCTACATGTTATAGCTAAAAGTGGCAGCAATTAATACCTCTTGCCCAGTCATGGCTGGTGAAGTTTTAAAAACATTTTCTTGGGGATGGTCAGAGTTTGCATCGTTCGAAACAGCTTGAATATAATAAGATGAGAATAATAGTTCTAATAATCTAAATAATACAAATTATCCTTATCTAAAAAATTAAAAAATTCTCGAAACATTAAACCAAAATATATCATGTTACCAACATTTGCTCATTTCGAGATGTATCGTCCTTTTTCTCGAAAATTAAAACAATCAAAATATACGAAATCGTGAGAGGTGTTAACAATAAAGTTATCTACAAAGGTTCCATAAAATCTAGCTATTGCTGAAAGGAATAGATATTATTAAACGTTTTGTAAAAAAATGCACTCCTATTAGCAGTATGAAATTAAAAAAGATTTATTTCGCCAAATAATTTTATAATATCGAAGATTTGGATTGTTAGGTCTTGTCTCGATACTTTCTTTTTTACATCATTAATATTTTATTCCGTATAGCCAGTTTGTGTTGTTGATCATGCCATCATGTAATTCAGAATAATAAATAGAATTCGATTTACTCCATTTCAGGAATTACATTATCTGACTAGGAATATTTTCCCGATGGATACCATCTTTGTTATCAGCAGCAAATGCATATCTCAGCAGCAGATTAAACTATTAATAGTAAATATTAATAATAATACGCTATTAATCAATACTAGTTAAGTAATATAGTAATATTATTAATATATAAACATATGTTACACATTAGGAAATCTCTGGAAACTTTACTGCCAAATGTCACGCGTCTCCCGCAAGCGGTTAAAAATAACTAATATTTGATCATATTGTATTTTTACGGAATGCAAATGGCATCCAACATGTTTGCTATAGGAAGTATTTAATAGCACTCAACAGAATTTTTTTTCATTCAGTATCGATAAAAAATTTAAATAAATATAAACAATGTTTAATTGCATAATTATTTCATGAACTAATTGAAGTATGATTTAATCGTTTAACTTTCTTAAACAAAACAAACTAGTACAACAAGAGAGTAAACACTATATTTGGGTTTACCTTGCTTCAAACATTGTCCAACTAACTCAAGCAACGTAATAGTAAGTTACACGTTTATTTAATCAGGTTTTGTCTACTTGTGTTTGTGAATTTCCGTCGGCTGATTATACCCCACAGACACATTGTCGCTCCTTAATAATTAGTAGAGCACTTTAGTAGTAGTGCAAATACAGCGTGACGTCATTTGCTTTATAATGCATCATTCCTTAATATAAGTAGAATGCCTGTGTCGCCATCGCCGCTTTAAATGTATTTAAACTACCACAGTTTATCAGCTGTTCAAATATTGGCCGCGAGGTTTATGACGTTGGATTGAAGTTGAAAAATACTTATAATCCAGGGTTTCGAATCGTGTGACCAGTAGGGAATAGTCATACTTCTACGCTGAAGAGTCTTGATTGAAAAGAGACGAAACGTATACGTCCGTAGATAATAAACAACAACAAATATTTTTCATATTTGTCGCTCCTTAATAATTAGTAGAGCACTTTAGTAGTAGTGCAAATACAGCGTGACGTCATTTGCTTTATAATGCATCATTGCTTAAGATAAGTAGAATGCCTGTGTCGCCATCGCCGCTTTAAATGTATTTAAACTACCACAGTTTATCAGCTGTTCAAATATTGGCCGCGAGGTTTAAGACGTTGGATTGAAGTTGAAAAATACTTATAGTCCAGGGTTTCGAATCGTGTGACCAGTAGTGAATAGTCATACTTCTACGCTGAAGAGTCTTGATTGAAAAGAGACGAAACGTATACGTCCGTAGATAATAAACAACAACAAATATTTTTCATATTTGTCGCTCCTTAATAATTAGTAGAGCACTTTAGTAGTAGTGCAAATACAGCGTGACGTCATTTGCTTTATAATGCATCATTGCTTAAGATAAGTAGAATGCCTGTGTCGCCATCGCCGCTTTAAATGTATTTAAACTACCACAGCTGTTCAAATATTGGCCGCGAGGTTTAAGACGTTGGATTGAAGTTGAAAAATACTTATAATCCAGGGTTTCGAATCGTGTGACCAGTAGTGAATAGTCATACTTCTACGCTGAAGAGTCTTGATTGAAAGGAGACGAAACGTATACGTCCGTAGATAATAAACAACAACAAATATTTTTCATATATATATATATATATATATCTTATTAGAGTGCCAGTATATATATATATATATATATATATATATATATATATATATATATATATATATATATATACTGGCACTCTAATAAGATAGCACTCTGCCAGTAAGTGTCCACTGCACATTAGATCAATTATCATAGCTTTAACTTGACCTACAGATGTAATTTAATGTATGCATATATAGTATATGTAATTATATATATATATATATACATATATATATATATATTAATATGAATATATATTAGGATATACATATATGTTTTTATTTCTCTCTTTTTATATATAGATGTTTTATTTATTTATATATATATGAATAAAAGTACAAGTTTAAATAAATATTAATAAAAATACACACATATAGATAGAAATACATACACATATATGAATGGGAACATAAACTATAAAAATATAGGAATAGAAACAACTATATCGAGAGAAATACAAAAACGTAAATATACATATATATATATATATATATATATATATATATATATATATATATATCTTCTTTCTAATATAGTAGGAAAAATCCCAGCAGAGTGCTCGATTAATTAAGCATTAATGTTAAATATTATTATTTTTTATTTTTTTATTTTTTTATTTCTCATGTTTTAAATTTCAAATTTTATTTTAATTTTAATATTATTTTTATTTTATTTTTTATTTTTTATTCCCTTTAATCTTATATTATTATATCTCTCCAAATCTCATCCAGTTTCATTACACTAAATTTAAATTCAAACAAACATACATAACACACTGAGCAAATAACGCGTCCCAACGAGAGTGTCATGTGGCTTCACATTTTCAAAACAGATGCCAACAGAAGCTGAAGAGAGCCGGATGGCTAAGACTTTCCGAGCTTGAAACCGACGGTACGAATGTTGTACTAATTTTTCTGTACCAAAATAAATAAATATATATATATATATATATATATATATATATATATATATATATATATATATATATATATATATATATATATATATATATATGGGGTAAGGTACACGATAAGTCATGAAAATTAAATGCCGTGATAGACCAAATGTGTGAAAAATGACAAACGGAAAACAGGTTAAAATGCAGGAGAAAAACAAAAACCGGTCAAATCTTTCGTTTTTCTTTCTCCTGCATTTGAACCTGTTTTCCGTTTGTCATTTTTCACACAAACACACACACACACACACACACACACACACACACACACACATATATATATATATATATATATATTTATATACATATATAAATACAAATACAAAAATTAATATCTACTATTATACTAAAACTGAGTTAATCAACATGAGTTCCGTATAGCTCTTTTTCTATATATTTTACTCTTGACATATATATGATAAAATATTTGTTTGTTTTGGGATTTAATTATGTTGGAAATACTTCCATTTCAATTCCTAAAATTCGTCGTAATTTGCAATCAAATTGTTATCTATCTTTAACTAACCTTCTATCTATCTATCTATCTATCTATCTATCTATCTATCTATCATTTTTACCCTTTCTCAATGTATGTTTTTTTAGTTACTTTTCTGCTCTTATTCTATACGGTATCGAGTGCTGTCGTTTCCATTTCTGTCTCCCCAATTCCCCTTCTGTTTATTAACAATCGACAGTAATAAAATAAATATTGGAATAGTCAATAGTCAAAATTCCAAAACTAAATGATCACCACCGGACAATTTAATTCGTAAATTAATTATAAAAATCTGTATACAATAAATTAGTTTATCAATGAATGAATGAATTAAAAATTTTCTCTCGCCCCCCTCTCTCTCTCTCTCTCTCTCTCTCTCTCTCTCTCTCTCTCTATATATATATATATATATATATATATATATATATATATATATATATAGTGTTACTGTATAATATCTAGATTTCCTTACGTTTATTTACTTAGCATCTTCGGGACAATAACAATATTTTATTAATTTGATGTCGTTTATACAATCTGCCTGTCTTCCGATGATGTTCGTTCGACTCACACTCCCCAAAAGGGTGTAGTTTTCAGTAGTTGGATTGTACCGGATCGATGCCTCGAGATGAGCCAACCCGGGGGACGTCTCAATCGTCAGCCGATAATCAGTGTTTGTTATTTCTGCCGGTTTACCAAAATACACCTGTCGATCGATGACGTCATTGACGCTAGCCTCGAACCGCAGCAATTCCTCGTTCGCACCTATTACGGAGGCATCGACTATCTTGTTCAGTTTTAAGACGGCACATTTTTTCTCCACTCCCAACATCCGGTTCAGTTTCTTCACGAGATCCTCAGCGGCCCTCATGACCTTACCATCGTTTATATCGATCTGGGTCAGCTTGTGACAGGAACACCAATGGGTTAGAATAGTCGCATCCTCGCAAGTCCTATTGTAGGGCACCCGAGTGAAAAGGCTGTAGCCCCTCTTCTTTTTAACCGGTGTCCCGTACTGAATTTGCTTGTCAACTAACCCCGCTGCCGTGTCGATATCCAAGGCCGCCATTAATGTTTCGTGAAAATCAAACGGCGTGGTGAGACGGTGCGTGTTCACTTTTAGATTACCCCAGACATTCGGATAACGTTCGATAAGCCAACGTGGTGGCACAATGAACAAGAACGGTAGACGCTCTTCTATTTTTCCGATATACGTTTTTCGGAAGTTTCCGAAGCGTATGCCGTGATCAGAGAAGAAGAACACCATGGTGTCTTTCAGCAGATTCTCTCGCTTAAGCTTCTGGAAGAACTTTAAGTAGACTAAATCCCCGCGGCCGGCATTGTTGATGTCGTCATGAGTTAGTCGTCCGATAAAGGATATTCCGAAATATTTTTCGTCTTTGTACACACGTGCAAAATCGTAATTGTATTGGAGAACCATTTCGGTTTCCATCCGATCTCTAATACAGTGGGAGTCCGCGGACCAAACCGCGGAATCTGCTTCCGTCGCCAAAGCAAACGGGCGATAATAATGATCAGTCGGTTGTGTTTTGAATCCGGATTTTAAGTAGTTAAACGTGGCTATATTCGGTGTATCTTCTGCGTACAACGTGGCAAACCCATGCTTTTTATAACGCTTCCATAAGAAATCATATTTATCAAATGGCTTGTTGTTTAGGGTTTCGTTCCACGGAAGTTCTTCGACGTATTTTCCGCACAATATGGGCACCAAATTCACAAATGTGTTGTCAGCTACTTTGTTGTATCCAGCCATATCGAAGGCACCCAACTCTTCTAGCAAATAAGAACGGGTGCGGGACATCTGGCGCATGAAGTTTAAACGTGACATAGAATCAATACCGACCATTAGAACGTTCAATTTTGTTTTGACTTCCGGTATTGGCTGTTGTGCTGCGGTGCCAATTCTCGATGACGAAGGAGTAGTTAAAGAAGAAGTTATCAGCTTTGTTTTATTGAATACCGACGGCTTTGATTTTACAGAAGATTTATTCAGCACTTCACGGATTGTATCTACTGTGGTAAGACGCTTCGATTCCGCGATCCCCGCGTGTAACACGTAGGCGTAATAGTTCGTATAGATCTCTTTGTTGTTCTTGTCGAAGCAGATCACTTTTAAGAACTCGTGCTTCACAGGGATATCGTTCTTGAAGCGTATACGCCACTTGAGAATATGGTAAGTTCTGTCGTTGATAGAGTCGCGTACAATTGGGTAGTACTCGCAAATGCTGAAGCGATTGCGATGGTAGTGATTAATCACCGTCCAGTTAAGACGCAGTATATCGCCATCCTGATACGTCAAAGATAGTCGGCCGGGACACGGTTCCCAATGGGTCACTCGCAGATATTTACTGATGGCCGGATCGAACGGATCGATATTCGGTATCCGGCATTGTTTCGTATCGACTAGATACCCGGAGAATGTTACTTCTTTGGTGAATATCTGTGTAGCAGCGTGAAAAACGTTTTTCGTGACCGCCCACCTTTCATAAAGGAAAACACTGGAGCAGCTGAGTACAACACAAATCAGGAGTATACGGCGTGTTAAACATCGCCAGGGCAGGAAGCGGCAGACATACCTGCAAATAAAACAGAATATTAAAATATATACGCCGCTTAACAAATTATTTAGACCGTCTTTTAAGAAATATCAATATTTAAAATTGTTTTAAAAACTTGTTTAAACCTACACAATGTTATTTATTTTTTGGGTGGGTCAGTGGGTGGGGAAATAAGAAACTTAAACAAATAAACGGATCTTTTTAATTCGTTCTGCCTGACAACGTAAAGATTAGCCAACGTTTTATTCTGGCCTTATTTTCCATATTGTATGAAGAATTCCGAACATTATACCATGGACGAGCATTAAATCGGTACATCAAATTTGGAAAAATCGGAAGTGGAAATTTGGTCAAAATTTCGGCCGTAACCGAACATTTTAAACTCATGATCAAAGGTTAAAATCAACGTTATCTAAAATGTGGGACCTAATTGCCTATAATCTGGCCGAAGTAGCGATTCTGTATGATGAAGACACAAGAAAATGGCGACCACAGCTGCTGTTGGTTTTGTCAAAAAAGAAATGGCGTCTGTTAAGTCATTGCGACTCCTGCTGCTGCTGTTTTTCAAGATGGTGTCTTTTTCAAAAGAAAACACACGTCGCGATGTGTTGAACCCCGACACAACCGAAGTAGTTGCCAAAAGTGTAACTGTCACCCTTTCCGTGACTTTGACGTCGGTCCTTATCTAGATATCCCAGAGTTAAATCAGGTTTAAGTTAGACCATGCCCAAGTCTTGTGATGATTGGTCAATCGCTGTAGACGCTAGGCTGTATATATACAAAAATCAAACAAACATAATGATAAACCAATAAAAGAATATGACCGACAACATAACCCTCTTTGGCAGACATTATAAGCAAACATAATACTTTGTATGACGCCCTTTAGCTACAGTAAGAACTTGCATTCTTTCTGACATTGTTTAAGTGAACTTTTTTGAGAGTCTCCTTTGTTGTTCAGCTCCAAAGAATTGCTATCTGTTCTTACAGACTTGTTTTCGAAGAAACTTTTGCACGATCATTCTTTGAATGCACTTAATCCCAAATGTGTTCGATATGATTCAAATCTCGAGTTTGACTTGGCCAGTCGATAAGTACAAACATTCCAGATTCCTCCTTCTTGGTCAAATAATCTCTACACCGCTATGAAGATTGCTGACATTAGACGCTATATAAAATAACGTTCGAATGAATCGAGTTCCATTGTTTTTTTACTTCTTTTTTCTATTATTACTGTAACATTTTAATATAATATCACTCTCTCTTCTCTCTCTCTCTCTCTCTCTCCACACACACGTTGATGAATATATAAAAAAACATCTTTTTTGGTTTTTCCTTTTTCATTTCCCATCACGTCGGATTACTTTCATCCTTCCTTTCTCATATATATATAGTCTCGGAAGTTTCTCAACCATTAAAACTATATTTAAAAAAACACAAAAAAAACCAAAAAAAAACAAACTTATAGTCCCAAGTCTTCCAGTGGAAAATCACTCATGTAAGTCAATTTATTTTTTACAGTTATATATATATATATATATGGGAAATGAAAAATGAAAAACCAAAAAGGATGTTTTTTTTATATATTCATCAACGTTTCGTCTTTATTTTAAAGACTTCTTCAGGTTGATAATATTAAGAAAAATGTCATGCAAGTACATGAAAATATTGGGTTTACATGATGGGTTGATGGGAAGAAGTAGTAGCCACTGCTGGGAGCAGTAGAACCGGGGTCCGGGCCTGGTGAAGTAAGTAGCATGGAATGAAATAAATGTGGATAGTTCTGAGTGAAAGAAGTGGAGGGGTGGGGGTGAGCGGGAATAATGTGGATGGCAGTGAGTAAATATTTCACACCTACTAAAACAATATCTCCCCTCTCCCCCCTCACCCATTTCATCCTCTTGACCACTTATCTCACACTCTTACCCACCCATCCTTCCCACTCTCAAACCACCTCATTTTTTCAAATCTTTTCTAAAACCATAACATTACCCACTCACCAAGATCACAGAGCCTCCCCCTCCTCTTTCCCATCTCTCCACCCCTTCACTCACTGACATCCACATTATTCCCGCTCATTCCCACCCCTCCACTTCTTTACTCACTGCTATCCACATTATTCCCGCTCACCCTCACCCCTCCACTTTTTTCACTGAGAACCATCTACATTTATTTCATTCCATGCTACTGACTTCACCAAGCCCGGACTCCCAGCAGTGGCTACTACTTCTTCCCATCAACCCATCATGTCAACCCAATATTTTCATGTACTTGCATGATATTTTTCTTAATATTGTCATCCTGAAGAAGTCTAAAAAATAAAAAACGAAACGTTGATGAATATATAAAAAAAACATCCTTTTTGGTTTTTCCTTTTTCATTTCCCATCACGTCGGATTACTTTCATCCTTCCTTTCTCATATATATATATATATATATATATATATATATATATATATATATATATATATATATATATATATATATATATATATATATATTTTTTTTTTAAAGGTTAATACTTTTTATTTATTTTTATTTTTTATTTATTTATTTATTTATTTATTTAAAAAAAATTTTTTTTAAGCATGTGAATGAAATTTAGTAAAAAAGAAGTGTGGTAAATTAACTACCATCAAAGCTTGTAATAGATGCAATATTTATTTTATTTAAAAGAAAAGACAAAATCGAAACCAATTTTTTTCTTTTGTTTCTATAAACTGTCATTTTTTTATATAGTTTATAGTTATACAGATATTTCGCTAATAATATTAGCCTCATCAGTGTGTTTGAAATTCCGATGTAATTGGTAAGCCAGCTTCTGTTGGTGTGAGCCGGCGAGTGAGATGTCGTTTTTTTCTCTCTCGTATGAAAACACGCATATATATATATATATATATATATATATATATATATATATATATATATATATATATATATATAGACGAACTAGTGGCACGCTGGTTCTCAACCAGTACCACTATGTATTCTTCTTTGATTTCATTCGAGAATTCATTAACTGTGAGCTATCTTTTAAGACATTCTTCTTAATAATAAGTCTCTTTATTTCTATGTTAGTCTTCTTCTTCTTCTTCTTCTTCTTCTTCTTCTTCTTCTTTTTCTTCTTCTTCTTCTTCTTCTTATTATTATTATTGTTCTCTTGAAGGACCGATAATAAATAAGACAACACGGTGGTATATTTACAAGAGTGTGTATGTTACAGAAACACTGCTCCTGTATACACAGTGTTTAGAAGAGTCCATATAGCTAGGAAACAGGGTAGATCGCCATCACACCATAGCACACCCCTTTTTAACCTTGCTCTGTATAGAGTCAATACTTTATCCTTTTACGAATTATAACAGTTAAGTTTGTAATCTTACGTTTCCTTTTTGATTTTCGTTGTTCAGAACCTATTTGTGAGATTGGTCTCTCAAATGTGTCGAACACGACATCCATTAGTTCGTCTTCTAGAGTATTATTTGTGACAACATCTGAATATTGTTGCTTCATCTGGTTCATGTGTCTTTTGTGGGTAAAAATGGGTCCCTTTACAATCATGTTTCTTATCGACTATCCCTGTTTCTCTGTAGAATTTATTGTTTTTGAACAATAAAAACGAATTGTTAATTAATGAGAGGTCCTTTTGCAAAGCAATATGCAAATTAATGAACATTGCCACTTAGATTGCATAGAAATGATCAGTATATCGGAAATATATTGTTCTTTTGTGTGAATCTGAATTTTGCATTTTAATCTCATTGTTAGTGCGAGAAATGACCTAATTTCTTAATATACATGTTAATGCCCTAACATCTTTGCTTTTCATCATTCTACCGCATGTCCAAATCATTGTTTACATCATCTGATATAGAGGCATAATGTTCTTGGTTTCAATTAAAACTAGCAGGACTACACGGCGTTGTCTGGGGGAGTAGTAAGTCATATATTTCTTTATCAATAGCAATTACTTGCCTACTGTTGTCACACGCGAGGTAAATCATACTGCAAAAACCGAAACCACTAATCGAAGTAACCCTAACCTTAACCCTAACCCTAACCATACTCCTAACCCTAACCCTAACTCTTACCATAACCCTAACCATAACCCTAACCCTAACCCTAACTCTAACCCCAACCCTAACCCTGATCTTAACCCTAACCCTAACCCTAACCCTAACCATAACCATAACCATAACCATAACCCTAACCTTAACCCGATCCATAACCCTAACCCTAACCCTAACCCTAACCCTAACCCTAACTTTAACCTTAACCCTCACGCTAACCCTAACCCTAACTTTAACCCTAACCCTAACCCGCCCCCGAAAAGAAAAGTAAAAGCAAACAAACGAACAAACACGCGAGTTAACTCTTACTGAAAGAACAAATATACTAGTAAAGCTTTTAAAAAAGGTGCTTATACAGTTTACAGACCAGGATGTTTTGTTTTAGATAAGATTTTCAAGTTAAATTTTATTTTTACGGTATTTTAAAAAATTAAATTGTTAGGTCAAAGTACAGAATAGTAAACAAATCCCCATCCCTTCCCAATCTTAATAATGGCTTTCTAAATAATAACATTATTTCAACCAGCTCCGTAAAATGCATAAGTACCCCATCAAAAAATCATAAACGAAAGATAAGTTTTACTTATAAAAATAAACTAATCCGTGTCTCTATCGTGAATATATAAATAAATCATCTATGTACTCGTAGATCAATTCCTATTTTAGTCACAAATATATTAAGACCGGAGAATATTCTTTTGTGTCTATTAAGAGTTAAATAAATTCTTTGCTTTATTTTTATCATCAGTTATTAAGCTTCCTCTTCTTTGCTCACAAAAAAATAATTTTCATACGTGATTATTCTTTCATCTTTTTATTATTATCAGTGATTATAAAGATTAACAGTAAGCCTCCTTTCTTTGCTAATGACACTAAATGTTATACGTGATTATTTTAGTGAGCTGGGCACACGTACGTTCACTTATATCATATAGACAAGCAAAAATATGCTCCCTACGGTCGTATATTTTTGCGAAGCTACCGCATCACCTCCTTCACTTTCGCGGTCTGCGAGAGGGTGTTTATATTTATTTGTCTAGAATTATATAATTGTGAAAACAAAAAAACAACAAAAAAACAAAAACAAAAACAACATACAGTACGTAGTTAAAGCTAAATAAATTGTTTTGGACTTTAAAAATGATTTTCAATGCTATTGATAATGTTTACCCATTTATTTTAGTTTTTTTTATAATCGTTAATGTCTGAATTCATGTTTTGAAACATGACGTAAATCATAAATCTTTGACGTAACGTCAAAGCTATAATTATTTTAATGGGATGTTTTAAACAATGTGTAGTAGTGAGAAAGTGCACATAGCTCAGTTGGTAGAACGTCAGACTCAAGGTTTCGGTTTAAGTTTTCAGGCATGGCATCAGATTTATTTGTTGGGACTTTATTATTTAGTGTGAATTCACTATTTTTCATTTCTAAAACAAGTTAAGATCTTCGTTCAGAAAAAAAAATCTGACTAAATTTTGTTCATCGCAATTTACATTCGATGTTTTCATTGACTTTATTATTTAGTGTGAATTCACTATTTTTCATTTCTAAAACAAGTTAAGATCTTCGTTCAGAAAAAAAAATCTGACTAAATTTTGTTCATCGCAATTTACATTCGATGTTTTCATTGACTTTATTATTTAGTGTGAATTCACTATTTTTCATTTCTAAAACAAGTTAAGATCTTCGTTCAGAAAAAAAAATCTGACTAAATTTTGTTCATCGCAATTTACATTCGATGTTTTCATTGACTTTATTATTTAGTGTGAATTCACTATTTTTCATTTCTAAAACAAGTTAAGATCTTCGTTCAGAAAAAAAAATCTGACTAAATTTTGTTCATCGCAATTTACATTCGATGTTTTCATTGACTTTATTATTTAGTGTGAATTCACTATTTTTCATTTCTAAAACAAGTTAAGATCTTCGTTCAGAAAAAAAAATCTGACTAAATTTTGTTCATCGCAATCTACATTCGATGTTTTCATTGACTTTATTCGCCTTTAGGAAAATAGTGCTTCGGAATAGTTTAGATCAGGGGCGGTCAACCTTTTCAGAGTGAGGGCCAGATGAGACTTTTGGAAGGAGATCGCGGGCCGAAGTGAAAAACGAAATCTCAGAATTACTATATTTTGTTTACATGAATAAATTGTACAAAAATTGCATTGAGCACTCTACAAATCTGATATTTTTTCTCAAGAGACTTCTGTATGTGATGTTATAAAAGGCGCCGACGAAGAGCCATTTTGGAATCATAAAAAATAATGACGGGGGGGGGGAGTAGCAAGTTGATCCAGCATTCGTTTTGACACACCTCACATAGGTTCTATGTTTCATGCCCTTTCCTCGTCTCTCGTTTCCTCTTTGCCTCTCTCTTTTTCTTTTTCAATTTGTATCTCTTAATAGTTAAAGAAAAATGAAACATACACGCATCATCGCTCGCTGATATTCATACATTTTTATCCCACTGTAAATCTTAATTGAAACCTACTTTTACGTCTATGTCACAAAATGATATGAGTTTTACTGGGAGGTCCGCGGGCCGGATGTCAATAATAAAGCATAGCAGAGTGGCGGGCCGGACACTAAGCCTTCGCGGGCTGGATGTGGCCCGCGGGTCGGAGGTTGCCCGCCCCTGGTTTAGATGAAGATTTGTGATTGTATTATTTGGATTATTCGGATTACTGTTCTCATCTTCGACATGCGCACGTCGCTCAACTGATTAAGGTATTGAATAAACATCAGTTCTAATTGACAGTCGTCTAGAGGTTGCAGGTTCGATCCTAAATACGAGCGGTACAAACTAAGAATAATACACAACATACTTAAGCTTTCTATCCGGTCATGGCTGACGGGACGACAAGATTCTACTCCGTAGATTAAATAAAGTGTTAAGTTCGGAATTCCGTATAGATTCCCGAGTCCGAAATAAAGATTCCCGAGTTCGACAAGATGCACCTGAAGAAGGTCGGAGGTTACATTGGCGAAAACGTTGTGAAAATAGCATCGAAGATGAGAACAGTAGTCCGAATAATACGAATCATACAAAAAGAAAATAGGTCACTGATGATGACAGCCCGTCTGGCCCATTGCTTGAAACTACCAAACTGTAATCTTCTGTAATCTTTATTCCGATTAACTAAATCGCAGCCATCGAATTAGATCCGCATTATTTTTTACTTTGTAGCTTAGTGGATACTATATAGATTGGCGCTAAAACTGTCTTTTTTTTCATGACCCATTTATGCGAATTAATGGCAGATAATCCGGTGATGTTTTAAGACGATTACGTTAACGAGATTTATCCCAACAAACTCTGTCCTTAGTGATTGTTTTACTTTTATCAATTATGAATGCATGGCA
Source organism: Sepiola atlantica (assembly GCA_963556195.1). Classification (NCBI taxonomy): domain Eukaryota; kingdom Metazoa; phylum Mollusca; class Cephalopoda; order Sepiida; family Sepiolidae; genus Sepiola; species Sepiola atlantica. The sequence continues at coordinate 13,106,761 of OY744536.1, read as the reverse complement.
ATGGATATTTTATTATCCGAGGCAGAAGATTGGTTTGTATTGCATGTTTTACGGTTTATTTTAGAAAATATATAAAATGTAAGGCTTAATGGTTCTTGACAAGGTCCCAAAAAGAGTCACCAACCTAATACGTCCCTCACTGTCAACTAAGCTCCAATCCCTGTCCCATCGCCGCAATGTAGCATCCTTGTGCTTGTTTTACAAATACTTCAATGGATTATGCTCCGATGAACTGGCTACTCTGATGCCCCCTCGACGTAAATTCACTAGACCAACTCGACAATCAGCTAAATCCCATCCATTCACTGTGGAGTTCCCCAGATGCCGGAGAGCTTTCTACTCAAATAGCTTCTCTCCTCGTGCTGCTGGCCTCTGGAACTCCCACCCTGCCCCCTGTTTTCCCGACGGTACTGGCATGCAGAAATTTAAAACTAAAGTAAACAGACATCTCGCTACGCAGCTTCCAATTTAGGTTGACACTCCAAACCTTCTCCCTTGTTTCTCAGTAGCCCCTTACGTCTACAGTGTCGTCCTGCCTTGTTTGGGGTGAACTATGTTAAAAAAAAAGAAGAAAAAATTGACATTCAGGGAATCTTGATTAATATGGATTAAATTCAATGCAAATCTGAAATAACTGAATTTTCAAATAGGCGATTTTATCTATAATATTTCCCCTAAACACCATTTAGAATACTCTGAAGAATCTAACATTTAAGGAATATTTATCAATTGATGTCTAATACATATAATACAAATTTCACACACATCGAAAGTATCTGAATTTTCATGAAGGGCTTCACTCACCTTTAACTCCTTTGCATAAAACCAACTTAAACTAAATATAGCCTTCATTATAACCCCTTAAGCCTAACGGCTGCGTTAAAAACTGCATAATGATCTATTAATTTGTTGGAGTGAATCCTACACACACAAATATAAAAAAGACTAAACATGCCTAACTTATATATATATATATATATATATATATATATATATATATATATATATATATATATATATATATATATATATAAAGGTAGAAGAAATAAGAGTGATAAACATGTACGAATGTCCAGATTCATTTCAAACTTAGATTGTTCAATACAAGGTATATTCTTTAATAAACTATTGTTTATTGTTCTTTCCTTTTTGAAAGAATATACCTTGCATTGACCAATCTAAGTTTGAAATGAATCTGGACATTCGGACATGTTTATCACTCTTATTTCTTCTACCTTTATAATTGCTCTATCTCGTATATTGAGCTATAACCATTTCACTATAGGTTCTATCTACTAAAAGTTTACTTTTAATTTATATTTGATTCTCTCTCTCTCTCTCTCTCTCTCTCTCTCTCTATATATATATATATATATATATATATATATATATATATATATATATATATATATAACTTCTTTGTAATATAGCAGGAAGATTCCCAGCAGAGTGCTCAATTAATTAAAAATTAAAAATTAAGAGCGTAATATTTATTTATTTTGGTACTAATTTTTTCTGTACCAAAATAAATTTATATATATATATATATATATATATATATATATATATATACAAATTATTTATTTAAAAACTATGTTATCTATTTCAGAGACGCACTATAATTTCATTGAGATGGATTGACCAATGGAATTGATCAATGAACCCATGACACGTCTCTGAAATATAGTTTTTAATAAAGCATTTGTATTTTAACTCTCACATTTTTGCGATCAAGCACTTTATTGATTTCTTCAGCAACACCCCACGACACACACACACACACTATATATATATATATATATATATATATATATATATATATATATATATATATATATATATATATATATATATATATATATATATACACGCATGATTCTTTCAGTAGTAGAACACTTTGACGTCGGCTGGCTTTAAATAGGATTAATCTTTCGATGATTTACCGCTTTGTTGATAACGGCCGTGTGGGCTTACACGTCAGACTTTGAGTTTAAACATGACCCGTGTTCCGGCGTTCGAGTCCGGCGAGCGGTATGAATAATCTTCTCTACACTGACGTTTACCGTAAGAGGGAAATGTATACGTATGTAGATAAAAAACAAATATTCATATTTATTTGTCGCCCCCCAAATCCAGGTTGGGGTCTGTAGTGAGTAATGCATACCCATCCGTTATCATGGCTTCAATGCATGTTCTTTTCAGTAGTTAGGAAGACGGCTGCCTTGAAATAGGATTACTCTCTCGCTGATTTACCGGTTGCTGATCACAGCCGTGTTGTCTAAGACGTCGGAATTTGTATTTGAAACATTACTCGTGTTTCGTGGGTCGAGTCCAGCGACCGGTATGAATAGTCTTCGCTACACTGACGATTCCCGTAAGAATGTAACATATACGCATGTAGATAAAAACACATATTAATATATATATATATATATATATATATATATATAATTCAGGAAGTTTAGACTTATGGCTAGGTAAATTTAGTATATAACTGTTCCAATAGTTCTTAATAGTAAGGTAGTAAGTAGTAGAGCTGGTACATATATTAGTTGAATGGCTTACATTGATAAGTTAATATTCCGGTTTGTGAAATATCCTCATAGTCACTACCTACTCTATTCAACTGGTGAATAGTGAAGTAGCTCTAAGGCTGTCGCATCTATATATATATATATATATATATATATATCAAAATATATTTTCCAAAAATGCTTCATCAGTGCATTATTTAACACAACAAATAAGAAACGAAATACGCCTGTCAACATTCGTAATTGTTCATTTAGCTTATTGATCCCTTTTTTATTTTTCACAGACCAATTATATCCTTCTGTAAGTAAAAGTCAAAACTGGTATGTAAAGACAATTAAACAAATAAAAATATTTTTTTGTAAAATATCCGCCATTAATTCTGTTAATGAAGATTTATATAAAAAGGAAAAAGGAAATCAGAAACACGTTTTATAATGGTTTTTTTTTTAGTCCAGAGTCCTCTTTTTTCTTATTTTGCTTTATTTTTCCTCAATTTTTCATATTTTTACACATAAACGTTATTTATTTTCTTCGGGGAGGGTAGATTCTTGAATCTTATCAGCTGGAATATCATTGGGTGTGTTGTTCCACTTTTCAAACTGGTAGCAAAACAATAGCACCTTATTTTGTGCAACAGTCCATGGTTGGGCTTAAAAGCCCAACCATGGACTGTTGCACAAAATAAGGTGCTATTGTTTTGCCTATAAGGTGCCTCTTATGCTTCTTTTTTGTTGTTGCTGTATTTGATGGAGATAGGGGGCTAGGACCGTTTGTCTCAAGGCCTGATGGCTGATCCTGGTTGGCCTCTGTATTGGCTGGAGCACCATTTTCAGAGGCAGGAAAGGTTTACACCATTGCTTACATCTTCTCGCCTGGTGTATGAACGGGTTGATGGGCCCTTTTTATCCTGGATGCCGGCTCGCTAGTATTTATTTTTGTTTTTATTCATATCTTTTATCATTCATTTCCTCATTGTCAATTCTAATTCATTATTCGAAGCTAACCTCTATTAATAGAGGGGCTCCCCCCGTCCGCAATTCGGGAGACGTGCTGGATGACTTGAGGAGACAGCACACCATTTCTTTTTGAATATTTGGTCAGGGTTTACTTCAAGTAAAAAGTATCCTCATCTCTGATAATTTCCTGTACAGAGAGACAGAAGACACCCGAGGGTGGTGTCTAGTAGGCATTCAAGTCCTCGCCTATATATATATATATATATATATATATATATATATATATATATATATATATAACTTCTTTGTAATATAACAGGAAAAATCCCAGCAGAGTGCTCGATTAATTAAGAATTAAAGTTAAAAATTAAGAGCATAATATATATTTAATTTGGTACAGAAAAATTAGTACAACATTCGTACCGTCGGTTTCAAGCACGGAAAGACTTAGCCATCCGGCTCTCTTCAGCTTCTGTTGTCATCTCTTTATGTATATATATATGTATATATATATATATATATATATATATATATATATATATATATATATATATATATATGTGTGTGTGTGTGTGTGTATGTGTGTGTGTGTCTGTTTTGTAATCAGTTTGATAAAACCGTTACATTGTGGAAAGCATCAATCTTTTTTCACTGAATGTTTTGAAAATCAAAACCAATAAGTAAAATCTGATGGTTCATGTGACATGATGTCATTTTTAAATATCTATATGATATGATAATTTAATGTCGTGTGTACATTATCGCTATCCCTTTTCTAAAAGATAGGATAACCCGATGTCTGAAGATTTATTTATTTAAAATATATTTTGCTGGCGATTTCTTTTTAACATTAGGTTAACATAGAGTATTTATTTTGAAATTATTTAAAATGTTACAATAAATAAAATAAATGAAATAGTTTAAATTTTCGTTTTATTTATTTTAAAGTAAATAGTTAGCTGACAATAGTTTTTACGCTAAGAAGAAAGAGAATAATCATCGTTTCATAAAAGATGTAAATAGTTACAATAAATAAAGAAGAAACATATCCGTATTATTTATTTAAAGAATATTTGACTGAAAATGGCTTATCTTAATATGGGGGAAGGGGACAATATTTTCTTAACATTATTAAACCTTACATAAATGTAGGTATTCTTTTAAAGAACGCACCACGTTTCCGTGACTTCGCGTCGTACACGTCTAAGCAGGTCTCGGAAGCGCCCGGGAGTTGACGAAACTATTAACCAATCAGGTTGCAGCAGGCATTAGCCAGTCAATTTGCAAGCAAGCAGACAATAACTTTTGGAAGAAATTAATTTCTACGATGTGCAGTGCGTTAAAATAAGTGAATGTTTACGATCTGTCTCAACGCGTTGAATCTCCCGAAAGACTCATTGAGTTCGGTTAGCTACAATCTCTTCTAGCAAAATTCTAACCTAACCCTAACCCAGAAAATGTTAAAAAAAAACATTGCAAAAAAAAAACAATGAAAAAAAAAAAAAAAAAAAAGACAAAACGAGAAATTGATTGAAACAGGTGTTTGGTTGTTTATTATATACAAACTCATCTTTTAAAACTTTTCCGTGCACAAAAAACATCTTATTAAAAAAAAATTGATTAACAATGGTTTCTTTGACAAAAAAAATAAACATCTAATTAATAACAGTTATTTAGCTATGGTGTGTTCGTTATTTATTTTTATATGTGTATTTTACTTTGATTTTCTTCGTCTGAATATATCGTCTGCCAGTCTTCAATTCATCGTTTGGCAGTTTTCGTCTCGTCAACTCTCGGGCGCTTCCGAGACCTGTCCGAACGTTGACGATGGGAAGTCACGGAAACGCGGCGCGTTCTCTATAAGAGTACCTAAATGTATTATTTCAAACGAAAGATCATTAACAGTAAATTATGCAGATAGATGAAAAAAAAAACGAGCTAGTTCCATATATGGTCCCGCTTGTTTTATTATAATATTCAAATAATTACGTAATTGTTATCGCAATAATGAACGGCCATGTTTTAAATAAAGGAAACGATCGTCTCATTTACAAGGTTTTAGATAGCAGATTGCAAGCTGACAATCGTCTCCGGGTTTGACCAAAGGAAACGTATACAGCTAGAAGATACATTGAAACGAATCTACATGTGCATGGGACATGGAATGCGATCGATAGAACCCGATATTGACGCATGTGTATCGCGTGAGTCGCCCTGTTTGAATTGTCCTCGTTGATAGATGACAGACGAAACGTCAAAATAAAATTTAACTACAACAACCACGCCTACCACTACAATTTCTTGCAACATCTGTGGAAGGCGGTTTCTGACCACGTTTCGGCTTATTACACCATAACATCAAATGAAACGGAAATTAAGTAACGCAAATCAATACACAGTAACGAGCGTTGGCAACGACGATATATATATATCAATTATTAATTGAAATGATCGAAATTCATAAAAACATATATATATATTTTATATAATGATAAATAGTTACCTCCCCTTTTTTAGATAATTTAATTAATTAGAGTTGCGTACCTTAATTAATTATTTTCTACATATATATATGTGAAGATAATATATATATAAATATAAAAGTAATATTTTATTATTATAAATTTAATTTTTTTATTTTTCCCCTCCTTTCTTTCTTTCTTTCTTTCTTTCTTTCTCTCTTTTCTTTCTTGCTTTACTTCTAAATATAGAATCTTTTAACGGCTTTTTCTGACCTAAGCGTTTATCGTCGGCTCTCCATTTCAAAATTCTGTGTACATAGCGTTTCATAACAGTTAGATGTTTTTTTGAAGAAATTCCATCATTTACTATTTCAGACTATGCTGAAGACGACGGAATCGGGAATTCAACCCGTTTCTTGTCAGAAACCACTGGTCCATGTCTGATTAAAATCTGTATTTAAAAATAAATATATATATATATATATATATATTATATATATATTATATATATATATTATATATATATATATATTATATATATATATATATTATATATATATATATATTATATATATATATATATATATATATATATCTATATATATATGTATATATCGTATGATAGCGCAGGGGTAGGAGCGTCGACTGTCGACGGTTGAGTTTCAATCCTGGCTTGAGGCACTAACTGGTCTAGCCGCACTGAAGAGCTGTATGTGAATGACTATAAGAAGCTCTCTCCTTGGGTAGAACTTATTTGTAAGGATATCGCCAACTACCATTAGATTTAAGGCATAACTCATTAGGTAAAACTAATTCGAGCTCCAGGCACTTGCAATGTTTACATTGAGATATTACTTACATTCAGTCAGTGTTGTATGATGGGGTAGGAGAGCCGACTGTCAGCTCGACGGTTGAGTTTCAATCCCGGCTAGAGGCATTAACTGTGATACAGCGAAACAGTCTGTATGTGGATGACTATATATATATATATATATATATATATATATATATATATATATAAAGATAGAAGAAATAAGAGTGATAAACATGTTCGAATATCCAAATTTATTCCAAATTTCGATTGTTCAATGCAAGGTGTATTCTGTAATAAACCAGTGTTTATTGTTCTTTCCTTAAGCCAAGGCTTTTCAAAGATCGAAATCTTATCATCAGAGCAGAAATACAGATAGATTAGTTGGCTGTAGAAAAAGCCAAAGTTCAAGTACTTGAAAAATATTAAAATATTATTAAAATATTATTTAAAAAATATTATTAAAAATGGGGTGAATGGCTTAAGGAAAGAACAATAAACACTGGTTTATTACAGAATACACCTTGCATTGAACACTCGAAATTTGAAATAAATTTGGACATTCGAACATGTTTATCACTCTTATTTCTTCTATCTTCATAATTGCTCTATCTCGTATATTGAGCTTAACCTTTTCATTATAGGTCCTATTTACTAAAAGTTTACTTTTGGTTTGTATTTGATTATATATATATATATATATATATATATATATATATATATATATATAATTTCTCTGATAAGCAACGCAATTTAGATGAAGACTGTGTATTTGCCTTCTGCGAAACGCGTGTAAGATTATAAAAAGCATTGACTTTTAACAAATATAATAAACATGAATAAATTTTAGAAAGAAACAATGTAAGCATATAAAGAACATTTGGTTTGTATGTGAGACAAAGATGAATTACAGGTATTCGCTATTATATGAAAGTAAAGAGACTGACAGAACAGAAGAACAGTATGGGTGTGATCGTTCGACGAAATATAAAGATTAAGAAATTAAAAGAACATATTAAAGGTATAGTTATGGATTGATTGGACCTTTGGTCATTGGAATGTACCTATACTATAATGTAATATATAATATATATATAATCTCTCTCTTTCTCCCCCTCCTCTCTCTCTCTCTATATATATATATATAATTATATATATATATATATGAATGGAGCTGAGGTCTCTTGATAGCTGTAGATCGATAACATCGACATGCCAGTGTAGCAGACTTTGTACATGTTTGAATAAAAAACCATTCATAATACAGCTCTATATTTTTATTGAGCACTCTTTTATAAGCACGGTTTCATTCCCTTTGGATTTCTACCCTGTGGATATTTATACTACCTGGATTACTATATATATATATATATATATATATATATATATATATATATATATATATATATATATATATATATATATATAGGGTGGGCAAAATAAGGGTCCTATTTTTAAAAATTCATAACTTTTTTATAAGTAAAGGACCCCTTCCGAAGCAAGCATAAGCCGTATTAGCCCTAAGGAACGTACCCTCATTTAGAAAACATTATTTTTGCTTAAAAAACTCAAAACAGTGTAAAAAACAATACTTTAGTTTTTGTAAGTTTTAAGAAGTGTTTTTCGGCTAAAATTTGTTTTGTTTATTTCAAAAAATCTCGGAAGGGTCAGTCTACACACACATAAAGTTTGGTGAGTTTAACTTTTATTTTGTGGAAGTTATTCAAATTCAAGTTATTCAAATTTAAAGATAGGACCCTTATTTTGGCCCACCCTGTATATATATATATATATATATATATATATATATATATATATATATATATATAATTATAATCTTCAATGTAATATCTCTCAAAGGGCTTAAATTATCGGAGCTTTATAAAGCTCCGATAATTTAAGCCCTTTGAGAGCTATTACATTGAAGATTATAATGTTAGCCACGTTGCGAGGTTTTCTGCCTTTAGGATATTGGAACACTGTCTGAATCTGATTAATCTGTTTACATTTAAAATACAAGACGTACTTCTCTCGCATTTCAAAGCATGATCGTCAAGACGGGTTAACGGTAATCAGCCGGAGTGCATAATACCTGGATACAGGGTTGAAATTGTCCCACCAGCAGTACGGTTACGTCATCCATACTGACAAGTGTAAGAAATATGAAAAATATATCTATATCTATGCTTATTAAAAATGTTTATTTATTAAAAATTATATATATATACATATATATATATTTATAAAATCATATTATAGATCATGACATATTACTTTTACATACGTTCTATGAATTCAACCTAGCTAACAGTTTCGTGTACTATCGTTTCTGAGATGATACATAGTTTTATTGATATCAAGAGCCTTCATCAGCACAGGGTATAGACACGAAGTTTTAAGTTAAAAGATAGAATCAAGACTAGAGTGTATTTCATTGTCAGTTATACAGCAATCTGAGAGATCTGAAATAGTGTTTTGAGTTATTCGCCTAGATGTTATTATATGGTATGAATCTTATGCGCATAACTTACATGGTATGGACTTGATTAATAAAAAAATCCTTTTGAATGTATGTGGTCAATATTAGGTAAGGCGAATAAATATATACCTAACAAAAAATGTAACTTATGCGCAGTGGAATCATACCATATAATGACATCTAGGAATGAACTCTTAAACATAAGGCAAGATATACTACAAAACTGCTTACATCGAAATAGGTATTTACTATCTTGTTTAAGGCCTAAATAAATAAGATGTGGTTGGAGTAAGGTAACATTTAATTAATTTATTTGGTTTGTAAACTATATAAATTTAAGTAAGGTAGTCTCCTTATTGGTCTTCAAAACCGTTTGGTAATCTAATATTACAGAATATTTCTTCAACTTGCCTTATTACCGGGGAATTATGGGAAGGAGTATTGAAAAAATATATTTTAATTTCAGGTTTGTGGATAATAGAAAAATAACGGGTAATAATTCAGACAATATACCAAATTAAACATTTATAATTACAAGAGTAGCTTTTATAAAAATGACTTCCTAACAATAGGAACAATGAATAAATATATATATTAATCAGATGGTTAAAATTTGACCAGGGGAACATTTTTGATTTTTCTGCATAGGTTGTGATTATTTTATATGAATAGAAAATGTAAACACATTTTGTATACACATTTTAAAACCAAGTTTAATTAGTAAGCTTGAGATGTATTCAGGATACAATTTGCATTTTCGCATAATCTAGGTTAAGCATTATAGTTATATCGAAGTTCATAAATGATAATAACATATTGATGATTTGCGAACACAGAAGAGAATAGCTGGACATTTACGGATGAAATGTAGATTTTGAAGGAGAGAAGGAATATAGTATTTTAACTGCAAATTAAACATTTACAGTTTAATGGATAAGCTATATCAAGGACTTAATAGATAAAAAATTAACATTAACTCTTCTTGAAACATTTATAAAAATATGCATTGATTTTTTTTAACTATCTGGTAACAAGAAAATTAGAAGTGAATATATTAACAAGGTTTTTGCTTGGGTGCAGAAAAGGAACTTTAAGATAGATTGGGTAAATTCATCACACGATTGTCGTATTTTAAATGGGGGGAAAAAGTTGTTATTTGTTTTATAACTCTACTTTTATTTTGTTACCTTTACTTATTTCTAATAACATACATCTAATTTTAATTTTTGACAAAGTATTAAAAACTTGGTACAAGAGAGAAATAACTCTGTATATGTTTCATAGAGGTTATCTTCCTTGGGTTTTTTCTCCTTTGAAATAATATTTTGATTGGAAGGACTGACTTTCTTTTTGACAGAGTATTAAAAACTTGGTACAAGAGAGAAATAACTCTGTATATGTTTCATAGAGGTTATCTTCCTTGGGTTTTTTCTCCTTTGAAATAATATTTTGATTGGAAGGACTGAATTTCTTTTTGACAGAGTATTAAAAACTTGGTACAAGAGAGAAATAACTCTGTATATGTTTCATAGAGGTTATCTTCCTTGGGTTTTTTCTTCTTTACAATAATATTTTGATTGGAAGGACTGAATTTCTTTTCTCTTATTACGTGAATTTAAATAATAAATATATAAAAAAATACCTAGGAATCAACTCTAATTAGTTACGATTTTTAATTTTATTTTAACAAAGCATATAAATGTATATAAAATCTGATTTCAATGTGGGAATATGTTTCAATTTATAGTTTGGGTTATATACTTTTATCTTCGAAGCTACGATTTGTGCTGAATGTTTTCTTGAACCAACCGTAGTTTCGTATCAAACTTTATTTTGAATAGAAGATTTTTGAGGGGGTTATTTTTTATTTTTTAATTGTTAATAATTTATCAATCAAGGTTGATTTGTGGAGGGGGTCTTAGCCATCGGGAGTTTTTGCTTCGCAATAGAGTTGGTTGATACTAGCTCAGTTTTATTCGACTGTAATGGACTGTAAACGTATCAAGTTTTAGCAATAAGATTTTCCTCTTTTTTGAAGGGGGGGGAGCAAGATGATTCTGGACTTTGTCACCATTTCTCAAGTGAGTTTCTTTTCGTGTATTTTTTCATGTCTTTTGTTCATGTATTTTGACTTGTCGATGCCATTTGTCAGGAGAATATTTTAACCTTTTTCTATCCTCTTTTCCCCATGTATTTGAATCGATTTTTTTTTCCTATTTCTACAGAATTAACAATTTCTCTGATAAGCGACACAGTTCAGATGAAAACTATGTATCTCTTTTGATTCTGTTGCGAAACGCGCGTAAAATGTAAAAAAAATAGAATTTGAAAAAATAAACATAAACAAATGAAAAAAATAAAATATAAACATATTAAAAAGATGTTTTGTCTGTGAGACGTAGAGGAATTACAGGTATTCTCTTATATATGAAAGGAAGGAGATTGAAAGAACAGTTTTTGCTGTGGCCGTTCGACGATGTATAAAGATTGATAAATTAAAAGATCACACGAATGATATGATCATCGATTGATTGTTCCTTTGGTCATTGGATTCCCTATAATATATATATATATATATATATATATATATATATATATATATATATATACAATCAATAATAAAATGCATTTAGCTGTAAATATATCTATATATAAAACTCAATGTCTGTGCGTATGTGTGTGTGCCCTATAGAAAAAAAGGTTACACAATCTAGATAAAATCTAAAAGTGTATTCTTGTATATAATTAACCGGGAAAAATAATTGCAGTATTTCCGACTCATTAAATGCAATCCTAAGTGGTTATCCGGGTATTTCGTCGCGGGGGTAGATTTTTCCAGTCATTTTTATCAAATCTCTATGTAAGTATGTAATAATTTAAAAATGCTGAGTCATTTCTTCCAGAAATAATTTTTTTATTTTATTTAATGCTTCTTAACCTCAAATGAAGGGGGGTACGAAACCCGGAAACGATGGTTTTAGTAGTGCTCTGGAGGCATCTTAAATTTTATTTGGTTGGTTTCAGTAGCGCTTTGGAGGACTTCTAAAAAACTGGTGCACTGAGTGTAAATGACATATAGTAATGCAGAGGTACCCAACATTCGAGATAAATCAATTATATTTAAACGCAGCGTGCTCGGGAGAAACAACTTCTCTGTATTTTGTTAACTCGGTGTTGTCCAGGAGTTTTTAAGTGGTATAAATTTATTCAAAGTGCTCAATATCCTGAATATAGCAGGGTGGTTTTAATAGTGTTCCGGAGGCATCGTTAATTTTATTTAAGTAGTTTCAGTAGCGCTCTAAACAGAAACAATAGGTGGAATAGTAATCCAAACATGCTCAACATCCTAGATAGAGCACGTGTGTTTACACCCAGTGTCGTCAGAGAGACATAACCTCTCTGTCTTTTGTAAACTCGGTGTTGCCTGGGATATTTGTAAGTGGTATAAGTAAATCCAAAAGCTCTATATCCAAGATAGAGCAGATGTGTTTACTTGATGTTGTCCGTAAGTCATAAATATCCTAGATAGAGCAATCCTACATAGAACAGGTGCTTCTAAACGCTGCATTGCCCGGGAGAAATATTTCCATTGTATTTTGTTATAGATAATCTGCGTTGCAACTTACTGCATTATACCCTAGATAGCGCATATGTGTACACTACTGTGGTATTTGCTTGATGGAGAAAGGGAAGTTAAGAAACTCAGCGTCACACCGGAAGACACTAGACTAAATATAGATTTCATTATATTATTAAGGAGAAGGGGGAGATCAGAAACTTGGCGTTGGCAGGGAATAAATAAAACAAATCAATTTTAGAGAAAACAGGGGAGCCAGCCGCACCTCTTCGGAACATTAGTCTGATGTGAAGCAAAGGTTGTTCAATCTCTAGCCGCACCTTTTGAACATGAGTCTGTAGGGTTGCTCAATCACAGGCGGTACCTCTTCTGAACATGAGTGTAGTGTAGCAAGGGTTGTTGAATCCACAGTCGCACCACTTCTCAACACGCGTCTGTAGTGAAGCGAGGGTTGCTCAATCATAGTCGCACCTCTTTTGAATATAGGTCTGTAGTCAAGGACTCAGAGTCGCAGGTTTGGGAAGAAGACATTTTTCATTAACATTTTTTCATTGCGTTTTTCATTCTTTTGATTTCATTAATTCTTTCATTCACTTTTCATTAATTTTTTATTCATGTTTTTCATTTATTTTTTCATTCATATTTTAATTCATTTAAAAATATTTTTTTTTCTAGATTTTCATACTTTTTCATTCATCTTACATTCACTGAGTTTCATTCATTTTTAATTAATTTTTTCTATTTATTTTTCCATTCATTATTTTAAGTAATTTTCGTTCATTCATTTTTCATTCATTTTTTTCATTCAAATTTTTTTCTTTATTTTTTTAACTCTTTATTAGATTCATCTTTTCATTCACTTTTTACATTTTTTTAACTTCATTTCTTATTATACATTTTTTCATTTACTTATTTCCATTTATTTTTTCATTTACTTTTTTCCCTCTATTATTTTTCCTTCAGCTTTTAATTATTTTTTTCATTCACTTTTCACTTTCCGTTTTTCTATTAATTTTTTCCTTCATTCTTTCGATTATTTTTTTCAATCACTATTTTTCATTCATTTTTCATTTATTTTTTACATTGAATTTTCAGTCATTTTTTTCATTCTTTTTTTAAATTCATTTTTGTATTCATTTTCTCATTCTTTTTTCTATTTAGTTTTCATTTTTATCATTCATTTATTTCACTTATTTTGTAATTCACTTTTCCGTTTATTTTTTTTCTCATGTATTTGTCTATCTTTTGTATTTCATTTATTATTTTTCATTCGCATATATTAATTTGTTTTTCATTTAGTTTTTTTTATTCATTTTTTATATTCATTTTTTAAATTAAATTTTTTGAATTTATTTTTCATTCAATCGATTTAATTAACTTTTAATTCGTTTTTTTATTCACTTTTTTATGCATTCACTCTGTTTCATTCATTTTACATTCATTTTTTTGTTTTAATTTTTTGTAATCTATCCTGGATAGAGCAAGTAGTGTTCATAACAGTGCTCAATATCCTAAATATACTAAGTGTGTATAAACACAATAATAAATCTTCTCTGTCTTTTTTAAAGAATGTTGTATATCCCTGGAGCCACAATCCAAAGTGCTTAGTATCCTAAACATTATTGTGAAGTGATGGGTAGGGACAATAAATTAGTAATTCACCGGGACCATTTGTTCTACTTGGCATTGTCCGGGATCCAAAATTATAAGATTACAGTATTACTTTCGGTAAGTGATATATAGTAAATCTCTTCGGACTATTAAATTCATAAAGATAACATATTTTCTCATATGTTTTAAATTAAAGGGCGAAGAAATTAGGAATTGAACGTGATCATTTGTTCTCGGCGTTGATTTATATTCTTCTGTTTTTTGGGGCCCGCGCAATGCCGGGTAGTCCCGCTAGTATATAATAAAGTAAAGATAGTCTATTTTTCAACTTTTCTCATACTACAAAGAAAGTATTTTATTCTGAATAGCAATGTTCCTGGCTTTAACGGTGGTCCATTTTGTTAATAGCAATACAATTTAATTTGATTTGTTACATTTCGTAATATACTTTATCCGACTAGGGATATTTTTTAGAGTGATGCCATCTTTGTCATCAGCAGTAAATATAAAATAGAATGGCCGTATCTTTGTTTTCAGCAGCAAATTAAACTAATAATAGTGATGACTACTAATAGTGCATTATAACCTTTATTATTAGAAACAGGGAGAGGGGAGAGATTACGGCATAGAGAAACTCAGATAGACAGCATAGCTATCTCTCTCACCCCTCTCTCTCTCTCTCTCTCTCTCTCTCTCTCTCTCTCTCTATATATATATATATATATATATATATATATATTATCGCATCATATATTATATTATCGTCTGTATCATTATTACATATATTATTATTATTAAAATTATAATTACATACATTATTAATAAGGTTATTAATACTAATTATATAATTATCAATTGTGGATGATCATTAATTTTATTTTTACTTTCATTATTATTATTATTATTATTATTATTATTATTATTATTATTATTATTATTATTATTATTATAATTATTATTATTATTATTTTTATCATCATTATTATTATTATTATTTTTATCATCATTATTATTATTTTTATCATCATTATTATTATTATTAATATTATTATTATTTTATCATTATTTATTATTATTATTATTATTATTATTATTATTATTATTATTATTATTATTATTATTATTATTATTATTATTATTATTATTATTATTATTATTATTATTATATTTGCCGCTACATCGATTTTTATTCTTGTTTCATCTTCTCATTTGTACATTTATTTCACCATAATTTATTAATCACACTGATAATCTTATCTACATTCCTTTATTATGATTATACATACTACTATTATTATTACCATTACAATTATTATTTACTCACTAGGAGTTATCACACTGGTCATCGTCAGTGATCGCCATGGTATTCCCTGGAGTCTGAGTGACAACAAGTCTCCTCAGACTACCAGTATGCTCCACCTCTTTTCGTTCATCACCGCTGATGACCTTGCGGTATCGCAACAGCCACCTACCAACGATTTCCCGCTGTTAAGGGCCATTGGTCCCCTTTGGGACCCGAGTGGCAACAAACCTCCCCAAGGTCTCAGAGCTGTCCGCGCTCTTCCAGTGGAGGTCTGGTTTGTGCTTTCCCTCCTCGACCCTCTGTCCATAATTTTCGTGGCGTTAGCCTATGCTTGCGCCTCTCTCGTGCGGTTGTATTTTCCCCGGTTCTGTTGTCTTGTGCTTCCATGTGTTTATTATTATTATTATTATTATTATTATTATTATTATTATTATTATTATTATTATTATTATTATTATTATTATTATTATTATTATTATTATTATTATTATTATTATCATCATCATTATTATTATTATTATTATTATTATTATTATTATTATTATTATTCTTATCATCATCATCATCATCATCATCATCATCATTATTATTATTATTATTATTATTATTATTATCATCATCATCATTATTATTATCATCATCATCATCATCATCATCATCATCATCATCATCATCATCATCATTATTATTATTATTATTATTATTATTATTATTATTATTATTATTATTATTATTATTATTATTATTATTATTATCATAATTGTCGTTATTACCATCCTTACATTATGTCAGTTAACTTTAGTAAACTTTAGTTAATTTAAGTTAATTTGACTTTATTTTCTTAATGTTATCGAATTAAGTCAATATACGCCAATATACTCGACAGAGGTCATAAAGTTGACACTTTCTTTATCCTACACATTTCACACTCATGATATCCAAAAATTGAAAAAAAACATCGATTTCTTCGTATAGAAATAACTAAAAATGTGTGAATGGTGGACCCTACATTTGGTCACCTTCTGGCGGATAGTAAAACAGGCTTTCTTTAAGTGACCTATTTTCAAGAGATTTTTAACTAGCTTTCGTGAGCAGGGGATTCTCGACATAGATCCAAGACCGAACGGTTTAGCGTTCGAACTCAGTTGACTAACACAATTTTTTATATTGTTAAACTTTTGCCTACGAGGGAGGGGGGGGGGGGTTGAGGACTATGTGACATTTTAAAAAAATCAACGTCATTATGCAGTAATTTGAAAAGAAATCAATGCAATATGTAGTACTTTAACTATGATGAATATAGTCATTTCTCTTCGCACACACATGGTTTATTAGTACTCTTCAAGCCCCTCAATTATATTTGTGTGTTTCAGTAGTGCTCACGACGCATACACATTTTTCTTTTTTCTTTCCTCGCAAAAAAGGGAATTTCTATACAAAGATAACGAGGGGTGGTTTTAATAGGATTCTGTAGGCCTCTTTAATTTTATAAGCGCCTATTATCATGGATAGAGCGGGCGTTTAAAACAAAAAGAAGAATTCCGGAGAAATAATGGTACCATGGGATGGCCAGGAAGACGCATACAACAGTAAAAACTAAAACAAATAAAAAAGAAAAAATCAACACGATTAGATCTAAATGACTTAACACCTCATCTCCATCTGGAATCAAGGCCAGACTAAAGACTGCGTCTTCCTCCCACTCCCATATCGCGCATAATATTGACACGCTGAAGTAACTCTTAACACATACCCAGACATTAATCTGCCATTAAAATGTGCCACGGAAATGTGACCCCCTTTTTCTTCTCGCCATCCCAAACATGAGTTTATATTATATTTGATTTTCGACAGTTTCAAATGTGACCACTTGACTTTTCAATCTTAAATTTTGAATTTCGTTCTCTTTTCATTTCTTTTTTTCAACTATGATCTCATGGAAGGATCAGAGTTTCATTGCCCCTGATGAAATATTAGTTTCTAACAGTTGTTAATCGATAGGTACGTATTTAGCATTTGCACCGGTGCGGGGCTAGGTACGTATTTAGCATTCGCAACGGGGCGGATATAGATACGTATATAGAAGGCGCAAACAGAGGTGGTACTTTTAATAGAAATATGTCTAACTTTTACCCTGGGCAACGGAATAGGAGTGGTGTGGAAGAGACAGTTATCGCCAAAGGCAACCGGGAGAAGGTGGCAATGGGGAGAGGGGGTGGTTAAATGTGGCGACCAGGGAAGAGAAAGGGAGAAAGATAAAGAGAAGGCTATAGAGAGAGGGAGATAGATAGAAGTTTGAATATACAGATGTTCCACACACTATTTTACTTCTATTTTGTGTTTTTATGACCCCGAGCAACGCTGGGTAGCCTGGCTAGTCAGTAATGAAAGAAAGGAGAATGAGGTTCGCTGGACATCATTATAAGAGCAAAGAAGAGGTTATCAGTGATCTGATTTTATGGACGCCAACACACGGAACAGTTAAGGTTGGTCGACCCTTTAAGACGTACACAAAACAGTTGACCGAAGATACTGGTTCTCAACTTGAAGATCTTAACAGAGCCATGACGAACAAGAAAGTATGGAACATTGGAAGTATTGGGTCAAGATGGTCCGGGCAACCAGCCTGATCTGATCTTTCTCAGTCTCTCCCTCTCCCCCCCCTCTCTCTCTCTCTCTCTCTCTCTCTAAAACCAAACACAGCGTAGATATATAAAACACTCAGTAACGCGAATTCCATACATTTTAGCCTGACGATTCTCTACGGAGATGAAACGCAGACGACTCAGTGTAGCTTATTTGCCATAAATATATTTTCATAACTTACTATATATATGAGAGCGAAAGCTTGAAACGCTGGCGTATGTAGATACAAATAATTTAACATTATTTACTTAAAATTAATATTGTTATAAGCCCCTTTAAGAGATTAAAGTTGAGCCCGTTCGGGGAAATTAAAAATAGACTGTCACGTAGCTATACCGCATGTTTCAATTACGTTTGTAGAACATTTTCCAGACAGTCTTTCTATATGTGCCTCCTTTGCATAAATAGAACTTGAATTCCCTTTCTTGACGTGGTAATATCTCGTGACCATTTTGTTATGACGCTTGCTTGATGAGCTTAGAGTGATCCTGTAACCGGGTTCGAACCTTACGACCGTCTGAGATTATAATTCCCTACACTGATGAGAGCGAAAACTTGAAACTATATATATATATATATATATATATATATATATATATATATATATAATAAAGAGAATATTTTTTTATAAAATATTTAGAAAACCTTGCACAACGCAAATTATTTGTTTTTAAAAATAAATTATTTATTAATCTTAAAAACATTTTTTTTTATAAACTTTCGGTAATATATACCATCTTCAGAAGAATATTTCTTCTTTTTTCTTTTTTTTTCTTCTTGATTGAGACATACTTATCGCAGCCAAGTTGAAATTCGTCTTGATGTTAGGACGAAAATGTTGATATGGCGTCTGTGTCACGTGGTTGCGTGGAAAGATATTTTGAAAAGTCACACATTTGAAGCGTTGGCGGAATAGCAATAATAAAGAGAATATTTTTGTATAAAATATTTAGAAAACCTTGCACCACGCAAATTATTTGTATTTAAAAATAAATTATTTATTAATCTTCAAATGTGTTACTTTTCTCTCTCTCTCTCTCTCTCTCTCTCTCTCTCTCTCTCTCTCTCTCTATATATATATATATATATATATATATATATATATATATATATATAATTAGGTATGTGTGTGTATGTATCTACGTATGTTTGTGTGTATATTCGAATATTGAAACTAACGTACTATTTAGAACGTTAATCACCGGAAGCCGTATGTTAAAGTTCACTAATAGCTTTGTCTTTCTTTGTTTTGTTTTAACCCCCCCCCCCTCAAAAAAAAAGAAAATGTGTGTCAACTTGACTTATTGTTCTTTCATCATGAATTCGTGAACACGCTTGACGTGTTTGTTTTTCCATTTGCTTTTGAATGGTGTTTTGTCTATAACGCCTGGTTTCAGACATTTGTTTTTCGAATCTAGCATTAGTGTGCATTGTCAAAGAAAGAGTGCGAATCTACGTCCGTGCAGCGCGTTTATTCAATGTACGCGTTTATCGATGAAAATGCTATTTCAAACTTAAGCGCGGCAAAACGGTGGACCGAGGGATCAACAGACGGATAGAGCCTCTTTTAGAGATATGTGGACGCATCTAAAAATGCTACTCCACCATTCAGCGTGACAGATTGGTCGCTTGAGGTATACGTTTCCGTTTTGTCTGTCGAGGATCTTCGGCCAGGCACCGAGGTTAGCTTTTAAGGACGTACCCACGTGCGTTGTGCGTGGAAGCACAATAAGAACGAAAAGGGAGAAAGCTGTGTGTTTGGGGTTTTTAATGAACGCGCTGGGATTCGGAGGGAATAAGAATGCGTTTCTGATTGGCCGAAATCAACTGCTGTTTGGAGACATTCATTGCCGCTGCTACTTCTAAGAAAAACGATCTCAAACGTAAGAGTGATAAGCTGACAGACATTTTATTCGAAATAAGCATGACAGACCGACGAATGATTCATATCAAACTTAAGCGACACAGGCCTACGGACGGTAGCTATAATGGAGACGTATTTAAATTTTCTATTTTAAATATAAGCGTGACGAACCAATAAGAATGTTACTTATAACTAAATCGTGACATACCGACATACCGATAGAGAGAGCACCTAATAGAAATCACTGGACGCATCTAAATACTGACCGTAATCGAAAGAGACCCGATGGGTCCCTTTTTATTGTTTACTAGGGAAGGGAAATACTATTTTCCTTGGATTTCCCTACTTTTTTATTGATCCTCTCTTTATAATGATTATTGTTTAGCGAACAGAAATTAAGTGTCATTTTTTAAATTCTTTCGTATGACTCGACCGAGGAGTAAACCCTAGTCTCCCGGTTCATTATTCTGAATCAGGGGCGGGCAACCTTTTCAGAGTGAGGGTCAGATGAGACTTTTGGAAGGAGACCGCGGGCCGGAGTGAAAAACGAAATCTCATAATTACTATATTTTGTTTACATGAATAAATTGTACAAAAATTGCATTGAACACTCTACAAATCTGATATTGTTTCTCAAGAGACTTCTGTATGTGATGTTATAAAAGGCGCCGACGAAAAGCCATTTTGGAATCATAAAAAAAGGGACGGGGGAAGTAGCAAGTTGATCCAGCATTCGTTTTGACACACCTCACATAAGTTCTATGTTTCATGCCCTTTCCTCGTCTCTCGTTTCCTCTTTGCCTCTCTCTTTCTCTTTTTCTATTTTTATCTCTTAATAGTTAAAGAAAAATGAAATATGATATTCATACATTTTTATGCCACTGTAAATCTTAATTGAAACCTACTTTTACGTCTATGTCACAAAATGATATGAGTTTTACTAGGAGGCCCGCGGACCGGATTGCAATAATAAAGCATAGCAGGGTGGCGGGCCGGACGCTAAACCTTCGCGGGCCGGATGTGGCCCGCGGGCCGGGGTTGCCCGCCCCTGTTCTAAATAGACCGGTTTTTATTTGTATGGCAATAAGTAAAATACTAGGTGTACGCTTCCTCTTCCGACCGGAATATACATGCGGCTGGGGACCGCATATAAATTTGATATTCTTTAGAGACTGCCACTTACAGTGGAAGCTGGATTCCTGCCCAAAGCAAATACCACACCATAATAATGAATGTATTTAAGTAGAAGTAATCTATTTACTTCATTAGATGATGATGGAATAATTATTGACATAATAATATCTAAAAGGTTAAAAAAAGATCCTACGGCAATTATATAGGAAGGTTGTCAACAAGTAACGCCAGATAACTAAGACTTGTTTTTACCGAATTTATTTTGATAGAAATCTTTCACCAGCAGACATTTAGTCAGAATTTATTGAATTTTATCGACCCATTTATCACATTACATGAGGAAAATACCGAAACATTGCTAAAAATGGCGTTTCATTTATAAACGGTCAAACCTTTGTCATTTAAAAAAACAACGCCTCGAAAAAAAAGGAAAACAAAAAAGAAAGTTACTTGGACTAATAGGAAAAACAATAAAAATTCGGTATTGTTGTACGAATGAGTAACATTATGGCTACGAATTGAATGTTTTAGTGGTTGAATGGTCTGTTTTACGGATAGTATATAATTATTACTAAGTGATAACAAATAGTGTTTAGAAAGCTATTATTTTAGGAAGAGGCTATTTTGCCGGTCCCGGCAAAATAGCCTATTTGATTATTTTAACACTTTAATTTACTGGAAACTCCAGAATTTATTTTTCTTTCAATAAACTTTTTAAAAACATGTTAAGACAATTATCAAACGTTGATTTGTTTTAAGGCGTCGTCAGTGGACTTTAACTTTAATTAATTATTAGACAGTTTCCCAGTAACGAACGAGGATTCCTGCGAATTCCTGCTCCAACCCCTGAACTCATATTACAATTTCTGTTCTTATTTTTCAATTTTTTTATTATTTTCAATTTTCAAATTGTGAATGAAATTAAGTACCCGTTCTATAAAAAAGTGACAGAGGGTTTTTAATATTTTTCTAAAAATGCCGGTCTATCGGTAGTCCGTCCTATGCAGTTCTAGAAGGTGCACACTCCCAGGCTTTGCCTTCTCACTCTTTGAGAGGGAGTTAGTTTATTGCTAATCGCCTGAGGCGCCCCTACCGGGAAATGCCGACGGGGCTGCCCAGGCAATCTTTAAATGGCCAGAATGCTCAAATTCTCGAGCGCTGGTTTTTTCACATTTTCCCGACCTTGTGTCACATCTTACCTTGTGGGAGGAAGATAAATAGAATCAATTGAGCATCAAAAATAATAGGCAACATTTTTCTATCAGAATAGCATCTATTCGCATTCAAACAATGGACTATGCCCATCACCAGTGTAATCTCCCATGGTTTCTTACTTGAGTTTAAGATGACACATCAAGGGAGATAACTTGTGAATAGCTTATATCCCATTCATTTGGCAAACAAACAAAGTCTCTAGAGTTTTAGTATTATATATATAGAAAAAAAATGAAAATGTTTCCAATTCATCCAACAGTACAATCCTCGTTTTTATCATTTCTTTAAAGACAAAAATAAATTATTGTTAAGCATGAGTAAAAGGATTTTCTTGAATTGGCGGCTTTATTTACATTTTGAGAATTATATACGTCATCTGCATATACAACTAGAAGAATACCCGTCCCAGGATGGGTAAAATTGATTCCCCGAACAGAACAATTATGCATTACTTTTATGTTCTCTTACGAATATTAAAATCAATATATAATGTTACTAAACCTTATGTCTAGAATCCTTATTGCAATTTTGATCAAAACCTATTACATGATTTTGATTCTGAATAGATGTCTAAAGTTTAAGGCTTAAGCATTAGGGTTCTTAAGAAGCAATTGAAATTCAGGGTATATTGCTTAATTGGTGTCTAATGAATATGGATCAAATTTAAGTAAAAACAGAAATATTTTTTACTTTCAAATGGGAAAGAAACGGCACTATTTCACCAAGACAATGCACCGTGCCACATGTCAATTGCAACGATGGTAATACTACATGAATTACACTTTGAATTGCTTCTGCGGCCACCCTATTATCCATATTTGACCTCAGCGACTACTGGCTGTCTGCAGAACTGAAAAGAATGCTCCAGGGAAGATATTTGGCCCCGAAGAACTGATATTGAAAACTGAGGCGTATGTTGAGACCAAAGACAAATTATTCTACAGAAATGGTATCGAATTATTAGAGAAGCGTTGGAATCACTTTAAGAAAGAAACTATTTTACGAATAAAGTCGAACATTGCCTAAAAATTGTTGTTTCATTAGTTAAACTCAGAACTTATTTAATGATATCGTACAACCAAAAATCAGTTCGATATCTGGAGGATGCGAAAAAAATATTAACACTTCTCGTTTACTTTCATTAAATCGTGATTGAATCAGAGGTCAAGAAATGCCTTGTAAGTTGTGAGTGTCGCCAGAGCATTTCATGTCTCTATCTCGCCAAGCGTTGCTCATGCCTTTTCGTGGGAAGATGCATCTGCAAAATATTCGAAAACTCGTGTCGACATATATTTTATCAGATAAAAAAAACTGATTAATCATTTGGTACGCACCCAAGAAATACACGAGAGTTGTTTTTCAATTGGGTCAATCGAGATGGTATCTATAATGAGTTTATACGGGCATAGTACATCAGCCATTATGAAATTGTAATCGTATAAGAGAGTTTGATAAATTGTAGTAGCATTTTATTTTCTTCTTCTCCACGAGGTTAGACACAAGATCAGGTGTGGTTTTGAAAAGCCAGCGCACTAAGAATTGCACGCTCTGGTCTTCAAAAATGCCTGAGCAGCCCGTCGGAATTCCCCGGTAGGGGCGCCTCAGGCGATTAGCAATTAATTAACCCCCTCCTCAAAAAGAAGGTAAAGCCTGGGAGGGTGGACCTCTTGAGACTGAACAAAACCATACCTCAGCCCGACAGCAGCAAAGTCGTTGGACTGATTGTCGAGGAGGTATGCCGACTGGTAAAAAAAACATCTACTGAAACTGTGCCAGGTAAGTGTAAAATGTAGAAGTATTTTTTCTGAGATTATACTTGGTTTATCTCTAATCTCTAACTAATTCTGCTGAATGCGAACTATATTAATCTAGACGAATCCATTAAGAGAGTTGCTGGGTTATACCACACGTCTATCGTTAATTTCTATTTGTAATAATATTTAGATGCGGGTGTGTAAAATTAAGGTAAGAATGGGAAATTTCCACGTAAAATTAAGATTAGGTAAAAGGTGGATTTTTACATTAAAAGTCGAATGAGAGCTACGTGTCCCGGTAGGTACGTTACAGCCCCGATGTCGCTAGTGTGACGTGGCGAATCATCAGAAAAGATCTTCGCTAAATCGACAGAGAACGGTGAAGTTTTTGGACAGTTGTTCCCACTCCTTATGAGGGAGAGGCTAAGGGTATTATATGTGTATACTGCCAAGAAAATATAAACACTGGAAGGAGTTGTTAAAACCCCAAGTGAATTTGGGCTGTTCTTTTTTAAAATAACGTTTACGACAGCTGTTCTCATTTACTTGCCTCCCTACGAGGGCAGAGTTAGACAAAAAGTCGGTTTTTAATGTGGAGAAAATCCAGCTCCCCAAAAAGGGAACTATTGATTGGGACAAAAATAAAAATCGTCTCCGACTGAGGACAAAAAAAGATAAAGTGTAGTATCAGAACAGATACTACACTTTGCTCGTATTTATTTACCTCCTCTCCAGGAGGTTAGGCACAAGGCCAGTTTTATGTTACTCCAACAAGTAAGATGTGACCCAAGGTCGGGTCGTGAAAGTGGTGTTTGAAAAGTCAGCACCCGAGAAAGTGAGCACTCTGGCCATTAAAAATTGCCTGGGCAGGCCCGTCGGCATTCCCCGGTAGGGGCGCCTCAGGCAGTAAGCAATAAACTTACTCCTCCCCAAAGAGGGGAGGGAAAGCCTGGGAGGGTGGACCTCCTAGAACTGCACAGGACCGACCCATAGACAGGCGTAAATCAAGCCCCGAAGGCCAAGACAATACCAGTTTATGGGGTGTAGTATCCATCGGAACAGATACTACACTTTGCTTGTAGCCAACGAGAACTGTGAGTAAAAAGAAAAACACGTCTACACTTTGTAGAAGAGGAGAGTAAATGATTTACTGTTGAATGGTGTCTACTTACAAAACTCAAGCTGTTTGCGTGATGAGCTGCCGTTGTCCAGATACTCTGTGGTGATGGAAGCGTTGGTCATCATAGTGCAACTGTCTCCCACTGTCTCCGTCTCTTTCTCTCTTTCTCTTTTCCTCTCTTTCTCTCTCTCTTTCTCTCTCTCTTTCTCTTTCTCTTTCTCTATCTCTTTCTCTCTCTCTCTGTAGTCTGTCTAAATCCATGCTGATTTCACCACCTTTATTATAGTCTAGTCATCTACGCATTCCTCCAAGCTGTCGTGATCAGAATTATGCACATGTTTTCTGATTATCACTTCAAGAATATGCGTGCATACTATGAAACCAAGAACAGAGCGATTATATTTCAGTTGGGAACATGCATATATTTTCGTGACTTCAACGAACCAGAATAGTAAGCGACTGAAAGTGAGCAACAAAACGGTGTTCTGTCAGATTAAGTTCCTGATATTAAACTTCATCTGTAATATAACTTCCGGCGAGAGTTTCAGTTTCCCAAATTTAGTAATTTATTTAGTAAATTGTTAGGTGAAAGTACAGAATAGTTAACAAAGTCCCCTCTCCCAATGTTAAAAATGGCTTTCTAATTACTTATTTTTGGAAAATAAATTATTTAAAATAAAAAAACAAAGCCATTTTATTATATTTTCCTTCATTATTTAGAAAGCCATTGTGGATGAGGGGGGGGGGGCTGTGTTAACTATTCTGCACTTTCATCTAACAATTAAATAAATAAATTAAAAAATTAAAATTAGTAAAAAAACTTGGCAAACCAGAAGAGTAAGCGACCTAAAACAAGAAATCATTAATCAGGAACTAAATCTGACAGAACACCGTTTGCTGCTGACTTTGAGTCGTTAACTATATCTTCCAGTATCTTTTATAAGCGCTTGATCTAATTTTCTAATTCTAGCTGATATATTCTATACTTGTCTTATCCCCCTTTATCTCTAAAGGCGGTTGAAATTCATCAAAATTAACGTGCGCCCTCTGTCGTGTATCTAACTTTCTGCTTCTTTAACTAATTTTATGATATTTTAGTCACTTACACATTCCTCCAAGCTGATGTGATCATGATTAGTCACGTATTTCCCCTGGTTCGCAATACTAATCTAAATCAGAAATCTCGAATCGTCGGGGTCACATTTCCTATCCCTCTAAAAGAGTCGATATCCAGACCAGCCTAATTTGGTACAAAGCCGTTTCATATATCAAAATTGAATTTGATATATATGATGAGCTAGACCTCAGCACGACCGATTCCATAGTGTATGCCGCTGACTATTCAAATCTACCCAAACACCAAATTCTGTTTTGGCTAAGATAACATTGAAAGAATATAAATATTCCTTTCCAAAATATTAGCCGTGCGTCCATATTTTTCTTAAGACGGGGAATAAGAAGACACGGCCTTGCTGGCATTACTTCCGGTCATGCGTAAAAGGAAAGAGAGGACAAATGTGGAAGATTTATAACGGTTACATGATCGGAGCAGTCTAGAATAAACACAACCACTCCCCGCCTCATCTTTAATGCAAATCCTACATTTCCTGGAAAGCACGAAAAGTTGTATTAATAACATCGAAACGTGGAAAAGATTTAAATGGAAGAAACCAGCGTCCGAATCTTGATATATAATCATGTATATATTTTGAAATATGAAGGCCATATCCAAGGATAGGGAAACCTATATCTGGTTGTGTCGATATATAGAAATAAGGATTCGCAGTATCAGCTGCTGTATACACTCGACTAGAACTCTCCTTGATGGTTACTTTTAGCTCGGCTTGCAGGTGAGAAGCACCTAGCACACATGTACATCACCACGTTGCGTGCAGATAACAATATATATATATATATATATATATATATATATATATATATATATATGTATATATATATATATATATATATGAAAATTTATAACTCAAAGGTAAACTTTTAGAGAATTGGACCTATTGTGAGGAGAGGAAAGCTCAATATACTGGATAGAGCAAAAATATGATAAGTTAATGAAAAATAATTAGACCTGCAAATGGAAGCAAATCAATATCTTCAGTTGTTCAGAACAAGGATCAATTTAGTTAAAAAAATAGTTATTTTTCTTCTCTTTCATTCCTTAAACTAGGCTTTTCAAAGATTAAAATCTTATCATCATTCTGAACAACTGAAGATATTGACTTGCTTCCATTTGCAGGTCTAATCATTTTTCATTAACTTATCATATATATATATATATATATATATATATATATATATATATATATATATATATATATATATATATATATGTATATATATATATATATATAAAAGGTCAGTTCATATTATATTCCAACAACCATGGTTTTATTTTATTATTTTTATTTTTTCACATTTCCAAAAAACATAATATTTCTGTGAGATATATTTTTTACGGTCCGTTTCATTTGTCTTGTGCCAAACAACATTTTTATGTCAATATCGTCTCTGCAACACTACAAAATCATCAGAAAAAATTCACAAAGAGTAAAAAGTTCTTGGATTAAAGTGTCTTGAAAAAACCTACACTATACAGTAGTTCATTACTGGGTGAAAACAAACAAAACACATTAATTGACAATCATTGAGCTGAATCTTTTAAGGAGACTACAAAGTAAAAGGAACTGATAGTATATGCTAATACATATATTGTCATTAATAATTATATATATATATATATATATATATATATATATATATGTTCCGGCGAGCCTGGTTGTTCAACAATGTTTATGAGAGCTTTCTAGATATGTCAGCTTGCATAGACATGCATAAACCTTAACACTCTTACTTTCATTGTCGTTTTTGCGTTCACGGAATGGTTATAGGCATTCAGATAGAAGTTAAAATGTTGACTTGAGTCTGCGGGTTCGAGTCGAGGGACCTGCAGAACAATTATCCTCAGCACTGATGATTCC
The DNA here is from genome assembly GCA_963556195.1 of Sepiola atlantica. NCBI lineage: Eukaryota > Metazoa > Mollusca > Cephalopoda > Sepiida > Sepiolidae > Sepiola > Sepiola atlantica. The sequence continues at coordinate 13,078,298 of OY744536.1, read as the reverse complement.
CGGAAAAGGATGAAGCACATATGTATATAAATAAGAATTTAAAAATATTAATCACAATATTATATATATATATATATATATATATGGGTTCTTACAAACAAAATATATTTAAGTATATATCTTTTATAATATCTGAAAAAAGTTCCAAATTGCAAGCTCAATGAAGTTGTATTACAACCTTCAGAGCATATATATAGTATAGGTGCATTCCAATGACCAAAAGAAAAGTCAGTCTATACGCAAAACTTTCATATGATCTTTGAATTTCTTAATCCTCATGTAACGTCGGACGACCCAAACCATACTTTTCATCTGCTTTTTCAATTTCTTTACTTTCATATATCATATATATATATACTTGTAATTACTATGTAACCCACAGACCCCCAAAATACATTTATATTGTATTTAAAAATTTTTTTATATGTTTACTTTTTTCCAAATTCAATGTTTTTTCACACCTCACGCGCGTTTCACAGCAGATATTAAGAGAGCTACACAGTCTTCATCCAAAATCTGTTGCTCATCAGAGATGTTGTTCACTCAGTATCAATAGGAAAAACACGTTGATCAAAATATATGGGGAAAAGGGGCAGAAAATGTCCAAAATGAGCTCTTGACAAAGGTAACGGCAAGTCAAAATACATGAAAAAAATACATTAAAAAATACATGAAATAAACTCACATGAGAAATGTTCAAAAAGTTCAAAAAATTATCTCCAAATCTTGAAGCAAGACGCTTAACCATCCTTTACAGTCGAATTCAATTAATACATAGATATATATATATATATATATAGATAGATATATATATATATATATGTGTGTGTGTGTGTGTGTGTGTGTGTGAATTTTACATATATTACCTTGTGACATTTAAAAAATTGCATATAAATAGCATTTAAGCTTACATATCAAACTTTGTTTCTGACTAGCCAACTTTATTTTTTGTTGTTGTACAATGTTATTGGTAATAACGTACATGACTAGTTTATTAAGAAATGATGTAATCCCAACCGGACAACTGGTAAAATAGAAATATGCTTCAATTATGACCAAAATATCGAAACTTTTTCGAACTTGGTAATTTAATAGTAGAACTCAGGAACCGATGGAATTCAGTTTGCAATTCTACATAAAGATGTTTAAGTCCGAAAAGATGCACTTGAAGAAGGTCGAAGGAAACGTTGTGAAAACAACGAACACGAAATAAAATATTAGTCCGAATAATCAAATTAAATACAGATTAATTCAATTTTTACTTTTTCGTCAACCAAAATTAATGAACAGAATATTAACTAAAATTTGCTAGTAAGATAATATGAGTTATATGCCAATTAAGTATTGAGCATAAAATGTTATATCCGAGCATAGGAATAATCAACTGGCGTTATTTATTTCGTATTAATGGGTTTTAAAAAATTAATGAGGTTTAAAAAATAATGGGCTTAAAAAAATGAATGGGTTTTTAAAAATGTAATGGATTAAAAAAAATATCATGGGTCTGTAATCGCATCGAATATCCATAAACATTTAGAAGTTTGCTATGGTGTATTGAAAAAAAAAATCAGACAAAACTTAATATCTAAAAACATATAAATCCAACTTGATTTGATATTAAGTTAACTGAAAAAGGATTATATGTTGTAAAAAAGGTTTAAATAATGTTTTTGAACTAATGTTTTTGTTTTCTATAGAATAACCTTTTCTAAAGAATTTTTTAAGAATACAACTGGAAAAGGTCGAGATGCCGTAAAACCAACCACACTGACAAACAAAAACGTAATGGCGATATTTGTACTTGGATCATTGTCAATAGTTTAAAATATAAAGATGATGTTGAAATTAAAACACAAGAATAAGAATGTTAATATGGGGTTAAGGGCTGGGAGAAATGATAACACAGGTCCTCATATATTCCCAAGCAATGCCGAGGATGTTTACTGTATAGAGAAAAAATGGTATCGAGGAAATAATCTTTATTCTAATAGACCTACTATGTGTTTTTCGTAAGCGCTGATTACACTTCATTAGCTAAATATACTCTGTTAATTTATACTGTACACGCAGTCGTTGATTTGTCCACCATTTTCTTTTTGAAAACAACGTTTTTCTAGCTATTGTTAATATGTTGACAACTACGCTAAGACGAAGAGTGGGGAAGCTGGAATTAACGGAGACATGGTTGAAAGGGGGAAAAAGGCATTTAAACGGGAAGATGTTATATTTTATTTTCAGCAATTGATAGATTTGTAAAACGCTCCGGTCAGGCGACACAAATCATACAATGACGTTTAATGATAAGAATATGAAACTCTTAACGCATGATAGCACGAAGACAATAGTTAAAAATAGTGAAAGGAAATGGAAACAGAATGCAAGAAAAGAAGAGAGAGAGAGTGGAGAGAAAGAAAGAGTGGAGAAAAGAGAGAAAGATAGAAAGCAAGAGAGAGAGAGAGAGAGAGAGAGAGAGAGAGAGAGAGGGGGGAGATAGAACCCTAGAGAGTTGAGAGAAAGGTCTGCTGTCTTAATTCGGATCTGTTTTTATTTGTAAAAGTTGATTTGAATCTTATTTTATATGTATGCTATATAATGATAGCCTCACAATAACAGATTCTTTTTCTTTCGTGTGAATCAGATGATTCTGGTGTTGGCATTAGTTTCCCCGATGTTTTTCTAGTTAGAAACTTTCTGGAAAGACATCGGGTAGTTACGGGAAGGACCACGAGAAGGTTGCCAACATCCCTAAGTGAAAGTGGTACTGTGGAACCGACTGGATTCGAACTTGGAACACCCAGGTCTTCAGTCCGTGTCGTTATCAACTTAACCACCGTCACCTCCACAATAACAGATGAATTTGTTGCTCGCTCTGGGATCCTTTTAAAACAATAACAGATGAATTAAAAGGATCCCAGAGCGAGCAACAAATTCACTGGGTGATTGTCATGTGTTGGGGTCAAAGTAGTCTCTTAATTTAAAAGAGGTTTCTCTGATCTTTATCCTGTTCAATCCTGAAATTTTATCCATATAATTTACAAGTTGATTGGACCTGGATTACTGAAAAAAAAGAAAGATCTTCCCAGTATTTAAACTCGTCGGCAATCTGACTCAAGTATGTAGCAGTTGCACGAGCGGGCTATTTTGTATCGCTCTACGTGATCAGCGGTGAGATTGCGATTCGGCTTGTCGATTATGTAACCATCGTCTCTTCACCGCATGGACAAGCGACACGTCTACGCCAAATGAGATTCATACGCGGTGAATCGCCTTGACACAAAAACCAGACCACGTGATGAACAGAACGATTTTGTTCCGGTTTTATTTTCAAATAGATAAGATGTATATCCTGTGCTCTCTACCGGTCTCGCGGTAAACGAGTCGAGGAACTCCAGGATAATGTTGTTTCGTCTTGTCAACATTAATCAAACCATTGTACAACCTCCATTTTGTTCCTGTGTTCCAGCTAATAAAACTGCATATCTATTTAGTTGTGGAGTCGTTATTATTTCGTGGAAGAATGGTGATCCCTTTTTACTTATGTAATATTTATTTTTCAGTCATATTTGGCCAGGCGAATCACGCTCTCAAGGAAGTTATTCATCCTGATTTTTTCCCTCAATTTAAACCCTGATCACATCACCTAAACGTATTATAAACATTTTGCATTGTCATTCAATTTTTTTTTTAATATTTGGATATGTTGATATTCTTTATATTTTTAATATAAAACTAAAACTAAAAATACATTAATCACCTAAAAAGTAGTGTAATGGATTCGTCTACACACTTTAAAATGCAGCAACATTTTTGTAAGAAACGGATAAATTTTATTAGACGGACGAACAACACAGGTAAAGAGGACTTTTTTTTTAATAACTAATATAAGTTAGAAAAACATTTATACGGAACAAAACTTAGGTTTAGTATACGGAACGTTTATGTTTGTGCCTTTTAAGGGAAGTGGGGTCTGATCAACTCTGCTGGGAAGCCATGAAATTAAATACTGTCTTGTTTTTAAATTCCCGAAACAGTTTTTCATGGTAAACAACTGATGATCCCTTAAATAATGTTAGAAGCAAACTAATATAATAACTGTAAAAGTTAAATTGACTTACATGAGTGATTTTCGACTGAACGACTTGGGACTTAAGGTTAAAAAAAAAAAATTTTTGTATAGTTTTAATGGTTAAGAAACTTCCAAGACTATATATATATATATATATATATATATATATATATATATATATATATATATATTTATATATTTATATATATTAACCATAAACATGTTCCAAAATAAACTCTTTTCATCATAAGATAAACTTCGGTAACGTAATTGTAAATATTACCGGTAACAGTAAACTTTGAAAATAAATACACACACACACACACACATACATATATATATATATATATATATATATATATATATATATATATATATATATATATACAAAAAGCGTTTTAGTACATGCTACCAATAAAAATAATCACTTAAAAATGTAATAATAAGCAGTCATACTATGGCTTAAATGCGATGTTCCAACCCTTTGTTGTTGTTGGTGAACACTGTTCGACTGTTTACTATGTGCGTTCGCTGATTTAGTTTAATTTCTGTGCTAATTGGTTGTGACCGAGGGGTAAAATACCGGACTACAAGTCAGTGGTGACTTTGACACCGGGTTCGTGCCCTCCGACCGGCAAAATATAACATTCCCTACACTAAAGATTGCATAACCATGACACATCGATGTATGTAGTTAATAATAATAACTATTTATTTAAAAAAATGTGTGTATATATATATATATATATATTATTATTTCATGTATTCACATAAAAAAATTATAAGGAGATATAATTGTTTATGTATCAATTTTCAGTATTTACTTCAACAGTGCTCGATACGTAAGTAGAGCTAGGTAGTAAGCTGTCTCTCTCTTTCTCTCCCCCCTCTATCTCTCTCTCTCTCTCTCTCTCTCTCTCTCTCTCTCTCTCCGTGTTTATTAACAGTCTGAAGTTATAAAGTGAGAAAAAATAACAAAGAATCGAATGGTCCATTATGAACAAAAGCGAATATGACCACAAGTAAAATTACTATTAAACCCGTAGCTGGAAAGTGAAAGCGAGAAACGGAGAAAGTGAAATACATCGCGAGCAGAAGGTGACCAATTAAGAATGTTGTCTTTTTTTATTTTAATATCTAACTGGCTATGGAAACTCAGGTTTTCCTGATTAAAACAATCTTATCTAAGCAAAATGAGTGATCCGCTGGGTAAATATTTGTGTAGCATATATATATATATATATATATATATATATATATATATATATATATATATATATATATATATATATATATAGTCAGTTATGAAAATATATTTATGGCAATTAAGCTACGCAGAGGCTCCCGCGTTTCATCCCCGGGGGAATCTTCAGGCTAAAATGGCATGAAACGCGGGATTAAATGTGGGAGCCTCTGTGTAGCTTAATTGCCATAAATATATTTTCATAACTGACTATATATATATATATATATATATATATATATATATATATATATATATATATATATGCTACACAAATATTTACCCAGCGGGTCACTCATTTTGCTTAGATAAGATTGTTTTAATCAGGAAAACCTGAGTTTCCATAGCCAGTTAGATATTAAAATAAAAAAAGACAACATTCTTAATTGGTCACCTTCTGCTCGCGATGTATTTCACTTTCTCCGTTTCTCGCTTTCACTTTCCAGCTACGGGTTTAATAGTAATTTTACTTGTGGTCATATTCGCTTTTGTTCATAATGGACCATTCGATTCTTTGTTATTTTTTCTCACTTTATAACTTCAGACTGTTAATAAACACGGAGAGAGAGAGAGAGAGAGAGAGAGAGAGAGAGATAGAGGGGGGAGAGAAAGAGAGAGACAGAGAGAGCGAAGCAAGATACTGTATAAAGTAAGAGCGATGAGGCTTCAACAACATACAGTACGAGAGGTTATAGGTAGTAACTCAATAAGAATTGAGCCACTTGGTGAGTTACTTGTAAATTACGACTAATTAGAACAATTGAAATGGCAGTCTGATCAAACATAACGAATCTTTAAACTGCGGAATATTTTAGCATGTATTTTGTGTCATAAAATATATAGCATAAAAACCTTAAAAAAACAAACGTTGATTAACTCAACTATAGTATAATAATAATAATAATAATAATAATAATAATAATAATAATAATAATAATAATAATAATAATAATAATAATAATCATATATGAAGTACTGAGTTTTTCCGTTGACGGGACTAGCTTGAATAAGATAAGTTACATACTTAAAAATGTTCAGTCGGTCAGATTTCTGTCTTCTGAGAAAAGAAATCTCATTTCCAATCCATTTTATTGAGTTTCGTATTAAACTTGGTCAACAGTTTCTGTTATGATTACGAATATCACAGAGAGGGGGTGTTTCACTATGACAAGTCCTCTTCCTGCAACCAGTTACAGAGTTAGGAAAACTGCAAGCAAACTTATTAGAGTAAATTAAAAAAAAAAGATGTTTTGGATCAACTAAAAGACTTCAGGGAAACGCTGGGTAGGGACAGCTAGCACACACACACACACACACATATATATATATATAATATGTTAGAGTATTGCATTTTTGCGTGTACTAAATAATCGATTAACAGTAAATAATAAAAATAATAGTAAATAATGCGTTAATCACGTAGACACAGAAGGTATTACATATTTTTTTTTTTATTAATATAGAGATAGAATAAGGGGACTACTTTAAAATAGGATAAAATCCCTGTGTACTAATATGATATACAAAAGAACATCGCTTATCCAATTATCTGGCCTTCGGGCTGCCATTAAAGTGAACTATCCTTCTTGATTGGGCCAATTTTTATTCATTTAAGAATTTCTCTTTTTTAGAGAGCTGGATATCCCCCTGGTAAGAAAATCGACGTTTTGCCTGACTTCACCCTCGTGGGTCGGCAAGTAATCAGGGTCATTGCTTATATTGCTGTAGCTCTTCTAAACTTAGTACGCGATTTATTATTACTTTACGCCCTGACAGTTTCGCATGGCAACGTGATTTTCATTTCTGAATCATCTTTCTTATCAGATGTGTGACGTCACCCAGATACTACATCTTTATATAAAGTTAGTTAGGCATGCATGTTTATATATTTGTATGCACAGGATCAACTTCTAAACTTATTAACCGATCATTATAAATTTTGGAACACAGCTGCCAAGCGTAAGGGGTCGTAATGTGAGCTTTATTAAGTTTAATTGAGAAACCTCCGATTATTGCAGTGACACTGTTGATCCAATCGTAATATGTGTATTACTATCGGTTAAAGAACGTTAATATATTTCCGAGGATCTGATCCGCCGTGAAACCGCAGTAAAGTGTGAGAAAATGCCTATTTAACGGACTAAGTTCGTAGAGTCCTCTAGTGTGTCTTGATGTTTACGATGTAATTGGCATAAATAAAACTTAATTTCTCCGTATCGCGTGATAATTTCCTATGGCCGTGAGGATAGATTTTTATTCATTCAAGACTTTTATGAAATTTTGAAGATGGATAAAAAGCATAAAAAAAGTGTGTAATGTGCTATGTTAGTTTTATTTTGCAAGGACTTAAAGGAGGCTGAAAACCTATTACGCCGATAAGTTGTCGCCAGGTCACCCTCCCCCCCCCCCCCCCAGCTATTTAGGCGAATTCGGGCTGAGATTGACAACCGACACAGCATTGCCAACATATGCCACATCCATCCGCGTCAGTCACGATTCAGTTGAGATTATTCTACGTGAAACATCCGAATCTCCTCTCAACTAATTAATCCATGCCTTGTCCGCCGGTTAGATGAGCGTTGGCCTCATAATTTCGGAACAGATGGGGTGGCAGAAAAGCGTGGACACAATCATGATGAAGACCAAAATTTAATCTTTAAGAACGCCCCGCGACCAACACTGCCTGGCTTGCCTTCAAGCTGCAAGTTCAACACATCCTAAACATCACCAGCTCCCCGTCGATCGTTGAACAAGTTGGCCCCGAAATAGGGGATGGCAAGCGGTCCGACGGCCTAACAATGTTTCTGTTTCAACGGCAAATCGCTAATACGGGATGCGACTTGTGTCGACATGTTTACGCCTTTATCAATAATTGAACCTTCTCGACAGATTCGTATTTCAATCAATAGGTTCTACCAAGCGGGGCTTCATCAGCTATCAATAACACGCCACATCGGGAATCATCGGGAGTTGACTTGCTCTACGAGTGTATTCCCATCGCTAGTATTAGGGGGAATGTTTCGAGCCTGTTCTCGGCCTGCAGATGAAACCGATTAAAATTCTTGATATTCCGGATATATCCACAAAGGTTTTTTTTTAATTTGCCATTTGAAAAAGTTCATTTAGAATAGAACAGCCACAAAGTAACAGTTTTAACGTTTTTAAAAATAAACATTCAAATTTAAATATAATAATCATATTTTGTAAATGGAAATCACTCCAGAAAAGGCATGGAGCCACTTGATGTAAGTAGCTAAAAAATACTACTTCAAGGTCAAAAACTACGATAAGTGTTAGATAGATCGATTCAGACCCAGAAAACAGCAATTCTTCCGCCTTTGTCAGAAACATCGCTCATGGAATGTGAGGACTAAAGGACAAAATAAGGGAAGCGAAAGTTACGAGTCTATTGTAAAATGTTGAATTATGTATTTATCAAATTTAACCCTTAGACGAGTTCCTGGCAGGTATGAAAACACAGTGGAGCGAATAGTAATGATAAATAAGAAATGATTTTACACTCTTTAACACTTCTAAATTGGAGCCTACATGTTGAATGCAGTGTCGTGTCATACACAGGAGGGTTAACAAAGACGGTAATACCTGGTGTGGTATTGAACCCTGGTTGGGCTATGCTAGCTTCTTCCGAAATAGGAAGTTTACAGGGAATATTAAATTCACAAACGGTCCGCAGCTGCATGTATATCCCGGTCATGGGAAGATGGCATACAACGCCTAGCATTCCTAAATGGTCACCCATCTGATACTGGCCAGGCTCCACGTCGCTTAACTTTGGTGATCTAACGAGAACCGGTGTGTTAACGTAATTATAACATACAGGAGTGTTGGCTGGAGATTTTGCTAGGGTTTGGAAATAAAGTAGGCAGAAAAAGTTAGAACTGGCGGGGAAACTGGGTTTAGGGTGGTTAGGGTGAGGTAGAGCCCACCACCTAGTCCAAGGCTGTCCCATATCATTTAGTGTCTTGCCCGGGAAAAACACCGTCCACTATATAATAAAGAAAACTGCTTATTCATTTGTAGATAAATAAATATCAATCCATCCCGTCACGCAAGAGGAAGCAAGAAAGCAAATAAGAAGCCAGACACGCTCTACTGCCTGAAATGAATTTTCTTTTCTATAGTTCATCAGAAATTATAGTAATAATTTATATGAAAAATTAAATTACTGACATAATTCTGTGGTTTTCTATAAATGCCAGTGCAAACACGCGTGAAGCATAATCTTTCCTTCAGTTTTGACAGAGGGTGTACACTAGTATATAATATATTGTATTTGACTGAACTCAACGCATACAATATATTTAGTAGTACTATATATTTCACAATCAGTTTACATAAACTGCAGTTTTAACGGTACTTTTTACTAAACAGCAAAAAAATCTCCCCATCTGGAAACTTTTTTTCAATAGTAGAGAGGGAGACAGAGAATAAAAGAGAAAAGAAGAGAGAGGGGGTGATTGAGAGTATGAGAGAGAAAGAGAATGAGTAAGAAAGAATGAGAGAGAAAGATAACGAGTGAGAATGAATGAGAGAGAAAGAGAATGAGTAAGAAAGAATGAGAGATAAAGAGAATGAGTGAGGAAGACTGAGAGAGAAAGAGAATGTGTGAGAAAGAATGAAAGAGAAAGAGAATGAGTAAGAAAGAATGAGAGAAAGAGAATGAGTAAGAAAGAATGAAAGAGAAAGAGAATGAGTAAGAAAGAATGAGAGAGAAAGAGAATGAGTAAGAAAGAATGAGAGAAAGAGAATGAGTAAGAAAGAATGAGAGAGAAAGAGAAAGAATCAATTAGAATGAGAAGCAGAGTATAAAAAAGAGAATGCGAGAGAGAATGAGAGAGACATAGAATGAAGGAGTGAATGAGAATGAGAGAGAGAGAGAGGGAGAGAGAGAAAAAGAGAGAGAAAGAGAGAGAGAAAGAGAAAGAGAAAGAGAGCGAGAGAGAGAAAGAGAGAGAGAGAGAGAGCGAGAGAGAGCGAGAGAGAGAAGAATGCGACGTGTTTTAAAAAAAGAGATATTTTTTAAATTAAACATTTCCTTAAGTTTAAACCTGTTAACAACAGTAGTCTTCTGTCATTCATTTCTTTTCTTTTGATATTCTTTTATTCTTTTATTCTTATATTCTTTTCTTCGGTCATTCTTTTTCTGCTATTTTTTTGTTATTCTTCTTTTTATATTCTTTTATTCATGCCATCTTTTATTCTGTAATTTTTAAAATTTGATATTCTTTTATTCTTTTATTCTGCCATTCATTACTTCTGTTATTCTTTTCTTCTGCCATTTTTTTACTTTTGATATTTTTTTTATTCTGTCATTTTTTCTTTTGCTATTCTTTTATTTGTTCATTCTTTTATTCTATCAAGTTTTTCCTCTGCCATTCTTTTCTTCTGTTATTCTTTTATTCTGTCTCCCCTTTCTAAAATCTCCGACCTTTTAAAATTTAACAGCAGTTGTATAGCTTGAAAAATTAAATAACAGACAGAAAAATCAATATCTATATGTTTGTACACATCTATCGCATGAAAAATGTTAAAATTACTATTTTGAATTCCTTGTAAAAAAACAAAACAGGGAATTCCAAAGGCGAGCAGATCGAGGAAAGAAGCACTTAGAGTAGAAAACCATCCGACATCTGGGGACCTCTACAGTGGAATAGTGGAATTTTGCTGATTGTCAGGTAGGTCGGGGTTATTTACGTCGAGGGGGAACCAGGACAGCAGGTTCGTCGGAGCACATTTCGTTGAAGTACTTGTCAAACAATCACAGGGATGCAACATCGCAACTATGGGACAGGGGCTGGAGCTTGGCAGATAGTAAGGGACCTATGAGATTAGAGGCTGTTTTTCTGGACCATCTCTAAGAAGGAATTGCTAGTGGTTGGTGTACCAGCCCAGATGTGATAATATTACTATACGCATGGGCGAATAGTGGGTTTGTAGATATAAAGGATACTGGCAGGTGAGATAAGTTTTCTTGCACGGTAGAGGGATCCTGCCTTCTTTGCAGCAGCATTGGCAATGTCTTCTATGTATTTGTTCTAATTCATGTTATCTGTGAATGTTAGGCCGAAGATTTGGAATGATAGACTCTCAGGTAGGGTGCGGTTAGCCATAGAAATCGGTAATTAAAAAGGGTTAATATGTGTGTTCGTTTTTCCCACATGTCGAGAATAGTGTGCAGTGCCATCAGCAAATATACGCATCTCGGGTACAACTGCATCCGGGAGGTCGTTTTTGAAAATCAGAAATAATAACGGTCCAAGGATCGACCCCTGAAGCACACTCGCATCAATGACATGTTGTTTAGATGTACGGCCATCGAGGACAACCTTGATTTTTCCTTTTTGCTATGAAGGATCTGATTATATTAAATATTCGTCCAGTAATACCTTACGAATTAATTTTCATGAGAAGACCTTCATGCCAGGCTTTGGATATATCAAACACTACTGCCCTAGCTTCACTAGCCTAATTCAGTGTATGGTAAATGCGTTCCGAGATGACCGTTAGGATATTTGCAGTAGAACAAGTTTGCTTAAATCCATACAGATGATCAGAAATAAGTTTAACTTCAACGAAGTTCCGGACTGTCACTAGATTGATTAATGATTCAAAGATTTTAGCGAATAGCGGGAGTAGACTGATGGGGCGATACTTCTTCAGGGCAGTTTTTTCATCAGAATTCTTGAAAACTGGTACTACAGGGACAATTTGTCAGCTATCATGGAAGCAAGATTTGGGAAGACAATTGTTGTAGAGTTTGTTGAGGACAGGGGCCAGCTTAGCAGAGCATTTCTAAAGACTAAAATAGAGATAAGATCAGGCCTACATGCTTTAGAAGTGTCAAGGTTTTTTATGATATCCTCGACTTGGGAAGACGTTATGATCAGATCATCAAGTGTGGCTTCAGTCTGAAGTGGAAAGTTAGGGAGGGAGTGATTTGAGGAGTTCAAGGCGAACCGGTGGACAAGCAGTTCAGCCTTATCAGTTGCTGTGCAGGCGACATCATGGTGGTTGGAAGAGTTTACACATTAGAAAAAAGAGAGAAATCCAAGACGAAGTATCAATTTGCAACGAAAGTGCTGTCCGCTTAAGACACAGAAAAATATTAAAAATGAATATAATATCAGATAAGCATTAATTCAACATTCTTCTTTCTGATCTCTTTCTATGTATCAATAAGCTTTTTATATTTATTTTCATACAAAAAACATATGAACTCATTTGACTTTTTCGTTTTACAATATGTCTTAATCTATAAATGATTTGAAGACTTAGAAAATAGTAATCAGTTGGTGCGAGATTACGAGAACATAATGGGTGATGCATAATTCACCTCGTATATTTTTCTGTGTTTTATTGGTCTGTCAAACAGTGCGAAGTTTTGCATGATCCTTTTATCATAATTACGTTTTTCAGTACAACATTTAAGGTCTGTTATGCACACCGCATTGAAAAGCTTCTACCAAAATGGATAGAAGTCACAGAAAAATAAAAACTACATAAACAATGAAATACATTTGATATTGTTCTATATGAATTATTTTTAATATTTATCCTAAAAAAGGAATAGAACTTTCTTGGCAACCTAATAATTTATCATAATATGGAGTCCTTATTTACTTGCTTCCAACGAATGTAGAGTCAGACACAACATCTGTTTATAATCTGGGGATAATCCATCTACCCCAAAAGGGTCATTCTGGACAAAAATAAAAATTGCCACAGTCTAGAAGAGTTATCCTTCACTGACCGAGGACAGAAAAATGAATTTTAGTATCAGAGCAAATACTAAACATTTTTTATTATTATCAGTAACAAAGGTTGACATCTTTCTCAAGCAATTCTGCACTTTGACATAGTTTTTGAAGGAGTCATAGGCCCTCAAAATCCAAGATACATGTTCAGTGATACGAACAATTTTTCTCTTTTTCTAGATACCCGTTCATACGCAAGAACGACTAAAAAAATCTCTCTCCCTGATATACGCCCTCTGTCTCAACCTCTCTCGACCTCTCTCTTTATATAGAGATATGTTTATATGTTAATCAAATTGTATACACCGAATTCACCCCTAAAGTGATTAACAGATCATTACGTACAGTATAGAACAGAGAACAAGCGTATCGTGAAAAATTAAACAGAGACAGTGTTCATGGCGTTATTATGACACTGACGATTAGGCCTCGGTATTACTGGGAGCGTTAGAAGTAGATATAAAGATGCGAGTAAAAATGTATGTCACCTATTTTGGGAAAGGCTTATTACCCCGGAAAAAATGTGAGAAATTTTGAAAAAAGAACGGAATGAACGTATATTTTCTGGAAACACGCATAAGGTTTTGGCCTAAATGGCTGGGAGAACAGATTAGCATATGAGTGTTTTGCTTCTAAGCCTATAATTCTAGAAGATACAAGTGAAAATCGACTTTACTCTCTCTCTCTCTCTCTCTCTCTCTCTCTCTCTATATATATATATATATATATATATATAATATTTGTTATTGTTTATTATCTATGTACGTATACGTTTCGTCCTTTTTAATCGTGACTCATCAGCATAGAAATATGACTATTCACTACCGGTCATGCGATTCGAAACCCCGGATTCAACTCAAATCCGAAGCCTTAACCACTCGGCTAATTTTAAATAGCGAATAAACGGTGATAATTTTAACACTTTATCGGCGGGCTTAACGTCCAGAGCATTCTACTTCTTTTTATGGGAAGGAACGATGCATTATGAAGCTAGTGACGTCAAGCTGTGTTAATACTACCATTACAGTGCTCTACTTTTTCGAGGAGCGACAAATAATAAATATTTGTTATTGTTTATTATATATATATATATATATATATATATATATATATAAAGAGAGAGAGAAACAGACAGACATACAGACAGACTATGATACCCGAATTTATGCATAGAACCTCTTTTCCAAATTTAAGAAGAAGGGCCGGTCTGGATGTGGATACAAATAAACATACCACTAGTCGTGAAAAGCGTCTACTCTTACTGGAGACAACTTAGTTCAATCTATCTCTATCTCTTTGTTTCTTTATCTTGATCTTTGTGAATAAAATGTTCCGCTTGAAATTCTTTCTTTCGATGCCTCGATTGCCTCAGTCGCGAAAGACTTCTCCCACTCTGACTGAGGACAGAACAGATACATGCCAATTATTGTTTTAAAGTGCATATTTTTTGCAATAAAGCCGCCTGACACTCATTAACCCTTATCCTTGAGTGTCTTTCGGGTCTTGATAAGTGGTGGCTCTTTAGTACCTGTAACAGTAAGGAAATAACTTTTTTTAGTAAATGTACACAATTCGAGATCATTCTAAAACTTGCTGATCACCAATATATTCAATACATTTTTAAATAAAATAAAGCTTTCTTTGGCATTTTTCAATAAAAAAGATATCTACACCCGGGCAGCGCCGTTTAAGAACAGCGAGTGATATCGTTTTTAATTGCATGAAAAGGAATGCACGAAATGAATAAACTTTTATTTTTGATTTCTTCATTTTATCTTTTTAGACAATAACAAATGTTGAATAATGGCCTTGTGAGGCCGGACGCATGTTGAGTGGACGTATGTGTGGGGGATCGTTTGGTTTGGCTTGCGCGATTTATTGCGGGTGGACTCGTACAATCAAGTGCAAAATAAAGCTTTTTCTCACAGTCGGAGCTCACAAGCGTTGACAGGACCACCACGTTTGACTAGACCTCAGGTCAAGAGTCAAAATGCACCTGCGCATAAGGGTTCTGTGACGTCACGGGTTCTTGTATGGAAAACTGAGTTTTGTCAGTCTGGTTTTTGGAAGCAAGCTGAACAGACGTATTTCTCCATGTAGTCCGCAAATGAAAAAGGGAATTTATTTCCCTAAAAGAATACAGGCGTGGTGAGATCCCCCCCTCTTCGAATGGCTAACTACCTAATGGACCATAGATAGCTAGGAATTAACTACGATAAAAGTGGTAAATTGATCTCTCTATTCGTTAGTAAAACATTTCTAAGAGCGACAGAAAATTGACGCCTAAATAAATGTAATCAAATTTAAAAGAGAGAGTCTGCCTTATCTTTCGCTGTGTATGGGAATCTTTGTTACAGCCCAATACAACGATGTTGATACTGGTGACGCGCAGTATGCGAGTATGGGAGCGGCGGACGACGGACATGTGCCAGCAGCAGGATAGCAGGACACACCGTTGCAACGAGGATCGACAACAACAACAATTATAATGACACTAGACGGTTGGTTTGCGTGTGTGAGTGTTGACTGTATGAACTGAGTGAGAATTTCGAACACCCGAAGTTTAACGTACAAGTAGACAGCTTAAATGCTACACAAACATTCTTATCCTTTTTATTGCTTTCTGAAAGTCAGATATATTTCAGACTGAAAACGAATTTAATTCACGTGATTACCTTCATTAGTATTGGTGTTAATGAGAAATGACTTATGTTTTTGTCTACTAGTCCGTTAATAAGTCTTTTCCTACCCAACAGAAAGGGCTAAGATCAAAGTGTAGTATCTGTTCCGATGGATACTACACCCCATAGACTGATATTGTCTTGGCCTTCGAGGCTTGATTTACGTCGGTCTATGGGTCGGTCCTGTGCAGTTCAAGGAGGTGCACCCTCCCAGGCTTTGCCTCCCCTCTTTGGGGAGGAGTAAGTTTATTGCTTACTGCCTGAGGTGCCCCTTCCGGGGAATGCCGACGGGGCTGCCCAGGTAATTTTTAATGGCCGGAGTGCTTTTCAAGACCCACTTTCCCGACCCGACCTTGGGTCACATATTACTTGTGGGAGTAAGATAAAACTGGCCTTATGCCTAACCTCCTGGAGAGGAGGTAAATAAATACCCAACAGAAAACTCATCAGATCTATAGCTTGAAGAATATAATAGACAGTGTAAGATAGACGGATGATTACCATGACCCCACACTTTTGATGGCCTTGTGCCTAATTTGTCAAAATGCGCATTTTATTTTTTTGTAGTGTCTGTTTCACTGACAAAACAGATGAGTTTTGTCAGTGAAAAAAAGGACATACTTCTAGAATGAGACAATTTTCATTTTTGTCCGAACCAAGAGTAGACCTTTTTGTGTAGCTGTATTTTTTTCACATTTAAAACCGAACTTGTGTCTGACTCTGCCCTCGTGGGGAGGCAAGTAAATAAGGAGAATTAACTGAGAAACTGACAGAGCCATTTTAATAAATACATGAAACAATTACGATTGATTCCAGAAGAAAATTGGTTTGCTGCTTAGGACGATGAAAAATGTCCCCAAATTGCCAACAGTTAACCTTTTTACAAACACCTACGTATCTAAAATCACATTCATTGGTTTTTCTTAGCTAATTCAAATAACAGTTGTGATTAACGGATATTTATATTAGTACAGTGATATATATATATATATATATATATATATATACATAAATATATATGCATATATTTATATGTATACACACACATATATATATATATATATATATATATACATATTTATATGTATATATATATATGTATATACATATTTATATGTATATATATATGTATATATATATATATATATTTATATATATATATATTTATATATATATATATATTACTGTCTATATTACGGTCTACTATCGTCAGTAAAAAAAAATAAGCGTATATATATATATATATATATATATATATATATATATATATATACGCTTATTTTTTGTTATTGTTTTTTACTGACAATAGTAGACCGTAATATAGACAGTAATATATATATATATATATATATATATATATACATATAAATATATATATATATATATATATATATATATATATATATATATATATATATAACTCAATGTCTGTTGTTATGTGCGTGTGATGTTTGTGTGTTTCCTATAGAAAAATAGGTTAGAGGATCTTCATAAAATCTAAAACTGTATTATATGTAGAATTTACATGAGAAGACAATGGAAGTGTTCCCGAATCTCTAAATGCACACTTAATGGGGTCATGAAAGCATAACACTCTTAACACTTGGAAAATATCTTATTTTCATGAAATTCACATCATATGTCAAACATATTTCTTTGTGGAAAGACAATGGAAGTGGTCCCCAATATCTAAGTGCCCTCTTAACGTAAGGAAGCTATGGGGCCGAAAACTTCAAATATATCTTGAAATTTATATGATATGTATTCAATTTTCCGGGTAAGCCAATGGAAATTGTTCCGAATCTCCACGTTACCATTACCATGTACTGAATATCTACGTGTCCCTATCTGTAAGTGACCCATGGGGGCAGAACTCCCTTAAAACTTCAAATACGTATATGCGATTTGAAAGAAATTTAAAGGATATGAATAAAACAATAATTCAGAGTTCTCCAACATTTTATCTCTCCCAACTATATTAAGGGTGCAAACCGGAAGCAGAGGGGAGACAGTAAAACAAATAAAGTATATAACGTCGGGTCGGGTCTACCTGCTCGTCTATATATAAATGTAAATGTGTGTGTGTGCTCTTTATAGAAAAAAAGGTCAAAGAATCTACATAAACACTCAAAGTGCATTCAAATGTAAAATTTTCTTGAAATAATTAAAGTTGTCGCAAATCTCTAAGTGAAGCCTTAAGGGACCTACAAACCTTAAATGTACCATCTCTTAATAAAATTTAAGTCATATCTATAACATTTACTGGGAAAACAATGGACGTGGTCTTGAATCTCTGAGTCCATCTCTAAGAGGGCTATGAACGCAGAACCTCCTTAAAACTTCAAATGTATCCTAATTTGATGAAATTTAAATCGTATCTATAAAATTTCCCGGGAAAACAATGGAAGTGGCACCGAATCTTTAAGTGCACCTCAGCGTCCTGTGAGGGCAGATCATCCTAAAAATGTAAAATGTATCTTACTTTTATGCAATTTAAATAAGATGTATACATTCATCTGACGAAGACAATGTAACTTGTCCCGAATCGCTACGTGCCCCACTGTGTGCTGATTCTCTACGCGCCCCCGTAAGAGAGCTTTCTTTGCAGAACCCCCTTCAAAATTCAAATACGTATTCTAATGACATTTAAACCATATGTATAAGACACTAATTCAGAGAGTTTTCTAACATTTCAAGTTTTTCCAACTATATATACAAGGGGTGAAACGTGGGGGGGGGGCATTAAAAGAAGAAAATAATATGATGTTATGAACAAAGTGCAAAATGACAATGTATTGTCCCATCATTCAATCCTGAGCAACGTCTGGTCTCCCTGCTGGTAATATTTAAAGTAAAAAAATATTTGTGGGTTTATTCTTTGTTATGCCATACATGGATACGCATAACACACCAAACGTCTCTATTATTTTGTCCTTTAGTACTCATATTCCATTAACGATGTTACTGACAAAGGGGGAAGAATTGCTGTTTTTTGGCTTTTCCACTGCCAACTTATCCATCTATGTAATTCCTCTGATGATAAGATTTTTAATCCTTGAAAAGCCTTGACTTAAGGAAAAAATAATAAACATGTTTTACCGAGTACACCTTGCATTGAACAATCGAAGTTGAAATAGATTTGTCATTCGTACATGTTTATCCCTCTTCTTTCATTTATCTTTATAATTGCTCTATCTCGTATATTGAGCTTAAACCATTTCACTATAGGTTATATCTACTAAAAGTATACTTTTAGTTTCATATATATATATATATATATATATATATATATATATATATATATATATATATATAGTGAGCAGTGGAAATATATATGGCAATCAAGCTACACAGAGGTTCCCGTGTTTCATCCCCGACAAAAATAACTCCATGCATTTAGCCTGACGATTCCCCTCGGGGATGAAACACGGGAGCCTCTGTGTAGCTTGATTGCCATATATATTTCCATTGCTTACTACCTAGCTCTACTTACGTATCGAGCACTGTTAAAGTAAATACTTAAAACTGACACATAAAAAAATTATATCTCCTTATAATATTTTATGTCGATACATGAAGTACTAATATATATATATATATATATATATATATATATATATATATATATATATATATATATATATATATATAAATGAAGAACGAGAGACAAAAATGTACGGATGACAAATCTATTTCATCTTCGATTGTTCAATGCAAGGTGTACTCGATAAAAAAAAACGTTTATTTTTCGTTCCTTAAGCCAGGCTTTTCAAAGATTAAAACTTCATCATCAGAGGAATTACATAGATGGATAAGTTGGCAGTGGAATAGCCAAAGTTCATATTTTATATATATATATATATATATATATATATATATATATATATATATATATATATAACAAGCTTTTAGTCATTTATACATGGAAGAAAAACACATATTTATATTCCGCATTAATAATACTATGTAAGCCCAAAAAATAAATTTGCATGATATCTTCTACAAAATCAGCCCCACTGCTAACAATACAGAAGCATTCCCTTATCCGTATTCGAAGTGACAGCGGTACTATCCTTACTAGAATATACGGCTTTTAAATGGTTTGCATTCTTGGGATGATAACTAAATCCTTATTTATGATACTTAGAACTTGTATAAGTCGACTTATATATGTATATACTAGCATGCACAAAAGTCGTGTCAATGAAGTAAGGTAAACACTGTGTACTAATGCTCCCATACCTTAGCCTTATATCATCATTTTTATCTTTTTTATTTTACAAATAAAACAGCGTCATCTTTACTGCATATAACACGACGTACACCTCACAATCTTATTGTAAATCCATTTATAATTTAATTAAGACCACTAATAGATCCTTTGTAAATTGCAGTCAAGAAATGTTTTTTATCTTAGTATAGAGTTTTGTTTTCAATTTCATCCCCTGTAATCGATAATTGGAATTGTAAATTGGACGCTTGTGACAACAGAGGGAACCTGGAATGGATTTATTAAATTCGTTTTTCTCAAATTAAAACTTATTTTAATTTTCAGCAATTGTGCAGTATAGTTAGCAAGAAAAATAGCGCTGAACAAACAAAAAAACAAACAAATAGACAACAAATATATTTTACCAAACGCAGGAAAATTTACTTTTCTATCTACCTATATAAGTTTCACATGTGTTTACTGATTATGAGATTTATTATCTATAAATTTGTTATCGTCACTTGTAATCTATCTTTTGAGTCATATTCCAAAATGGCGGATGATTTGTTTGGAAGTTGTTTGCTAATTTCAGGCTTAAAATATAGTAAGAAATAGAGGGCGAGTGGAACCGTATTATTATTATTATTATTATTATTATTATTATTATTATTATTATTATTATTATTACTACTACTATTATCATTACTATTACTACTACTACTACTACTACTACTACTACTACTACTAACTAGGAGTTATCAGACAAGTCATTGTCAGTTATTGCTCACCGACAATAACCAGTGCTGTTCCCTGGAGTCTGAGTGACAACAAACCAGTATTCTCCACCTGTTTTTGAAAACCATCGCAAATAACCATGCGGTATCGCAACAACCGTTTACCATTAATTTCTCGCACATAACAACCATTGGTGTTCTCTTGGATTTGGGTGGCAATAAGCCTCCCCAAGGTCCTAGCACTTTCCGCACTCTTCCGGTAGAGGTCTGGTTTGTGCTGCCCCTCCTCGGTCTTCTCATCCTCCTTGACCCTTTACAAATACTTCGTGTGGTGTCAGACTAAGCCGGCGACATTTTTTTTTGGGGGGGGGCGAAAGCTTATAGTGTTGTTTTTTCAATTTCTGTTCATTGGTTCATTTAAAATCACTTGTTTTTGTCTTACTTCTCAACGCCGACATATTTCCATTTCTTGCATTGTGATAGCCTTCTAATACTCCTCTATATACGTATTACACACAATGCTTCAAGCAAACTATCTCTCCTTATTATATATATATATATATATATATATATATATATATATATATAACCTTCATTTTAGATATTTGTATTGGATACTTTTACTTCCCACGGACTTCTACGCATACAGGATTCACAAACTCAGCTGATCAGTATCGAACACTCAACTTTTTAACGACAACACCTGAACCCCTGAGTACTTTAAATATTCTTCAACATTTCTTTAATGTAACAGCATTTTTATTGACAGTGACTGTCCTAACTTTACGTTCAAATGTGTATTAATTTTTAATGTTAAATGTTACCGGTATCCTCTGATGAAGTGTTAAATAGAGAAGAAATGAATGCAGGCTAAGTAGGTAATAACACAATGAAAAGGAAAAGGAATAAGAAGGCAGGTAATATAAAAAAGATTTAAAAAGATAGAAACTAATTGAAAGAGTTAACAAGTAAAGAATGTAATCCGATACTAATTCATAAAAAAATAGTCTACCCTCAAAGAAGATTTATTTAAAGGGAAAGTTTTCCAAATTGATCCCACTTCTCTGTCGTCTTGGGTCTGAAGAGGTTCACTCTCTGCGAAGAGTACAACAGAAACATGTATGCACATATGTAACCAAATATGTTTGTATAAATTTATACTTAAGAACAGCTCTAATTGTTATTGAGCACTTTTTTATAAACACTTGAGTTTCAACGGATTTACATCTACAGAAACTAATACAATACATGTACTAATATATATATATATATATATATATATATATATATATATATATATATATATATATATTTTATTTTATTCCATTAGTTGCGACAAAACAAGTTTTGTTTCATTGGTGCAAATAGCGACCAACTCATCGGGCTGGCGATGGAATTCAAATGGCATAAGTTTTAACTTCACTTTAACGGGAGATTGAAAATTGAAAATACATTGGAGGGGGAGGGGGACAGAGTTGGGGCTTTGCCTATAACGGTGACATGGGACATGAGAGGGGAGGGGGGAGGACCCCTAACAAGTCGTGTTTCAAATTATTACGTGGGAGGTTTTTCACGTGTTTGTGCTGTGATGATCTCAATCTCGGCCGGGGTGGTAGGAAGGGAGATGGGGCGACGGCCAGAGTGAGTTAAATTTAAAATGAGAATAAAATTATGATTATAACCGTCATTCCTATTTTATTTTAATTCTAATAAGTAATTATCATGTGGATAAAAATGTTTGATAATTTTAATTTAGGGTATTAATTGCTACTTCTGCATTTTATTTATTTTATTTTAATGTTTTGTTTATTATTTGTAGTGAATTTTGTTGTGATTATATATATATTTTTAAATTGTGATTATATTATACCGAGATCAATACTAGTGGAATCATTTTATAAGAGAAGTTTTCTGGTGTTACTAGTTTTAGCATTAACACAACCGATTATGATAACAATGATAACGCCTGCCAATCATACCTACGATATATATATATATATATATATATATATATATATATATATATATATATATATATATCATACCTACGATATATATATATATATCATACCTACGATATATATATATATATATATATATATGTATATATTCTATGAATTCAACTATTTATACGGAAAAGCATTTTACCTACATGCTAGGTGGGAATGATTTTTCCCTTCACCAATGGGATGCCGCCATATGGGGAGCGACATATGTACTTTTAAATTTAATTATCCACGAACGACTGATTAGTGTGACTGGACATAGCGAGATTAGAACCCGAGACTCCAGCGACTGAGAACCGACGTTCTACCGCTGTGCCAACTCCGCTTTTATAGATACCATTTATTTATTTATTTCTATTTGAGATACTTCGAAAAAGTTCAGTTATTTATATGGAAAAGTATCTAACCTAAATGCTTGGTGGGAATAATTATATATGTGTAAATTATTATACTATTTCATGTATATACATATATATTATGATATTATAAAATGATAAATATATTTCGTATATATATTTTTAGTATTTACTTCAATAGTTCTCAAAGCTTAGTAGTAGTATGCAAATATACTTATAGCAATTCAGCTACACAGAAACGTTTTGAAAGAAATTTCATTATCGGTGGTAATCCTCAGGCTCATTGCCTAATACTGAATTATAATATATATTTATATATATAGATGTAAGTTTGTAATTCGAGGCAGGAGCAATGTGATATAGGTACCGCAAGGTGGAACAGATGAACACAAATAAATGAGAGGAGAAAATAAGAATGGAATCTCAAATCAATTTATTAATATTACATGTAAAACAGATTAAATACCAGAACAGTAAATAGAAGAAAGTTTACTGTCAAGCAACTAAAAAGTTCCGGAAAAGGTAAACTTTAATTTTCGAGAGCGGGACCTCTCATTATCAAAAGGTCAAAAATATGACCGAGTGGTCGAAAGAAACGAGATGGAAACATTGCTCCTGCCTCGGATTACAAACTTACATTTATATTTACCAGCAATGCTTCAAGAAAACTACAATTTCCTTATATATATATATATATATATATATATATATATATATATATATATATATATATGTATGTATATATATATAGGTGTGTGTGTGTACGTGTGTATAATAGCTCTCGTAAAAATCTACAGAAAATTGGAGGTACGTATATGAATTTCTACGAAGGGCTTCAACCCCATTTTAACTTGGTCTAAAACTAAATATAACTCTCTTACGCCTAGCAGCTATGTTATATATATATATATATATATATATATATATATATATATATATATATATATATATATATATATATATTATGACTATGTCATGTATCCACATGAAGTTTTATGAGGGGATATAATTTTGTATGTATCAATTTTCAGTATATACTTCAACTATGCTCGATACGTAAGTAGAGCTAGGTAGTAAGTAGTATATCTATACCTATATATATATATATATATATATATATATATATATATATATATATAATAGATATTGCGAAAACATATACTCAATCGCCACAATAAGCAACTAAAAAAACGAACAAAATCATACAATGAAGAAAATTGTCATATAGTTTAGCTTATTTACCTCTCATCCCGCATGATGTGCAAAGTGTTTCGTCGAGGCAACCCCGTGGGACAAAGAAACTGTTTCCCATATGCGACGCAGTGACCTGTTTGTCTCGAACGCGGATACTGTTTAAAAGTTGAAGAGTAAAACTCTGTGAGGTTACTGATAAAAATGACAATTTCCACCAACTGTATTGACCTCGAATCGTTAGAATTCGATAAGCATTCTTTATTAAGTTTTAAGTGGACATATGGGGGGTCACCAGGAAGTTGAATGCTTCTAAGACTTAAAGTTATTCCTCAGATTTTTCCGGCTTAGTTTTCAAATGTAAAAAATAAAAATTATATATTTGCGAACCGATCAGTACTATTACATATATATATATAAGTAGCAGGTCATTATTTGCAAGTCTGGTGTAATACCACGGAATTTTCGCATTTTGTAAAAAAAATCTACTCCTGATGACGATCCCGACGATCGAAAGCCCTAGAGATAGTTGAAATAAGAACCCTCGAAGACATATTATACCAGTTACCACAGTAAATCCTAATGCTTGCTCGCCGCGCCGAGAACATTGCTAAGGAAATTACAAACCACAGAAAAATCAATGGTATTCAACCAGACTTGCGTAATTACATACATACGTACACACACACACACACACACACACACACACATATATATATATATATATATATATATATATATATATAAGGTTAATACAACAAAAGATATAAGAGGCAACTAATATCTTTAATTCGGTAACATCCGGATAAAACTGAAGCTCAATATACTGGATAGAGCATTAATAGCACTAGATGAAGTGAAAGAATAAAATAAGGTGTGAATCAAATTTTATTAGAATTCAATGTTCAAGCAAAGTACTTTACAGTCCTTAACTCATGAGTTTTAAAAGAAAATCTTCTCCTCAGAGGACCATTACAGCAATGACATTACTGCAGGTAATAAAAACCAAATCATATGAAAAGTTAAGAAAACCTACTTGGTGTTGAATATTATGATGTCCAAATTCAGGGTTCTTATGAGCTGATAGGAGTTGTGCAAACCATAACTTCCTGGTTAGAAGTTTATCGTTTTATTAATTTGCATACACCTTGGGTACACTTTTCACTGTCATCTACTGCACCGATAGCAACAAATTTCCCGCCTGGATAACTTTTTCGTTTTTGGACTACCATTCACCACCTGGATTGTTTTTTAATCAACCTCTTTGATATCTTTCTTGAAGCTGTTTTAAACTTCATGATTTGGATGAACTGTATAAGTTAACAAAAAAGTATGTTTTGGGCCGATATATTTGATGTTTTATATACTTTTATGTATTGTTTATATATATTTTTTCATATATTTCCATAGTTTAATTTTATTACCTGCAGTAATGTCATTGCGGTAATGGTCCTCTGAGGAGAAGATTTTATTTGAAAACTCATGAGTTAAGGACTTTAAAGTACTTTGCTTGAACATTGAATTCTAATAAAATTTGATTCGCACCTTATTTTATTCTTTCACTTTATCTAGTGCTATATATATATATATATATATATATATATATATATATATATATAAGACAATATCAGATACTTATACATACATATATATACATATATATATATATATATATATATATATATACGCACACACACACATGCAAAATAAATAATAACCCTAAACCTAACCCTATAAACTCAAACACATATAAAAGCTCTACCAAGATATTTTAATTGCTAGAAAGAAACCATCATCGGTTGGAAGTAAGAACTTTAATGATAAAACATTCAGTTGTGCCTCCTTTTTTTTCTTATGTTTTTGCCGTTATTTCAATAAATTTAAAATCTTCTCTTTTTCTTGAAGACGTTCGTTGATCCGAACTAAACCAGTAAAGTTCTCGTTTTTGATGATTCATTCCTGTGCATAATTTGCTTTTCACTTTTGTTCTTTTGTCATAAACTGTGTATCCACGCCATTTCATTTTATCATATATCGTGTATTTCATCGTCATATATATATATATATATATATATATATATATATATATATATATATATAAATGCACAAATACATTTATATGTAAATATATATATTTATATATATATATATATATATATTAATGCACAAATACATATATATGTATATATATATTTATATATATATATATATATATAAATGCACAAATACATATATATGTATATATATATATATATAAATGCACAAATACATATATATATATATATATATATATAAATGCATATTTATTAATTAATTTACGTATCCATGGAGTTTTTTATGTACATAAAATAATTAATAAATATATATGTAAAATAAAAATAATGACACTTCCGATTAAGGGCGAATGAATGCAATATTCGCATATTCTCAATCGCTAAGGAAGTGGAAAATACTAAAGAAAACAGAGTTCTATCGCCAGTAAAAACAATAACAAAACTTGGTATATATAATAACACCACCCCCCCACACACACACCCACATATATATATATATATATATATATATATATATATATATATATGAACACATATATTTATATAAAATTATTTTTATTTATACAAACATGTACAAAAAAGCCGATACACTGACGTACCGATGTTATCGATCAATGGTTCGAATCAGGGGAAAACTTTCTTTAAAAATAAAAATAATTATATAAATAGCTGTATTTACTATTGAGCAGTTTTGATAAGCCCAGTTGAAAGTCTGTGGATTTTGAAACTGATGATATCTACTTTACCTGGATTATATATATATATATATATATATATATATATGTACATCTATTCATAGATATACACATATGTTTATATATACATATATTCATATATATATATGTATATACATTATTTTATATATACACACATATTTATATGTATTGATTTATATATGTAATACAGAAGATCAGAAAAAACATCGTTACCGTCGGTTTCAAATACAGACAAAGGGAGCATACAATTAGTCTCGTTTACTGGACCTTCTTCAGCTTCTGTTTATTGAAGGGAGTTCGGTTAATAAGTCCAATTATAGGTATTTTCTATTTGGATTTGATACCGACGGTACGGACGTATATCTGATTTTCTTTATTACATATATCAATACATATTACACTATTATTATTTTAATTTTATTAATAATTAAGCACTCTTTTGGGGTTCTCTTTAACTAATCTTACATAAGTATATATATATATATATATATATATATATATATATATATATATACTTAAGAGAGAAAAAGAGAGAGAATTATATATATATACACATATATTTACATTTATATACATATACTTATATATACATATATATTATAAATATATATATATACGTATATATATGTATATATACATACGTATATATATACATATATATAGTCATATATATATATATTTACTAATTTTATACTTACATAAAAGTAATCCATGGACACGTGTTTCTGGCTCACAGCCGTCATCAGCATGGCTAACTTAGACAAGGATCGAACCTTCGATATTGATGTATAGAGTCCAGCGTCTTTACCACTGGACCAGGACGCTTGTCTAGAAATATGTACGATTTTTATCTAAATATTTAATGTATTTTTATGTAATTATTTTTATTAGTGATTTTTTGCTTACTATTATTTCGATTGTCTCACTTCCTAAGTGATTAAGATGCAGAAAATTGCATTTTAAGTCGCCCTTAACTTTATAGAACGTATTTTTCGTTAATATATATATTTTTAAAAATTTTATATGTACATAAAAGTAATCCATGTACACGTGTTTCAGGCTCACAGCCGCCATCAGCATGGCTAACTTAGACAAGTATTGAACCTTGATGTCTATTGTCCAGCGTCTTTACCACTGGACCAAGACGCTTGTCTAGAAATATGTACGATTTTTTTATCACCTAAATATTTAATGTATATATATATATATATATATATATATATATATATATATATATATATACATATATTCCACAGAAAGACATTTCTGAATAAGGATATATATGATAGGATTCGTCTCGTGGGTTCTCAACGACCTAGAATGTATTGACTTCCAAAGATCTATAACGATGGAGTTCCCTTGAGGCTCATCATATCCATGATTGATTCTTCTCCACATGATCTGGCGAAATGGCTAGAAGATATCTTTACTCTAGTCCTAGAAAAGCTTTCAATCAATTGTATCATTGATTCTTTTCGTTTTGCGTCATTCATGCTCGAACTGGACTGTAACTTTAAACCAAACTTTCTGAGTCCATTTGACGTCATCAGTTTATTTACAAATGTAATCAAGAAGACCTTTCAAATATTTGCGGATACGCTTGATCGTAGCACATTAACCCCCGCCGTTTTCCCAGAGAACATTTCTCTGGAACTTATGGGCTTGGCCACTAAGTCTGTCAGTTTCACTTTTAATAATGAAATGAATCAACAGGTCTGTGGAGTGGCGATGTCCACTGGCTGCTATATTAGCACATATTTTCTAAGGTTTCCAGTATTCCTTGTTTTTCAATCGGGTCACTAGACCCTTTCGTTATTGGCGATATGTGGAGTATATCTTTGTCATTTTTAAAAGTCCCGACGCGAAGCAAGTGACTTTTTCCTAAAGTTTAATACGTTGCACCCATCACAAAATTTCACTATGGAGGAATAGCAAAATAACTCTTTGCCATTTTTGGATATTTTAGTTGAAAGGATGGAGCACAATTTTACTACTACTATATACAGGAAACCGACTTTTAAGGGCATTTATATTAGTTGGGATTCCTTTACCCCTATATCCAGAAAAATCAGTTTGATCAAGACCCTGGTTAACCGTGCTCTCATGATTGGCACTGAAATCAAACTTGTGGTTGAAACTTCCCATCATTGGTACTATTAGCCAAGGTTTTTCCGACAAAATTTAATCTCTGATATCTCGCTGCTTTTATGCAGTACAGCCCCGTGTGGTGTTTGGAGGAGTCGAATCACGACATGAGCAGAAAGAGACGTCAAGTTCTCGGGATTAATACCATTAACACGAGGAGGAAGAAAAGAATGAAAAAAAACTATAAGACAGTCTTGCCTGACAAAGTTGTTCTATAATGAAAGCTTGCCAAAAAAAAAAAAAAATTAAATAAATGAATTTTTCAATTAAAATTGCACGATTGTTGATTTTCAAAATATTTCACTTTAATACATTCTAATCCGTGCTTCAAAGATGTTAATTTCCTTACTTAAAAAAAGCACCAATCTGCGCATAACATCGCCAGGATTACACTTATCCTAACGTCTTAAGAACTTGACGTCTCTTTCTGCTCGTGTCGTGATTCGACCCCTTGGGGTTAATACCATCAACATGAGGAGGAAGAAAAGAAGAAAAAAAAAACTATAAGACAGTCTTGCCTGACAAAGTTGTTCTACAACGAAAGTACGTCCGCCCCCAAATTAAATAAATTAATTTTTCATTTAAAATTGCACGATTGTTGATTTTCAAAATATTTCATTTTAATATATTTATATATATACATAAATGTATATATATACACATATATTTATATAATACATAAATACATAATATATTTATATATATATACACTATGTATATACATCATATATATATATACATATATACATATATATATATTATATATGCTCTGTTGTTAAACAATAATCAGGCTTTTACTTTGAAAATATTGGTCTGTAAAAGAATAGAAAATACATGCAAAATTATATATTTTCTCTCATCTCTCTTTTCTCCTCTCTCTCTCTCTCTATTATTATTATATATATATATATAAATAAATATATATATATATATATATATATATATATATATATATATATATATATATACATACATATATATATATATATATACAGAGAGAGAAATACTAAATCCACATACCTAACTTTCAAATATAGATATATAACCTTAAAAATATACATATATATATAATGTATATCTTTCTTACAATATATTATACACAACGCTAAATTTCGGTTGAAAATCTTGTTTTCATATACAATACTATTATTATATAAACGCTTTTTTTATCAAACTGGGCTGGAGACATAGGTAGTTCACAGAGAAAGAAAAATAAGACCCACACAGGATTTGAACCCGTTTCGAGGAAATGTCAGCCGCATTAGCCGACATCGTCTTAGACTGCCCGGCCAACAGAAATCTACCTTTGATCGCTCGTAAAGGCTCGTTGGCTGATCAGGTCAAACACGACATTTGCTGTATTTATTTGTGGAACGGGCGGAAACAGAATGATCTTGTTATTCGTGATATACAAGATCCCATCAAGAATGGAAGAATTCGTAGTTGTTAAGTCAATACGCACTATTTTCAAGCAATGGCTAGCAGGTATTAAAATACGCGGCTCGTTGATCAATTAAGACACATCCTCTCACAAATACAAAGAAATCATGTAAAGAAATGTCGATAAATTTCATAAAAAGGCAAAGAAAAAAATCTGTATTCTGTGAAATACATTTTGGGATATATATGAAGTATATATGGTATATATATATATATATATATATATATATATTTATATATATATATATATATTTCAACTTAAATATATGTTTTTGGCCGATACAATTTGTGTTGCATATATTTATGTTTTTTATTATTAATTTTATTATTAATTTTGTTTATCATTATTATATTTTCATATTTTTATATTCATGTTTTCAAAGTAAAGTTTTATTTAATCGCTGTAATTCCACTGCGGTAATGATCCTCTGACGATAAGAATTTTCTTTGCTTGAACTTTGAATTGTAATAAAATTTGATTCGCATCTTATTTTATTGTTTCATTTTATCTAATGCCATATATATATATATATATATATATATATATATATATATATATATATATATATATATGAAGGCTTATAACTAAAAGATAACTTTTAGAGAATTAGACCTATTGTGAGATGAGGAAAGCTCAATATACTGGATAGAGCAAAAATAAGGTGAGTCAATGAAAAATAGTTAGACCTGTAAATGGAAACAGATCAATATCTTTTTAAAAAAAAACTTTTTCCAAATTTTGAATATTGACTGTTCTTATCTGTCAACTTTTCAATCACTACTTCCTCTGATGATAAGATTTTGATCTTTGAAAAGCCGTGCTTAAGGAATGCAATTGAAAGAGAAGAAGAATAAATATTTTTATTTACTAACTGCTCCTTGTTCTGAACAACTGAATATATTGATCTGTTTCCATTTACAGGTCTAACTACTTTTCATTGACTCACCTCATATATATATATATATATATATATATATATATATATATATACATACATATGAAGTATATACGGTATATCATAAAATTAAAAGTCGTGGAAACAGAATTATGAAAGGCAAAATAGAACACAAATTAAACACCGGAATAGATACTCAAGTGGGAGATTTCACCGGTTTCGTTCGAGTCAACGAACGTCTTCAGAAAATGAAGATTTTACATTTATTTGAAAAAGGCGATAAAACACACACACACACACATATATATATATATATATATATATATATATATATATATATATATATATATATATATACATATAGATAGATAGATAGATTAAGATTAACTTCGTCTAAAAAGCCTTATTTAAAATATTTTCTTTCACTATAAACAAAATGTATAATACGACGGGTGTATAATCTGGAGCAACTATCACTGGACGTGCCCATAATAATGAAATCATCTTAGACTATTTAATAATTGCCAAAGTTCGGACCGCAAATACTGAAATACATTCGCTAGGACCAATATTGTGTGAGCATCTGGGAGGATGTTGTTCTTTGGGTAAGGTGCATTAGGAGTCAGGTACTTTATTATGAAGAAGAGATCGAACCGGTCTATTCTTCATAATATAGCACCTAACTCTTGATGCAATCCTCTACCTATATATGAATCAGATATATCACAAGATGGAGTACTTCTACTTCAGCTGGAGAAGTGTTGCTGTAAGCATTAGTCGTTGCCTTGACAGAATTCAGAATCAACTTCGAAATCTAGTGGGCGATGATCTCTTTCGTTCTTTACAGCCCCTTTTCTGACAGAAGAGACGTTGCTAGTCTTTTTCTACTCCATAGATATTTCCATATATGGACCTTGACTGAGCTCGAATCTCTAGATCCTCCTTGTAAGACATTTACAGAAAGAATTCGTTACTAGAACGAAGAAAACGCATCCGATCTTCCTCCGTGTGCTTAGTGTCACATTAAATTTCTACAAACAGAGCTTCTTCGCAAGGGCTTCCCGTCTGTGGAGCACATTGCCACGTGACTGCTTCTCTGCAGATTACAACCTGGTCGTCTCATAAGCCTATGTCAACAGACCCATATCTAGAACCGTCCCTACAAGTATTTGAACTTGGTCCGGACAACTATTTATCTCATTGGTTTCATTTTAGTAAAATAAAAAGTAAAATATGGTTGGAAAATTATTCACCATCCACCTTATTCTCCGGACCTTGCACCAACAGATTATCGAAAGTTGAACATGAGTTATTTTTTTGTTTTTTTCTTCAAAACATAAATAATATCACGTTTTACTACTAATGTGTGATTGCTTATCAAGGTCCAAACACCACTTAAGGACAAAGGAGTTGGACGATGAATAAAACCTTGAGAGCATTAGACAAGATTTGCAAATTGGGCCTAATTTGATCATGTAAAATGATGACTCCGCAATAATTTGTTGACATCGGACTTGAAAACGGACATGTTGCAGTCAGTATAGAAGCAAACCTGTGGTATTGTATTCCACAGTTGGGAAGTTCTTGGAAATAAACTTTGTTCATGGAAATTCTGTTTAGTTTTAGGTACACAGAGGAAGAAAGAAAATTCTCTACAGTGGCTGTAGCTAGACGAGTTTTTCATGTGAACGTTTTACAGGGGTGGAGTGGCCCAGTAGCATTGAAAAATTTATTACATTTAGTAAGGAGGTCATAGAGAAGTATGACGTCTATATTAACGATTAATTATATCTGATATTGTGGGTTTGTTTTTCATTCTTTTATTCGGCGTTGAAAAAAAAAGCGGACACCACTTTCGTTACAAGTTGATACATTTGTTGAGTCGGAGTGAAGTGGCAGCGTCATTTGTTGAGCCAGAGTGAAGTGGCTGCGTCATTTGTTGAGTCGGAGTGAAGTGGCAGCGTCATTTGTTGAGTCGGAGTAAAGTGACAGCGTCATTTGTTGAGTCGGAGTGAAGTGACAGCGTTATTTGTTGAGTCGGAGTGAAGTGGCAGCGTTATTTGTTGAGTCGGAGTGAAGTGGCAGCGTTATTTGTTGAGTCGGAGTAAAGTGGCAGCGTAATTTGTTGAGTCGGAGTGAAGTGGCAGCGTTATTTGTTGAGTCGGAGTAAAGTGGCAGCGTTATTTGTTGAGTCGGAGTGAAGTGGTAGCGTCATTTGTTGAGTCGGAGTGAAGTGGCAGCGTTATTTGTTGAGTCGGAGTGAAGTGGCAGCGTTATTTGTTGAGTCGGAGTGAAGTGGCAGCGTTATTTGTTGAGTCGGAATAAAGTGGCAGCGTTATTTGTTGAGTCGGAGTGAAGATGCAGCGTCATTTGTTTAGTCGGAGTGAAGTGACAGCGTTATTTGTTGAGTCGGAGTAAAGTGGCAGCGTTATTTGTTGAGTCGGAGTGAAGTGACAGCGTTATTTTTTGAGTCGGAGTGAAGTGGCAGCGTTATTATTCTGAGTATTATTATAACAGCCTCTGATTATTGCATAATTACGCATGTGAAATAAATCTGGTTCAAGGTTACAATGGTGAGAAATCAGCACAGTTGCATGTAAAGGCCGAAGGGCAAGTTTAGTGAAGTTACCTTCCTTCCCCGGCGCCCTCCTAATAGGCTTACTTTTAATACAGCTGGTTTTACAACTACAGAGTTCGAATGCAAAACGCGATAAACGCAATTTAAAAAAAAATGATAAATTACCGCTACAAAAAATGTTGCATTTCATTATCCTACCAAACTACAAATCAGTTTGTTAAAGTGATGTGAAATCTGCATAATATTCTAGCTTTTAATTGCAATAAGCGTAAAAGATTATTTCAATTAAAAGCTAGAATATTATGCAGATGTCACATCACTTTAACAAACTGATTCGAATTTTAGATTTAAAATACCCTTCTTTATATATTAAATTTTCTCAATTTAAAAAAAATGGATTTATCGTGTTTTATTTTCGACCTCTTCACATAATTTTGTGTGGGAGAAAATACTTAGAAAACATTAGCAGATATTTCATCTAACTAAAGCAAAAATGTTCGCAGTTTCTCTTTAGTTGCCTCCATTACGAGGGCAGAGTCAGGCACAAGGTCGGTTTTTAATGTGGGGTAAATCCACATCCCCGTAAAAGGGATATACTAGATTTGGGAATAAAATAGAAATTACTTCAGGCTAGAAGGATTTTATTATAACAAGTCATACATCTCAAGAATTAACCATATAGTTGGTCTTAAAATGCACACTGGAAAAACCAAGGTTACGTTAAACAAATATGACACAAAATCCCCAGTCACAGTGAAAGGTGAAAATGTCGAGGAAGTTGACGACTACATCTATCTAGGGAAGATGGTGAGAAGTGACGCTGATATCATGCCTGAAATCAAACGGCGAATTGTGCTTGGAAGGATAGCCTTTTCCAAAGTAGACATCAGCATGAACAGTAGAAAGTCTACGATCAACATTAATCAGTAAGTGTTCAATAAATACATCATGACTGTTATGACATATGGTAGCGAAACATGGTTACTTAATAATGCAGCGATAGAAAAGCTAAGAGTGACACAGTGCAAAATGGAACGCATTATGCCTGGCATCATTTACGTGATAGAAAAAGAAACACCTAGATCAGACAGTGAACTGGAGTAAATGACATCATCACCACCATACGAACGGCAAAACATAGATGGAGAAGTCATCTTTCAAGATGTACAGACAGCAGGTGGATATATAGAGCGACAGAATGGACCCTGATGCAAAAGACCTAGAGGAAGGCTAAAAACCCGGTGGAAAGACGACCTCGATAGTCAACTAGGTACTATTTGGCCAAACCTAGACAGGGATAAAACAAAGTGGAAAGAAACAAGGGATGGGGTTCTCCACCAGGAGTGAAATAAAACGACCATGATGATGATGATGATGATGATGATGATGATGATGATGATGGGGGGTTTCTTCTTCACTGAGAACAGAACAGATATTATACTTTGATCCAAGCCGGAATGGTCGTTCGTTGTTCTTTTCTTTTTTGTGTCTATATCTGTATTATTACGTTTAATTTTCTTATGTCTATATTAATCGAATTGTGCAACCACTTCTCGTGTGTTTGCGTATGTGTGTGTATGTTTCTCGCCTCTACGGGACTTACCCAATATTTTATTATTTATTATTAATAGATTATTTATTGAAATAAGAAAAATGCTATACTGTAAATTATTAAAACGAAATTAAAAAATGCTCTTTAAAAATAATTAAATTGCGAAATTAAATTCACTACAATGCTTTTCTGTTCTTTGTAAACAAGTCGGCCATATTACTCTTTTGTTAATAGGCAAAAAGAAGAATAACTTACTTCGCGAGTCTTCGAAATTTGAAAGTAATTTGGGAGAATTATCCTGTTGAACAGAAAGTCATTTAAACTGGCTTAAAAATTCTTAGCAAACCTTTAAGTATTAAAAGAATGAACATCTGGTAAGCCATTTAGATCCAATAGTTTTATGAACAGATATTTATAATAAATACTTCAACAATAATTGTTTTAGAAACATCTGGATGAATTAATACATTTAATGACCAAACAATACCGTTATAAATAAATTTGATTTAAATTTAAATAGCCAATTTAAAAAAAATAATTTAGTAAAATAATGCAGGTTTAAAAAAAAATTAAAACAAAAATTAAAGTAAAAATATTCCAGGGCAAAACCGGGCAGGAACAGCTTGTATGTTATAAATATTCGTAAAGATGCTTTTTTTCTATATGTCTCAGAGCAAGAAGAAAACCGACACTTATTTTTACTCGTTAAGGGACGTTGTGTATAGGCAGTACCAGATGGGTGACCATCTGAAAATACGAGGTGTTGTACGTGGGAGGCAAAAAAGAAGCTGTCCGGAATATACATGCGACTGGAGAGGCTTGAAAATTTAATTCTTTAAAATCTTCCTTCTTCGGTAGAAGACGGCTCAACTCAACCAGGTTGAATGCACCACCGGGCACCGCGCAGGTACCGGGTTCGTCAAAACGTTGATTTTTAGCTACAAACCTTTTATACATACACTGAAAATAAAATTTAGACTGGAGATCGTATTTAATAGATATTAAAATATTTTACACTAAGGTGTTATTTATATTTAATTAAATAAAAAAAATCTAATTTAATTAAATTAGGAAGTTGTTTTCATTTATCACACATATATTACCATTTAAACGGCTTACTGTTAGTTAAATCAATAATACGACGTAGACTTTTGAAATACTGTATATATAATAGAACACAAAGACCCAAACCCATCTATCTGTATGCCTAATTTGTATAACTATTTTGTGTTTAATAAATAAATGTTTTGTATCATTCATTTGCAATTTTATTGCCCTATTTTTCCTATATATATATATATATATATATATATATATATATATATATATACAGGGTGGGCAAAAATAAGGGTCCTATTTTTAAAAATTCATAACTTTTTTATTTATTGATTTTAAAAAATTTTTTTTTAGAATAAGTAAAGGACCCCTTCCGAAGCAAGCATGAGCCGTATTAGCCCTAAGGAACGTACCCTCATTTAGAAAACATTATTTTTGCTTAAAAAACTCAAAACAGTGTAAAAAACAATACTTTAGTTTTTGTAAGTTTTAAGAAGTGTTTTTCGGCTAAAATTTGTTTTGTTTATTTCAAAAAATCTCGGAAGGGTCAGTCTACACACACATAAAGTTTGGTGAGTTTAACTTTTATTTTGTGGAAGTTATTCAAATTCAAGTTATTCAAATTTAAAGATAGGACCCTTATTTTGGCCCACCCTGTATATATATATATATATACCATAGTTATGTCGATATTAACAGTAATTAATTAAAGTGATTTAATGAAAAAGAATAAATTACCAAAACCTTTCTGAAAATATTATGCTTATTAATTTTTAAGGGAAGTAATTATAATGAAACGAATATGTCTTAACTCGTTAAAAAGAAAAACATACCGACGAGGTATATGAGTTTATAAAGAAGAGGAAGAAGGGAAGAATGTGACTACCTCCTCTCCTTCCACCCCCCTCTTTCTCTGCTTGCCATTAGTGACGCAATTTTTGTTTTTGTTTTTAAATTTAAAGATCGTTTTAGTTTAAATCAGGGGCGGGCAACCTTTTCAGAGTGAGAGCCAGATGAGACTTTTGGAAGGAGATCGCGGGCCGGAGGGAAAAACGAAATCTCAGAAGTACTATATTTTGTTTACATGAATAAATTGTACAAAAATTGCATTGAACACTCTACAAATCTGATATTTTTTCTCAAGAGACTTCTGTATGTGATGTTATAAAAGGCGCCGATGAAGAGCCATTTTGGAATCATAAAAAATAGTGACGGGGAAGTAGCAAGTTGATCCAGCATTCGTTTTGACACACCTCACATAAGTTCTATGTTTCATGCCCTTTCCTCATCTCTCGTTTCCTTTTTGCCTCTCTCTTTCTCTTTTTCTATTTTTATCTCAGGCCAAGGATTTGAAATTAATAGTTAAAGAAAAATGAAATATACATGCATCATCGCTCGCTGCTATTCATACATTTTTATCCCACTCTAAATCTTAATCGAAACCTACTTTTACGCATATGTCACAAAATGATATAGGTTTTACTGAGAGGTCCGCGGGCCGGATTGCAATAATCAAGCCTAGCAGGGTGGCGTGCCGGACGCTAAGCCTTCGCGGGCCGGATGTGGCCCGCGGGCCGGAGGTTGCCCGCCCCTAGTTTAAATATAACACATTTTTCGCATTTGTGTTCAAATGTTCCCTTCCACCATTGATTTACAACAAGTTCGCATCAAGTTTCAGTTTTTAAACTAAACAAGTTATAAAAGCACGCACGCTCTATCGCACACACGAATTGATTGTATATTTTCTTTTATTTCTTTACGGTCTTATTTAAAAGAAAAATAAATTTGTATTAAAATATTAAAAGCACCAAAATATGAATATTTATCGGTACTGATATCGATCCTGACCCATTTTTCGTGAGGTTCGACTCGGAAGCGTTCGGCTGTCCTACGCAAACGCCCGAGAGTTGACGAACCGATTTGTACCAGACGACAATTTTGATGCGGTGCTGAATCCTATGATAATAATGCTTTGCTTGTTTTGTTTTTTGTTGTTGTTAGGGTTTAGGTTTAAAGTTAGGGTTAGGGTTTAAGGGTAGGGTTAGGGTTTAGGGTTAGGGTTAGTGTTTAGGATTATGGTTAAAAATATTTATTTGATAACAGTAATTTCGCTCTGTTTTGCTTGTTTTATTTGTTTTGTTGTTTAAAACATTTCTTGCAACTATAACTAAAAATTATAGGACGCATCAACGTATCAAAATAAAAAATAAATATTTATTTGATAACAGTAACTACGCTATGTTTTGCTTGTTTTATTTTTTGTTGTTGTTTCTTTTGGAAAATTTCTTGAAAATATAACTTACAATCACAGGACGCAACACCGTATCAAAATTGTCGTCTGGTACCATTCGGCTCGTCAACACTCGGGCGTTTGCGTAGGACAGCCGAACGCTTCCAAGTCGAACCTCACGAAAACTGGGTCAGGATCGATATCAGTATCTATTTATCTATTTATATGAATGTTTATGTTTATCTATTCATGTTAATAAATTCGAAAGTTTTTGTGTCATGTTTACAACAAACTAATCACTGAAATGTTTATTATTAACATTTTTGTTTCAAGAATTACAAGTAGCGAGCTTTATCGAAGCGATACAAAGACGACAAGAGGTTGCAAGTAGAACGAATAATCATACGCTATGTTTTGTTATCTGCGCCGAACACACACTGATTAGCCATAGCAGATACATTTTAGATTTGTTTATTCAAAATTTACTCCCTGTAAATATTATTGCTGTCGACTATAATAATATTAATACTGATTAATTTTAGCTATTTTAAAATTATTTTGTCAGTTACGATATTCCGTAAATAGCTACACTCTGTTAATTTTGCAAAATGTTTATTTAAAGAATCCACTTAAAACTGTCCGTCTTTTAACGCATATTTTAAATGAACCACTATTGTATGATGATAGAATATTACAAGCAAAAATTAGGTCAGAATTTAACAACCTCAATTAAGTGAAGCGAGTATTTCGTACAGATACATCGACAAACACGCTACTGAATTCAGTAAAGTTCGTTCTTTTCTTGTTATGGATGCCCAATAGTGAATTATGTTTAAATGTAGACCGTTCGTTGTTATATTTGCTAGCAGACACTGGCCGACAATTACATTTCAGATTCAGATTTAGATTTCTCTTTTAAATAATAATCTATTTATATTCTGTAAATGGCTAAATATGTCATTATTGAAAAATATTTCACTGTAATGTTTAGCCAATCAAAACACTTAAAATATGATTTACTACCGGTGAATATTAGTGTTGGGATGATTATCAGAAATGTAATCAGGAATCTGAAAAATCGAAACTTTTTGGGTATCGGAATCGGCATCTGTATCGGTATTGAACTTTTTTCTCCTATTTCCTGATGTTAAAAACGATTTTTTTAATTGTATTTTTTGTTTCAAACTTCATTTTCCATTGCTAGTACTAATGATAAAAATTATAAATATTTATTGATTTTAAACCACCAGCAAAATTAAAATCTATAGATCACCCCTACAAGTGTATTTTTACATTTGCGAAAATATATGCGCATATTACTTGAGTTTTTACAGTAATCCGAATTTTTTATTTTTAATAACTCTATAGCTAAATATTTAGAGATTTTTACAGAATCGGAATTGCTAACTGTATCGGAATCGTGAACTTTTAACAAAATCGGTAATTGTATCGGAATCGGGAAATATAAGAATTGTCCAATCACTAGTAAATATAAAAACTGTCTGTTATCAGATGTGTTTCCAGTGTTCATAAATGATAGTGGTAGTAGATCTGAGTGTGAAAGTAACAAAAAAAACACACTTCCGTCTTCTTTTATTTATGACTAATAAAAACACAAAATATTGACCAGGATTAAATATGAAACTATTAAAATAGATCGGAAATAAAAATGTTATTTTAAAGAACAAATACAAGTATTTGCCATAAAGGAAACATATGTAAATACGTGCCTTGTATTAAGAAAGCTACTAATTACAAAGATACGCGTGGACACTGGCTAACTATAAATATATGATGTATTAAACGGATTTATAACTGTTTATAAATAAGATTAATTGTCTGTTGTCTTGAGATAGTATATATGAGATATGCATGTGTTCGTTTAGGGTTGGAAGACATGATAATCTATATGATAATGTGCTAAGGCATTTTATGTTCGTACGTACGTTATCACCTTTCACCCGCATTAAAAAATAGGATCAGCAAAAGTGGTGATTGGCGATTAAGGGGATAATGATAAGGTTAAAAAATCCGAGGTTACCCATTTCAGATGAATAGTTCCAAAATCAAATTATATATTTCCATCTACTAAAACAGTAGAAATTTAAATAAATACATTTACAAAAGTGATATTTTTTTATTGAATAAAGGCACTTTTAACCTGATAATTATTTTGAAGATAAGACAAAATATGTATTGTTTTAAAACAATAAATTGCTACAATTTTAAATAAGAATATACATATTCGTTTCGTTTATTTGAATACTATTTAGCTGAAAATGACAATCGTAAAGACTCTGGCAGGCATTTATTATTTAAAAATTGAATATTAACATTTACAGTGGATTATACACATTGGTCTAAAAAGCACTGTGGAATTTCCACCGGGTTCCGCTGCTGCTGCTGCTGCTGATGATGATGATGATGATAATAATAAGCTAACCTGGAAGAAATATCATAAGCTGCCCCCCCCCCCCCGAAAAAAATGGTGACAGCCTACGCTGACACCACCCAATATATTTGTAGAGGGTCAAGAAAG
The DNA here is from genome assembly GCA_963556195.1 of Sepiola atlantica. NCBI lineage: Eukaryota > Metazoa > Mollusca > Cephalopoda > Sepiida > Sepiolidae > Sepiola > Sepiola atlantica. The sequence goes on along the minus strand of OY744536.1, from coordinate 13,036,830 downwards.
ATTAGAAAACCGAGGATAGCAGCACAAACCAGACCTCCACTGGAAGAGTGCGGAAAGTGTTGGGACCTTATTGTCAGTCAAATCACATAGAAGACTAATGGTCCTTACCAGTGAGAAATCAATAGTAAGCGGCTCTTGGGATACCGTAAGGTCATTTGCGGTGGTTATCAAAAAGAAGTGGAGAGTACTGGAAATCTGGGGAGGCTTGTTGTCACTCAGACTCCAGGGAACTCCACTGGTTGTTGACGATGACCTGTGTGATAAATCCTAGTGAGTACAAACAATAATAATTATGCCCGCACAATAAATTGTGGCCCTTCTTCAGAAAAAAAGCATCAGTCTCGGCTGATACTACACAAACTAGCCGTGAAAGGTCAAGAAGGATCGGACGAGCGAGGTCGGAAAGTACTAACCGGAACTCCACTGGAAAAGTGCGGAAAGTACTGAAACCTTAGGGAGACTTATTGCTACCAAAATCCCAGTGAATACCAATGGTCGTTGCCAGCGAGAAATCAATGGTAAGCGGCTGTTGCGATAATACCAAGTCATTTGCAACGGTTATGGAAATAGGTGGACAGTACTGAACATTTGGAGAGACTTGTTGTCACCCATACTCCAGGTAACACCGACTGTTATTATCAGTGAGTAATTTCTGATTATGACCTGTGTGAGAACTCCTAGTGAGTACAAATAATAATAATTTACCCACGCGGGGAGTCTGACACAGATAAGCCTGATTTATACTATTGTTTATTTTACAAATCCAAGAAACAGTCATAGCAACATGGTATCTAGGTACGGAGGGTATGGATGCCAGCGGTGACTATAATAGTCCTGATATTTTGGTCGTGTGTCAGTGATCGAAGGGAAAGGGTCGAGGTGTGATTAGTATAGCTTTCCAAGAGGTGATAGGGGACTGATACTGTATCCAATGTGATAAGGGCGGTTGGGTGTGACTACTTGTTTGTAGCTGGTTCATAAGTAGTATGAAGCGGATGTGGATGCAAATGGGGCTTTTATATTATTGGAATTGCAGGTGGGTGAGTGTTTATTTAGTGATTGCAGATACGGGTATGATAAATTAGGTAGTTGTTTGCTCGTGCTGATATGCGTCACGCGCCTTTGTTAATAAGTCGTGTAAAAAATATATAGACATATATGTAAATATATATATATATATACATATAATCAACAGACAGCTATTTCGTCATATGTATAGTTATATATATATATACCTAAGGTACTTAAGCTTTTTTTTTTCAATGCAATTTTTATTACTATATAATTTTATTGCTAGCTACCATATCGCAGAATGGTTCTTGGGTGTAGTGTTTGGATAGTATTATTATTATTATTATTATTATTATTATTATTATTATTATTATTATTGCTATAATTAATGTTATTTGATATGCAAATTACCATATCACACGGTAGTATTAAGGGTAATATATTATTATTATTATTATTATTATTATTATTATTATTATTATTATTTATTTATTTATGTATATATTAGTGAAATTTAAGCTGAATTATTTCTACACTTGATTATTGGAAAAATGATCGTTTGATCAGTACCATTGGAGAGCCATGAATATTATAACTGTCCTGTTTTTAAATCTCCGAAACAGTTACATGGTAAACAGCTGATGATCCCCGTTTTAGTATTTAACGCTTAAGTTAAGGTCCCCTGTTTTTGTTACACTGTTAGATACTTGAATCCCCATTTTTTATGAATTTCCAACGAATGTTAGTCTGCAATATCTTGAATTTTGTTAGTTTCTCTGGGAATTCAAATTGCATTTTCCTTCTTTTTTTTTCTTTTGTTTAGAATGACTCAAATCCTCTTTAGACTATATATATATATATTTAGACTATATATATATATATATATATATATATATATATATATATATATATATATATATATATATGTGTGTGTGTGTGTGTGTGTGTGTGTACATGTGTGTTTAATCCATATATTATTTTATTGTAATATAAAATTTGCTTTTCGGCTGTAACTGATGAATTTCGTCACAGTTGAAAAATAAAAATTAACCATCTGAAAAATATGGAGTCATATGAACAACATGTGTAAATGCATATTTACTTCATTGCGTATTCCTCCGGGGATTTTCGCGAAATATTTTGACACACAAAAGTTCTATATTGTTAAAATATTAAAGATTATATTAACACCAAAAATATGGTGTTAATCTAATGTTTACTATTTCGGAGAGTCTTGTGCCCTTCTTTTAAAAAACGTGTTTTGATTTAAAAAATGGCGGGTGTAGATTTTCTCATTCTGTCAGCCATGTCTGAGTAGCAGTATTATTTCATGTTATTCGTGTTAATTTCTGTTATTCAATTTTCTGGGCCTTTTGGCCAAGATCAAATTGTGGTATCTATATGTATTTTAAATATTCGCTGTAAAACCATTTTTGTATTTGTCTAAATAAAATCTGTTCCGATAGATACTGCACTCTATAGACTGGTATCGTCTTGTCCCTCGGGGCTTGATTTACGCCGGTCTATGGGACGGTCCTGTGCAGTTCTAGGAGGTTCACCATCTCAGGCTTTGCCTCCCCTCTTTGGGGAGGAGTAAGTTTATTGCTTACTGCCTGAGGGGCCCCTACCAGGGAATGCTGACGGGGCTGGTCAGAGTGCTCACCTGCTTTTCAAATCCCCCTTTCGCGAACTTGTGTCACATCTTACCTCGTGGGAGGTAGATAAATAACTTAACCCCTTTGTAGATAAAATATAGCGTTGAGTCCGAAAAGTCTGTACAGCTTTCAAAATTTTATAACAAG
>OY744536.1:13024017-13029017 GCA_963556195.1 Sepiola atlantica | reverse complement strand
GATCTAATAAGATCGGTTTTGAAACTGGTGTCGGCATATTGAACTGCTTTTAATTAATATATGAAACGACTTATCAACGTTTACTTTGTGAACGATGCATTTGAAAATGTTATCAAATACCTGAGTAGAGAAATTCTATTCAACCTTGAGAATACAATAAAAAAATAATCTGATTAAGATTAAAACGTGGAACGACTAATGCCGCAAAGAATGTAGGCTCTTTATAAAGGACTAGAAAACCTCTTACCCCTGACAGTATCCTATATCTTTAGAAAGCCACCATTCGCTTTTGTTGCCATATTTGAACTGGTGCACCAACCACTAATAGTTCTCTCTTGGACAGGATTGAATAGGTCTCCTACTGTCTGCCAATCTCCAGCCACTGTCGCATTGTCGCAGTGTTGCATGTCTGTACTTCCACGGAATATGCTGCGATGAACTTACTAGACTTGTATTCCCTCAATGTAAATTCTGCCGATTCACCTGACTAGAAGCAAAATTGCACCCCTTAACTGTAGAGGTCTGCAGATGGCAACATATTTTCTACGCTAATCGCTACTTTTCTCAGACTGCTTGCCGTTGGAATTCCTTCCATATTCCTTGTTTCTCGACCGTAGCAACATGTGGAAATTTCAATGTAATCTGAACAAGCATTTTGCTGTATAACTCCCCACCCAGGTTTCCCCTATAAATATAACCTTATCACAGTAGACGTCAAGCCTCAGTGGCCATATGCCTTGTCTGGGGTGAACAATAAAAGTAAAACCAACAAAAAACAGCATTGTAAATGAAATGTTTCAGATTCGAACTTTTCCTGACAATTTTCTTCACTGTAACAAATGTTTAAATAATTTGCACATTATTTCAAATAAAAAAGAATCACTATTTATCTACCTCCCACAAGGTAAAATGTGACACAAGGTCGGGAAAGTGGGATTAGATAAGCCAGAGCTTGAGGTGAGTATTCTGGCCATTTAAAAATTGCCTGGGCAGCCCCGTCGGCATTCCCGGTAGGGCGCCTCAGGCAGTAAGCAATAAACTTACTCCTCCCCAAAGAGGGGAGGCAAAGCCTGGGAGGGTGCACCTCCTAGAACTGCACAGGACCAGACAACCCCCAATAGACCGGCATAAATCCAGACCCAAAGGTTCGGACGATACTGGTTTATTAGGTGGGGTAAAAATAAAAAAGAATCTCTTCGGTTCTCAAGGTTGTTCCTTTTGTTAAAAACTAGTCCAGTGATATAAGTCGGACTAAAAAAGAAAATAATGAGAAAAAAAATAGAAATAAACGCTGTATGTTTCAGAATTTTTTAGATAAGGATTAATAATTTGTATTATTGGGATTATTCGGACTACTGTTCTCATCTTGGATGTTATTCTCACAACGTTGTGGGCCGATGTAGCCTCCGACCTTCTTCGGGTACGTCTCGTCGAACTCGGGAATCCTTACGGAACTACGAACGACACCCTTTACTTAATCCCCAAGGGTAGCTTGCTCTCGTTCCGTCAGACATGACCGGATAGGAGTCTTAAGTAATTAGTAATTGTATTCTAAGTATCGCCCGACAGAAGACTGTTACTTAGATATGATTATTATTTAGCACATATCTGTTGAGCCACGGGTTCTTGCAAGCAACAAGGACAAGCAACCACCGTGGATAAAATAAAGGGTTCAGTTCGAAATTCCGTACAGATTTCCGAGTTTGACATAAAGATTCCCCAGTTTGACGAGACGCACCTGAAGAAGGTCGGAAGTTACATCGGCCGAAACGTCGTGCGAATAACATCCAATATAAGAAAAGTAGTCTAAATAATCCAAATAATCCAAATTAAACGTTGTATATTTTGTTTAAGCAAACCTGTTAAGATGACAGATATACCAGTGAAAGCGAGCTTTTTTTTTGGCGGGAAAGTTGTGAAAGAGGAAATTACTCGCACTTACCGTGAAAGTTTTGTAAGCATTTTTCCTGACGCGCGTTTCATTAAATATCTATCAGTGATGTCCGTTTTGTAAAATTGTCATTTCAACTTGAAAGATGTTATTCGTTTCGTCGTTATAATTCGATATAATGAATGACGTCACCGTTGCGTTGCCGCTTGCAGTAAAAGTATTAACGACTTATTTCAATCCATCAATGGTTGGGTCGATACAAAAAAAAAAAGGCGTGAGATATGTTCGTGTTAAGGCGCTCATATCTATATTGATCGTTCTAATCTGCTTATCTTTGTGGCCTGCTGTTTTTTTCCCCCTTTTTCAGTTTGACTTAAAAGAAAAGTTATACAAATACCAAAATTGGCAAGTCAGAAATTAGACTCAACCTATAAGAAATATTTTTTTATTTACAATATTTCATTGTTCTATTTATTAATGTGGAGGCAAATGATAATTAATTAATAAAATGTTTTCTTTTCGAAACCAACATACTAGTATCAGAAAGTTTAATCGGATGTCCTGCTAGCTTGGCAGGCCGAGAGCAGGCTCGAAGCGTTTCCACGAATAGTAGCGATGGAAAAGCGCTCGCAAAGCAAACTCAATTCTTGATGGTCCTCGGTGTAGCATGCCATTAACAAACTAATACTGCTGAGGAAGTCGCGCGTGGCGGGGCCTATCACTCCACTCTTCTCCACGTTGATCGATTGAAACACGTATAATAAATACAAAATAAATATAAGGCTATACTGAACTTATATAATTTGTTTCATAAGAAAACGTTTCGGCTTACATCACGCACGCTTACTCCACCCCTAATGATTTAATAATTCTAACCACTTCCATCTCCCCCACACTTTCCATTGTTAACTCAATTTCTCCCACTGCTACCATCTATTTGTAGCTCATAATTTATACTTTCATAGCGGTGTATGTAAGCTTTTCTCTTTCTACTCCCATTGTTTCAAATATTTTGTTCTTTGTGTATTATTTTATTCAGACCAACATCATGAGGAAGTCAAACGTTGATGAATACATACATAGTATTTTTGGTTTTCTTTTTTTCATAATATATATATAGGGTGGGCAAAAATAATGGTCCTATTTTTAAAAATTCATAACTTTTTTATTTATTGATTTTTTTTTTTTTAGAATAAGTAAAGGACCCCTTCCGAAGCAAGCATGAGCCGTATTAGCCCTAAGGAACGTACCCTCATTTAGAAAACATTATTTTTGCTTAAAAAACTCAAAACAGTGTAAAAAACAATACTTTAGTTTTTGTAAGTTTTAAGAAGTGTTTTTCGGCTAAAATTTGTTTTGTTTATTTCAAAAAATCTCGGAAGGGTCAGTCTACACACACATAAAGTTTGGTGAGTTTAACTTTTATTTTGTGGAAGTTATTCAAATTCAAGTTATTCAAATTTAAAGATAGGACCCTTATTTTGGCCCACCCTGTATATATATATATATATATATATATATATATATATATATATATATATAATTGATTGAATGACAGAATAAAATAAGATATGGATCATACTTTATTACATACTAGCGGAGCCCGTCGCCCGGCGTTGCACGGGAGAAAGTACTACCTATTGCATGACGTCGAATAAAAAAAGAAATAGCCTACTTTTTTTTCTGCCCCGTCTACCGTGTTGGCGAATGTTTTAAATTTAAAAAAAAACAAAAAATTGGTAGAGTAGAATGGGATCGAACACTAAAACTGGCGATAATGAAACCTGCTTTCTTACCCACTGCACCACGCTCCCGGGTTAAAAACACGTGTGAAAATAGGCCAATTAACCTAAGCTTCATTATTGGCATGCGTGTTAAATTAATACCAGGCAAATAATGAATAACAACCGTGTTTTGTGAAAATGAAACTGTGTGTATTAGTTCCCGGTGTCGATGAGTAGAGTGACAGTACATAATTGTTAGGGAGAAAAGTTTTTGCTACCACCTATATGGAGTTGGTTTTTCAGAGAGACGTTGATGGTGGGCCAAATGTAATGTTTAGTGTTAGCTAGAAAAAAATAATAACAAATTTACTAAAACACGCTCGAGTGAATAAGTGTAATGTAATGGTGAGTTTAGTAGTCAGTGATCCATGTGGTTACTTTCCTATACTCCGAGTAGGTACAGGGGGAAAATCGTCTCTACTTTATATATTATATATATATTAAAGTTCAAGAGTAAGGAGTAATACTGAGTCCTTAAACCATGGATTTTCAAAGTAAATCTTCTCCTCTGATGACCTTAATTTCTTATTTTATTCTGTAATTCAATCCATTATTATTAATGCTCTATCCAATATATTGAGCTTTGTTTATATCTTGATAGTTTACTAGTTAAATATATTATTTATATCTTTGAAGTATCATTTACTCTCTCTTTCTCTCTCTCTCTCTCTCTCTCTCTCTCTCTCTCTCTCTATATATATATATATATATATATATATATATATATATATTACCGTGAGTTAAACCTGATTGTGCATTTATTGAAATAAAAGTTAAAGTGAAACTTCTAAATTTAATTAAAACCAACTAATTTACACTCATAACACATTTTTGGTATAGTATTGTCATAATAATACACTAAGGTAAATACGTCACCGCGTTTCACACAGTAAAAATTGAGATCGTCTGATCACTGCAGATAATGATTGCTTATTAATCAGATGTCGCTAAAGGATAACAATTCTGACGTAATATTTAAATTAATTGTTCCAAATCTATATTGATATAGTTAGAATTGTCATGTTGTATATTATTATTATTTGTATTACTGTTTTTGAAGTTTTTGATTTTATTAGTTCATCAACAATGTAGTTGGGAAATTCATTGTTAATCAATACTTGCTGTATATTATTAAATACGGATATGCACACACATACACACACATATATATACACGTTTGTTCAACATAAATACACACACATATATATATATATATATATATATATATATATATATATATATATATGTATAATTAGGCAGCATCTTTCCTTTATACACGTTTGATTGAACAGGAGTGCTAGCTTCTGTTTATTCATTTTCTGATC
>OY744536.1:12956517-13019017 GCA_963556195.1 Sepiola atlantica | reverse complement strand
TGTTACCTGTGATCTTTGCACTCCATTCTTCGATTTGTTTGCATTTCGTGAGTCCCTGATTATTTGAATAAACTCTAATGACCTTTTTAAACAGTAAAAGGTACATCCGTGTCGATCAAATCATAGTGTGTCTCTGAAATATGTAACATATTGTGTTTAAATAAATATTTTGTTTTGTAGATCTAATAATTTTGCGGTCGAGCACTTTATTGATTTCGTTTCAGCATAGACCAACACACATTATAATAAATATTGTATTTTCTGCAATTTTTATTTACATTATTCATTTTCTGATATCATCTCTCTATCTTGTATATTGGGCATTGACTTATCACGATAGGATATAATATCACGATATACTATTTAGGTTTATTGCTTCATTTGTGTGTATATATATATACATATATATATATATATGTGTGTATATATATACGTATATATATATATAATTATTTATGAATAATATTTTTCAAATTAACCCATATACACATGTGTTTCATGATAAACCTGTAATAACCAGCATAGGAGGAGACAAACCTTGCAGGGCACACGGTTCAAACCCCAATACAGAAGTCATATTTAACTCAGTAGTCGCAGCGCGTACCGATGTGCCCACCACGCATAGTCTAGAAATGGAAGAGTAAATTAGCGTCTTAAATGGCAAAATCAGCGATAATATAAGCATTTTGTCGAGAGCACTCGGGGATTAAAGTGTTGCATTCCGCTGTAAATGACGACCATTATGTTGGATGTTATCCAATCGTCTTCATGTATATATTTATTGAAATGGTAACACATTGAATATGATATGCATACTTTAGTGTCGTCTCAGCGGACTTGAAATTACGAATCCATCTGTAAATGGTGTAAGAAAATCGGTGTCATACCTCAAATTTCACAGAGCTCGAGAAGACACTGAATAATTGCTAATAAAATGTTGGGACAGTTAGCCCTGTAATTTAGCAGCCTGGTAAATGTTTGTTTTTTCGCAAAATTGTATACATCCTATCCGTCACACCTACTATTTACCTCCTACTTTTCCCCTGCCTTTCGTCTCCATCTCCTCCCCTCTCACGTACTCAACCCACTACATCCGCTTCCCTTCTTGGAATATCTTCCACGCTTCACTGTATAAAATGTTGAGTTCTGCTTAATAAAGCTTATTATTCCCAAATGAATATGGTCAAACGAATCGAATATCACGACAACCTAGCGATAAGAGGCTTGGATTGAAGTTATTCGGGTTTCCGGTTGAATTGTTAGAACGGCGATACAGTTGCATCATACACACTGATGGTTGTTAGTGAACATGAAACGTATATGTATGAGGGTATCTAAATATTTATTTATGAAAAATAATTATATACTAGGCCTGTCTAAAACAGAAAAAAATTCAAATACTTGACGGGGTTGGGACCATTATCCTCTTCAAAGTAGGCTCCTTGTGCTTGCACACACTTAATCCACCGATCCATCCACTGTCGGAAACACCTCTGGAGTCTTCGCTTGGAATGGTGTTTATCTCCGCCGTTGCGTTCCGCATTATCTCTCTTTTCGCAACCTCTCAACAACAGCTGTACTCCGAGGAGTTTTGGGCCTGCCAGAACGCTTGTCACTTTCTGCTTATCTGCGGCCACTTTTGAATCGGTTGAACCACTCCTTAATTTGGTTTGCACATCGCATCTTCTCCAAGCAACTGCTGAATCTAACGCGAAGGTGGAGATAACACTATTCCAAAAGAAGACTTTCAGAGGTGTTTACGGCAGTGGATGGATCGGTGGGTAAGTGTGTACAAGCACAAGGGGCGTACTTTGGAGGGGATTAGGGCCTCAACCCCGTTACGTATTTTAAACATTTTTTCTGGCCTAAGGTCGAATTCTATTTATACAGGCTTCGTATATGTATATATATATTAATATATATATGCATATATTGATATTTTAGTCAGATATTCAAGATTTAAGCTCAATAGATATTGCCTTTTTTAGAATCAAGAGCATGTATAAATAAACAATAGGAAATTGTATTCCACTCACTATGTCTTTCTTTATTTTTTAAAAAGATCCAGTTGTGTACGGACCATTTCGTTATCACGTATTCAACGAAAATGCAGAGTTATGTATCTTGGATTTTCCATGAGTGTGACTCATTAGTAAGAAAAGGCAAATATCGTGTCGAAAACATTAGATAATGAAAATAAAAAATAATAAAACATTATTAGAGCATCTATATATGTAGGTTCACTAGTGACATAATTTCTTGTTTTAAATTTCAATTAATAGACGAAATATTTCACACTAACATGTCTAGAAAAATGCGTATACCTTTCTTAATCCAAAGAATTTAATCCAAAGAATTTAAACCGGATTTATAAAAAGTGCTAAATATCAAATAGAGCTTTTATATATTATTATTTTTATTTACACAGACATTTACAAAATCTGCGACACTGGCATGTCGATGGTATCGATCAACAGTTATTATAAACTGAGATCTCATCAGGAAGAGTTAGAATCCGATCTTAACCTTAGATCATATTTGGAAAGAATGAAATGGGGAAAAAAAGAAGAAGAAAAGAAATTTAAAATTTCAAAGTTTGGGGAATCACGTGGGTGGGACAGTTAAGAACGAAATCCAAAATTGTTTTTCCCCATTTCATACTCTGCCTGATGAGATCTCAGTTTATAATAACTGTTGATCGATAACATCGACATGCCAGTGTCGCAGATTTTGTGCATGTCTGTGTAAATAAAAATAATCATATATATACAGGGTGGGCCAAAATAAGGGTTTTATCTTTAAATTTGAATAACTTGAATTTGAATAACTTCCACAAAATAAAAGTTAAACTCACCAAACTTTATGTGTGTGTAGACTGACCCTTCCGAGATTTTTTGAAATAAACAAAACAAATTTTAGCTGAAAAACACTTCTTAAAACTTACAAAAACTAAAGTATTGTTTTTTACACTGTTTTGAGTTTTTTAAGCAAAAATAATGTTTTCTAAATGAGGGTTCGTTCCTTAGGGCTAATACGGCTCATGCTTGCTTCGGAAGGGGTCCTTTACTTATTCTAAAAAAAAAATTTAAAAAAATCAATAAATAAAAAAGTTATGAATTTTTAAAAATAGGACCCTTATTTTTGCCCACCCTATATATATATATATATATATATATATATATATAATATATTTTAAATTATTATCTACATCGTATACGTTTCATTCTGGCGGGGGCGTCAGTGTATAGATAACTGTTCAGCCGGTCGCACGATTCGAACCTCAGACACGAGGCCCTTTTTCATTCAAACTAAACATTCTAACCAATGCGATCAACTTCAATAGCTATGCGGAAATAGGGGAACTACATTCCATTGTCTTTTCTAGCGAACACACATTAAGCCGTCTTGCAGTGTTCAACAAATCACAGGGACGAGAACTCGCATTTTTAGCTTCGATTTACGGCTTATATTATTTCTCTTAAAGAGCCCAGCCGAAAGGGAGCTATGAATACTTATTTAATAATAAATATATATTTTTTTAATTAGGATGTACATAAATTGAGTAAATATCTTGATGAACTAAAAAACGTTCATGTAAATTTGTTATTATGTTGATCATATTCATCTTATGCTCTGCACAAAATGTTAATGATCCATGTACAGTAGGGTAGGTCGATTTTTCACTTGTAAAAATATCAAATTACTTTTTACATACAAAGTTGTGTGTTCGTATAATAAATACTGATATAAAAAACTAGATATCTTTGTTACAGCATGATATGAGGAATCAACACCAAAGGTCGTCTGCGTAATTGCATTAAAATCCTCACATTTGCAACATTTGACTTATAACTTGCTTAGACAATTCATCAATTTCAATATTTTAACCAGAAAAAAGGTAGTCATCTTATTATATTAAAATAAAAATAACGAATTTAAAGATTGAAAAAAAAAAAAATTGAAAATATTCGTTCATCACCAGCGAAATATCCGATATGCTGCTTTGTACGTCATTAATTGTAACGGAGATAACATTTTAACAGATTGAGAGAACAGCTGACATTTTATGCTATAAATGAGTAAAAAAACAAAAAAACAAATTTGTATACTTTTGTGTTGGAATAAGGACATTAGGAAATACTTTAATTCATAAAGCAGAATTTTAATTTGTAACATCTTACTTAAATCCCATTGGACAGATTTAAAAATGAAAAACAAACAAAAAAATTTCCCTACCAATCGTCAGTCTTCAAAATGTACATCTTTTACAATAATACACTATAACAAATAATTGTGCGGAGTGATTCACATATTGTGCTAGATTGCTCTATGTAAGATCCCCTAGAAGCAAAGGAAGGCCTGATTTTATGACACACCACTTTTGCAATTATCTGCTTGTATCTTGCATCAAACCCGATACATTGATTGGACAGTTTATCTCGTTAGTTCTCTCGTTAGTTCGATTAACCTTTCAATACTGTGTGAATGTGACGGCAGATATTGCGCCACTAGGTTTTGCCAATCAAAACTGACATAAAAAATAATTTTCGGAAAATCCTTCCGTAAATGCAGTTTCGCAACCTCAATTTTGCGAAAGGTTAATTAGATCCGACCAATGCTTTGCTTGAAAATATAATGTTGTTATTTTCTTCCAATCTTTTCTTGGCTGGATCCCCAATCGATGAATAATATAAAACTTCAATTATTGAGCCAAATTAAAAATGTAATCTAACTTGCTTTCATTTTCCTAATGAAATCTAAACATAACTTTTAAATAATTCGATAAATCAGCATAATCAATCAAACACATTTTTATATGAATTAATGTTAACGACATAATCACGTTTACACATCGGTTCCCGCTGGATCACCGGAGTTAAGCAACATTGAGACTGGCCAGTACTAGATGGGTGACCATTTCAGAATACCAGGCGCTGTATGTAGAAAAATTACTTTATATAAAAGCGTCATTGCCATTTTGTGTACTTTGTTAGATTAGGACCTACGCTGACTTTGACCATGACTCTAACCCTAAACCTAACTATAAACCTTAACCCTAAGTCTAACGCTAACAATAACCCCCACCCTGAACCTGCCCCTTACCCTAACGACGGAGTCAAAGTTAGCGTGGGCCCTAATGTGAATAAGAACCGCCATTTCTTCTATAAACTCCAATACAAATGAAGTTTTCCATTGTTTAATGATGTATTTGATTCTCAGTTGTATTCATTCTAGCCTTTGCTCTATTATAGATTTATTGATGATGATACCTTGTATATAAACACTAGTTTTGAGAACATTTCTATGTTTAAGAACAAGGCGTTGGTAAGACTGGATCTTAAGTAAGAAAGATCAATCCTGATTAACTGAATAAAAATATCGTAGAATTTCGATAAGCTGTAAGATCCCAGAGAAGTCTTTCTGGCTCAAACCATTCATCTCCTGTTTCATACCTATTAGTAGATGATTAGGAGTAGGAGAAAAGAGCATTCTGGCCATGAAATGTCGAGGCATCATTAGGTGATGAAATTAATTTCTTTTGTTTTTCTAATCTTTCTGTTTCCCTTTCACATTTTACCGGTAGCTTTGTCAATTCCCCCAAGAAGGTAAGTGCTCTTAAATTCATTTTTTGGCTCCCAGGTCTTTTACATATTTCCTGATTCGTCACTGACACCTGAAATACCACAGAAATATTACAATATTATTTCACATAGAAAAGGAAAATAATTTATATTTGTTTAAATAATATACAAGTATGGAAATTTATTGAATTTAAAATTTGCATGATTTTGTTATCTGAACACGTTCAAACAAATAAAAACAGAGAATAACATTACCTTGTTCATTAGAAGAGAACTGCAGATTACGTGTATAGTCTGACAGTTTGCTTTGCTGCACTCCACATCATAGTCATCACAGTTTCAAATGCGCAGTTCACACCAACAAGAAAAAAATGTTAAACAATGTATTATATCATCAGAAATTACACTAATTGAATTAATATTTCCAAGGTAAGATTGAAAATAAAATTGGAAAAAATATGAATTAACATAAAATATTGTAATAACGAACGTAATAAATGAAGTTACAAAGACCATGAATCAAAAATAATTAATTCAGAATCCACGCAAATAACCACAGATTATTACGGTTTTGTTTAAATCATTAAGTCTATTCTAATATAAAATACAATGAATTTACTTTTGCATTATTGAATAAAACGTATTATTAAATGAACAACATGTTAAAGGGAGATAATTCCTGACAACAGACAGGGGCATAAACACCCTAATAAATTCATAACGGATTCACAACTAGATATTTTTATGTGCTTTTTTATCTTTTAGTTGTAGAGAGTCACGTAAGAGGGAGAGAACTCTAGTTTCAAGTTTCTATATGAAAAACCACGATTTATCTGAAATGGATTTTAACACTCTGAACTGGCAAGATATTTTATATTTAAATAGAGATAATGCCAAACTAATAGACAAGAGAAGAAACCAGGTTGAATGTGGTACCCACACGCAGATGGTGGAATCGTAGCTAGCCGAATTTATGTGGAAATAAAAATTCCGAAAGGACACTGCACTGAAACTGTTTTCCAACAAATTGCCGAATTTTACCCAGTGTAAAACTGTCATTTATTTCAAAAGCTTTAATTCCCGTGTTTCATGTTATTTTCCTTCTTCTTTGATAATTTATTTTAATAAATCATTTTATTTTTCAAAATCATCAACTGTCATTTATTTCAAAAACATTTATTTTAACAAATCATTTTACTTTTCAAAATCATCATATTTTTCAAAATCATTTTAGTTTTCATTTTATTTTTCATTTATTATTAATTACAATAGTAAACTCTATTTTCAGATAAATCGTGGTTGAAACTTGAAACTAGAATTCTCTCCCCCTTATTTCACTCTTCTCAAATTAAAGATTTTTTTTTCAGACCTAAGGTTCACAAACACCTATTTTTATTTTACATTAAATTTAATACGGCATTTTATTTTGATATCAACTTTTCTTCGGTTTATTAAAACAACACTATTTATATTGCATCATAAACTATTATTATTAAAGGTATTTTCCTCAAGGACCGTTTATCATTTAACCAACTTATATTTTCTGGTAAGACCGAAATTATGAGATGATTAATGATTATTTTAATCTTAAAATTCATTTCCTCCTAGTTTTTAAGAACATATTTTATGTGGTAATTCTTTATGTTTATTTGCAATTTAACAGTGCATCATTTATTACAGTTCCTAAATCTACATACCCTAATGGAATAAAAAAGTGAATATCTCACACATGTACGGAGTGTCATATAGAGTTTAAAATACATTTGTATTAGTAGCTTTAAAACAAAATAATATCATATTTGCCTTTCCATATAAACGATAAATGCAATAAAATAAATAATAAATAAACACAATAAAACATTAATAAAAACAAAACAAAATAACGTTTATCTAAATAATTATACATCTTCCTCTTTTTCTTCTTCTCGTGTCCATATATAAAGCTATTCAGCATATATAACGTCCAGCCAGTGATTTGTACATTGCTGTCCCCTGATGTTGTAGAGTGCTAGACCCTTTGCTGTGCAGGCTCCGCTTAACAGAGGGCATCGAAGAATGTGCTCCATGGTTTGGGGTTCTGTGCCATAGTCGCATGTGGTTGGACCACTAAGATAGCCTCATCTGCTTAGGGCCTCTCTGGAACGGCCGACACCTGAGCTGAGTTGGTTCAGCCACTTCTATTTTGCCCTGTTGTTATATCCTGGTGTGATGGTTTCGGCAGGGGGGGATGAGCATAGTCGAGCTGTGTGGGTGGTTGGACAGCTTTTCCTTTCACATGTTAAGGCGGGTTTCAGATGAGCTACGTCCGTGTCTCTGCAAATATCAAATCAGTCTCTAGCATTGCGAGGGTCGTCATCGTTGCTTAACCTATGCGTACTTCAATTACACTTAAATTTACTTAGCACTTGATCTGATAAAACACACTGCCAGGAACAGCTACTATGAAATGCGACACCATTGAGTGTGTAAATATTGCCACGTGACCATTTGTAAAAAGCTGAGTATCCAGTATAGCTGCAAGTCCTGGTAATATATACCAGAAAATACAGTTGTAAATAAGTCATACACAATGGACTATGACTAGCACACCTTAACTTAGTTGCACGTATGTTTCCTCACATACCTAGACAACGGAGCTGTTAAACCTGACCTAGTGATATGGGGCAAAAGAGAACAAGTAACAACCTTAGTTGAAGTTAGTGTCCATAATGATACTGGCTTAAACAGAGCTGAGAGTGAGAAGATAACTAAACACCAAGGTCTTATGTACGAGATGAAAAGAAACTGGAATCTTAGGCAAATCTCCATCATTCCAGTAATTATAGGAGCAACTGGACTCATAAAAAAGAATTTCAAAAACTACAAGGCGAATATACCCGGTGAAATAAGTGCAAGAGACATACAAACAATTGCGCTTAAAGAGACGGTTAGAATGCTAAAAAGATCTTTCGGTTAGAGTGTCTGAAACAGCGGGTGAATGTCTGGCATCCGGTAGGTAGGACGTCCCATCCCTAGCAAAAACATATATATATATGAAAATTGAAAAAAAAAGTGAGTTTAATCTGGAGAGGGCGGAGGCTAAGTTCTACCTCCTCCACATTCCGATTTTGATCAAACTCCATGATTTTCATTTTAGAAAATGTCTCAAATCAATCAAAGTCTTACGTTTATTGGGTCTTAAGAATAAATTGAACTCCGGGGAATCTCGCTTTATTGGTGTCTAATGACTATGGATCAAATTCCATGCAAATCTGACATATTTGAATTTTCAAATGAGAGGTTTACCAATATTATGCAACATAAAACCTTTTAAAATATTTCAAAGAAACTGAAATTTGGGTAATAATTATTAATTTATATCTAAGACCTATTATTTTATACCCCTCTTGACATGGAATTAAACTAAATATAGCCCATATTAAATATCCATGTGCCTAGCAATTGTGTTCCAACATTCATGATGATCGGTTAATTAGTTCAGGCGTGAACCCCAAACATAGAACATATAAACATATACACATACATAAGATGATATAACTCAAGATGAAAAGAGATATTACGAATTTAGGAATATACTTGTGAAAATTGAAAATCACGCGCAACTGCAGTAAAATCATGCCCCACCATTTATTATTGTTGTACTAAAGCTGAGTTAACCAACCCTAGTTCCCTAAAAAAATCTTAATCACAAAATATACAATATATATGGGTCACCCTATAGAAAACAGAACAATAGAATAGGAAATAGGAAGTAAAATCAACCAACTCTTTGTTTGTGAGAAACCCAACGATTGGCTAAGAGAATAACAAAGAATCTGATTGGTTAACTTGCTAAACTGAACACAATGTATATATAAACACATCTGACAGCATAAACTCCATGCATTTTAGCCTGACGATTCTCCACGGGGATGAAACACAGAACCATCTGTGTAGGTTGATTGCCATAAATATATTTTCATAACTTACTACCTGGCTCTACTTACGTATTGAGCACTGTTGAAGTAAATACAGACAATTAATACATATAATTATACAGACAATTAATACATATAATTATACAGACAATTAATACATATAATTATATATATTATTATATAATTATATCTCCTTATAACATTTTATGTGGATACATGAAATAATAACAATATATATATATATATATATATATATATATATATATATATATATATATATATATATATATACACTTAAGAACCCTGAATTTAGACATTATAATATTCAACACCAAGTGAGTTTTCTGAACTTTTCATATGATTTGTTTTCCCTATCGTTTTCTTATCGTTTTATTAATTTGCATACACCTTAAATACACTTTTCACTGCTATCTACTGCATCGATAGCAAACGAATTTCCCGCCTGGATAACCATTTGCATCTTTGGACCACCATTCACCATTTGGATTCTTTTTTAATCAACCTCTTTTATATCTTGCCTGGAGCTATTTTAAACTTGTTGACGTGGATGAACTGTATAGGTTTACAAAAAAGTATGTTTTGGGCCGATATATTTGATGTTTTATATACTTTTATGTAATTTTGTATATATTTTTTAATATATTTTCAAAGTTTAATTTTTATTACCTGCAGTAATGTCATTGCGCTAATGGTCCTCTGAGGAGAAGATTTTCTTTGAAAACTCATGAGTTAAGGACTTTAAAAAAACTTTGCCTTAACATTGAACTGTAATAAAATTTGATTCGCACCTTATTCTATTCTTTCATTTTATTTATTGCTACACACACACACACACACACATATATATATATATATATATTGGTTTTTGTATTAAATGTTTTTTGTGAAAAATCTATTTTAATTGATGTTATTAGCTGTAATTTGTAACTTACAGACCAAGTCACACATTACATTTCTTATTAATTTTCTGTCTATTAATCTCATTCAGTCTTTCTCTTTCTATACTGTTTGATCCTCCCGCTCTTATTTCATACTGAACACCAATCTCACTCTCTCTTTCTTTCTTTTTTCTTTCTTTTTGTCTATCTGTCTCTCTCTCCCTCATTCTCTGTTTATTAACAGTCAAAGGTAATAAAACTTACTATAACAAATCGGTACTTATGCAGATTAGGACCCAAGCTAAAATCGACTTGGTTTTGGTAGTTTCCGGATGTTTACGTAGACGCCCGGTAAAAAGCCGAATGAAAAGTCGGTTGCCGGCGTTCAAAAAATCCAAAACTAGGCCGGATGTACAACGAGGCTGGTTGTTTTTTTTTACACGTTAAATAATGTTTTAAAGAAAAAATATCACTGAACAAGTGGTAAAACAGTGTTAAGGTTAGGGGTAAGGGTAGAGGATAGATTAGGGTTAGAGGTTATAAAATGTTATTTTTCTGCATGACAAAGTTTTTTTTTCACTATTTGTTTTCCTTTGACTATTAGTTTATTCCCCTGACAAAATTGAATACCTCCTTTGGGAAACGAAATAAAGTGTGCTAACTCGTTAACATTTATCATCGATTTGATCAATTTTTAATTCCAATTAGTGAATTTTGCTATTCAATCAATTAAAATGTTAACTTGTCGTCTGCTTATTTTCTCGCATTCTTATTGGATGAGCGCATCAGCATTTTCCGGCTGTCTACGAAAACATCCAAAAACTACAGAAGCCAAGTTTATTTTAGCTTGCGTCCTAATATGCATAAGCACGAAATGTGGAATAGTTCATTATAAACAATAGGGAATATCACCACGGTATTAATTCTATTGAACACATATTGGGAGAAAAGAGAGAGAAAGAGAGAAAGAAAGACATAATTTTGAATTTTACATTTTATTTTAAAAAAATAACCGGGTTTGAAAACTCACTTTTTTTTCATACCAACCAGGGGAATTCTTGTCATCGTTCTAGCAACCTAGCAACTCTCTTGTCTCTGAGCAGATTCTTATTTGTCGGAATGGGGTATGGTTCTATTTGGCGCTAAGAATCCATCTTCTCAGGTATTACCTCCTTCTTTTGGAGAGGGTTAGTTTATTGTCGATCGCCGGGGTTTTCAAAGAGCCTCACAAAGAACAAAACGGTGCAGTTCCAGAAAAACGTGCACAATTTAAATTTTGGGATATCAGAATTAGCATCATAGAATAAATTGCATTTACGCTAAGCATTTAAAAATATTGTTACTCGGTTCTTTTGACGTCTAACGATTTCACATACACGTTTTCGGCTGCTGTTTAGAATTCCCTTCTTTTTATCGGCATTTTCTTAATTTGTTTTTGTATTGTCACCGGAAGATGGTTTAACGAAGAATCGAAAGTGTTACTGATACTTATCGAACATTCATTAATATTTTTTCATTTTAACACAAAAAAGATTATTAGAAAAATTGAAAAAAAAAAGTATAATCAAGCAGTGAATTTTGTTATGTTACACAATGTTTTCTTAAATTAAATAATTAACAATATAAAGCGTACACAGTGCTTACCTGAACATAGTCCTACTAGTGTAATTAAGCATCAAATAAAATCCGAACGACTTATAACGTTGTTGAAGTTAGATATTATGTTTGATTCCACATAGAGACGCCGCCATATTGGATTTCTAGCAATGGCTGCGAAAGTCTTTAATCCACATTTTTTTTATATGTATTTTCCATTTATCTATAAATCCTTACAGATTAAGCTGTCCCATTTCTTATACTTTACCCAATCTGATCGAATTAAAACACCGACTAATCAAAAACGACACGAGGCAGGTATTGTGGATTTCAACAATTGAGACAGGTGTAAGAAGAAAAAGAAGAAAAACGCAGTGACTTTGACTGTCTCCCTAGTCACAAGCATGTGATAACAAGTGAAAAATATCTACATGGTCATCCTCTTTTTTATATTTTCCGGGAACAGCTATCTCTTATCATTCAAAAGGGATTAGTGGGGCGGTAACCGGGAGTAGGTGGTGGGTTAACGCCAAAGTTGGCATTAGGCGCTTTTCTGTGCAATATAGCCAGCGCCTCGCCTTAAATAAGGCTGAAGCAGAAAAGCGCTTAGAAACTAAGCTGGCCCGGGCGTGGCTGGGGGGATTCCCTAGGCATAGAACTAGCTAAGAGGGACCTGAAACGTGCGGCTAACGTACGGTATGAGGGTCAAGTAGTTAGATCTAGACTAAATAGAGTGTCCAACGAAGCCGTGAATGTTGACGCGGCAAAGCGTAGAACTCCACTTCGTCGCAACTCGGTCGGTCTCATTCGTCAAGTCAGACACCCGGAAGGACACACCCCTGTGTCGACTCGGGAGATTTGCCGGGGATTTCGTGAACATTTCATGGAGCGGTTCACCCAACTGCCCGGACTCCGCGTCGAGGAGTTTGGCAGCTATTTGGCTGGCTCGCCCCGCCTGGAGGCGGCCCGAGCGGCTAGTTGTGATGGGCGCGTTACAGAGTGTGAGGTCTTGGCTGCACTGAAGCAGGTCGGCTACGACAAATCTCCGGGACTACATGGTTTGCCTTATGAATTGTTATTGAGGCTGTCGCACATCTTCGTACCTATTCTGGTCAATGTGTTCAATCACTGGTTTGAACAGGGCTCCGTCCCCGGTCAAGTCACCAAGGGAGTGATCACATTGCTTCAGAAAAAGGGCACAGATGGTGGGGATTTAGACGATTATAGGCCCATAACTCTGCTTAACGCAGATTTAAAGATTTTGGCCAAAGTTCTTGCAAATCGGTTGCAGGTTGTTATCGGTGAATTGGTCGAACCTGATCAGAATTATGCTGTGAAGGGGAGATCGATTCAAAACAACTTGCATCTGATGCGCACGATCATAGAGGGATTAGAAGACGACACCGAAGCCGCGCTGATCAATTTAGATCAGTCCAAAGCTTTTGACAGGGTCGACCATCGGTTCCTGGGATCTGTTTTAGAGGCCGCCGGTTTTACACCGGACTTCCGCAGATGGATCTCCATTTTGTATCGCGGGCCGACGGCAGTGGTGCAAGTGAATGGAATGCGATCGGAGTCTTTTGCCGTCTCTCGGTCGGTACGTCAGGGATGTCCGCTGTCTCCCCTGCTTTACGTTTTTGCCTTGGAGCCTTTTCTCCGCAGGCTTAGGATCGGGGAGCCTGGACTGGCCCTACGCGGTATTGCTCTTCCTGGCGGTGCGCGGGCCAGGGTTTCCGCGTATGCCGATGATGTCACCGTGTTTGTGTCGTGCTTTCGAGACATTATCGCGGTGATTAAGGCACTCAAAAGGTACCAAAAAGTCACAGGGGCCGTAGTCAACCATAGCAAATCCAATGGCCTAAGGTTGGCTGCCTGGAGTGGCGTGGCTGTGCTCCCGGGCCTTTTCAACTGGTCAGATGGCCCGGTTCGGATCCTCGGCGTATGGTTCGGACCGGGTCTCCAGCTTGATAAAAATTGGTCGGAAGTACAGTCTAAGGTTGAAGCGTCTGTAAGGATTTGGCTTCAAAGGGGGCTTTCCCTTAAAGGTCGAGCTGAGGCGTGCGCCACGTACGTCTTTCCGCTCATCCTTTACAGATTGGCTGTACTACCCCTGCCTGCAGACCGCCGAGCGGTTTTGACGCGTCTCCTTTTCTCACTTTTGTGGGCAAGGGCGAAGCCGCTAGTCCGTAGACAGGTCTGTACTCAATGTCCTGATGTGGGAGGTTTGGGAATGCCCGACTTGGCGAGCCATTTGAATGCTGAGCGGTTAACATTCCTGAGCCGAACCTTGACAGAGAAGTCTGCGTGGGGCCCTGCGGTTGGGAATGCTTTTCCCAACCTCATCCCCGATCACTTGGCCGAATGCCGGCGTAAGCCAAGGGGCCAATCGCAGTTCCTCAACGAATGCCGAGCTGCGCTCAGAGTGCTGCCGGGGTCCAGTGACCTCGCCCGGTCTAGGAAAACACTATATCGGGAATTAGTGGTGGGGACCGCTTCGGATCCTCTTGGGGAGCGACTTGGATTGTCGGAGGAGGATACTCGCTCCCAGTGAAATTGGGCGCCAGGCCGGAGCCATCTCAACAACACTGAGTTCTCTCTGACCTGGCGATTGGTTCGAAATGTGGTACCCCTCAATGGCATACGATTCAATATTGGTCTGGTTATGGACCCCTTTTGCCCACGTTGTGAGGAAGATGAAATCGAAACGGCTGAGCACGCCTTTTTCACCTGCTCCAAACTTCGTGAATATTGGACGTATGTCAACGAGGTGACGGCTCGCATCACCCCCGACCGGGTGACGTGCCTGGATTTAGCATCCGTTGTCTTCAACATGGACACCTTGTGGCCCAAGGAGAAACGTATTGTTTTGCTCGCGATTTTAGCCGTAGCTAGACTCGTTGTGTACACTTCACGCTTAGAAATAGGGCGTGGGGGGCGCCGACTTCTCATCATCATTTGATTTTGTATTTTAAGCATCAGCTTAAAATCAAAATCAAATCTGATAGAAGGAGGTTGCCTACCTCACTTTTTAAAAGTAGGTGGATACACACCGCTAGTTTATGCGTGTTCTCGCGGAATAAGTTTGAGTTCGTGTTCCCTGCCTAGGCATGGCACACGCCGACTTTAGGTCTCTTTTTTGGAAAAAAGGATAAAAGTTCCTTGCCCTGACCATCCAATTTATTGGATCAGCCCCCCTTTTAACTAGTAGTATAAATGAGCTCGCTGTCCCCATCTTTATTTTAGGTGTCTGAACTCCTCCAGGATGCCCGCTCCCAAATTTATTTTGCATCCCTGACCCGCCCTAATAGTTCTTATCCTGGAGGACACCGCACATCCCGACAAACCCATCCCTCCATTTCTTTTACCTCCATAGAAACGCCCACTCCCACTTAGGAACTGACTTTCTTGCTTTTGGTTTTTACCAGAAGACAGCAAGCAGTTCATACCCTAGTTAGGATAGGGGGGTCCTACTAACTTACCATAATTAGCATTTATTTTGTTTTTTATTTTTACTATCCCTTTTACTTTTATTTATTTTTGGGGGATTATTTAAGGCTTAGTTTTTTGTTCTCCCACTCCCATCATCACACATGTATATACTTTTTGTAAATAAAATTTATTTCAAACACCTGGGGATATTTTAAGTAGCTTAAGTCCATAGAGTGAATGTGGTATTGTGGTAACTGAAACTAGTTTCTAGGGTATCTTAGACCAAGTGGACGACCCCCGACCCCCACTTTCCCCTCCATACCCCTTTTTGGCCTTGTGCCACATCTTGGATGTATCTTTTGTATATATTTTGAGATAAATAAACATCCTCTTTTTTATATTCAATTCGCGATTTAGTTAACACGCAAGTTCAGTGGCGCCATATAATTTAAGACCACAGTTATTTAATCATCCACCCTAAATTCATCTTAAATTACATTTGCCTTTTATTTCTCTATTTGTTTAAAAAGTGTCGCGGGAAGGAAACAACGGCGTTTTTAGTTCTCTTCTTGTTTGAAAGGAAGCGAAATTTGATTTTTTAAAAATATGTGTAATTTGATGTTTAATTTGTGTGTAATTATGTTTATTTTCTTGAGATACCCTATAAAATAAAAAAGGTGCGATATGGTATAAGCCCATTTATTGTTTGGTGGTGTTTTTAGATTAAACAATTAAATCAGCCCAATTTAGTCAGTAAATTCTTTCATGATTGACGAATATAATTTGTGTAGTTAGAGTAAAATTAAATTTCAGGTTCAAATCTAATACGTGAGGTAAAAATGTCTTTTAGTAATCTATCTATCTATCTATCTATCTATCTGTCTGTCTGTCTGTCTGTCTGTCTGTCTCTCTCTCTATATATATATATGTATATATATATATATATGTATAAATATATATGTATATATATGTATATATGTATATATATATGTATATATGTATATATATGTATATGTATATATATATGTATATATGTATATATATATGTATATATGTATATATATATATATATATATATATATATATATATATATATATATATATATATACAACTATTTTAACTATAACACATTCGAATGTCTTTTCAACCATGAATTTTGAGCTACTATGCAAACACACCTTGAAAAATTGCAAGTCAATATTGATACAATAGCTTTATTTTTCTATTTGTATAGAATGTGCGGTAGGGAGAGGAGATAAAGTTGTTTTCTTCTCTCCAATTTCAAATCAACGTTTATGATTAGGACTCATATACTAGTAAGAAGACAGACCGTGTTTTAATTGGCACCAAATAACTTAAACCCCTCAAAACTGAACGTTATTGAAAACAACCAATATATAAAACTTTTTATCATTGCCCCATTGGGATTTAATGGGGCACATATATTTATACAATGCGACAACTCCCCCCCCCCCTCTCTCTCTCTCTCTCTCTCTCTCTCTCTCTATATATATATATATATATATATATATATATATATAAATATATGAGAAAGGAAGGATGAGAGTAATCCGACGTAATGTGAAATGAAAAAGGATAAACCAAGAGATATTTTTTTTATATATTCATCAACGTTTCGTCTTTATTGTAAGACTTCCTCAGGATGATAATTTAAAGAAAAATGTCATGCAAGTACATCGAAATATTGGGTTGATATGATGGGTTGATAAGGAAAAATAGTAGTCGTGACTACTAAGGGCGCTGGACGAGGGTCCAGGCTGCGAGAAGTCAGTCAGTCATTTCACTCTTGTCCACTGACTGACTTCTCGCAGCCTGAACCCTCGTCCAGCGCTCTGAGTAGCCACGGCTACAATTTCTCTCAATTACCCCATCATGTTAACCCAATATTTAGATGTACTTGCATGACATTTTTCTTAAAATTATCATCCTGAGGAAGTCTTACAATAAAGACGAAACATTGATGAATATATAAAAAATATCTCTTGGTTTTTCCTTTTTTATTTCCCATAATAGTGCCGCGCCAAATGCTTCAACACATTACACAATAAGGTTGTAGCTATTTTTAATACAGTGAGATTAATTAAAGTATTAATGCTCGTAGAGCATATATTTATTGGTACCCCGATTTATAAAATCGGGGAACTTATGTTTTCAGGCATGTCCGTCCGTCCGTTCGTCCGTCCGTCCGTCCGGATTTTTCTCCGCAACAATCCATTGAATTTCTCTTAAATTTTGCATGAAGTTGTAACTTTGGTCAGGTTAGAAAGTGACATTCTCCGATTTTTGAAAAACAATCTGGTTAGCCCCCTAGGGGTCAAAAGGCCCCGAAATGGCAAAAAATGACATTTTTTGCCCCATAACTTTTCATCCATCTATTCAATTTCTCTGAAACTTTGCCAAAATGTGGAAGCAATTGTTCCTAATAGAAAATAAGTATCGCTGACCTTGGAGAACATCTGGTTCGCGCCCCCAGGGGGTCAAAAGCCCCCAGAATGGCAAAAAATGACCCTTTTCTCCCATAATGTTTGATCTATCCATTCAGTTTTCCTGAAACTTGGCCAAAATGTAGAGGCAATTGTTCTAGATATAAAATGAGCATCCTTGACCTCAGAAGAATTCTGGTTCGCGCCCCCTGGAGGTCAAAGGGGGGTCACAAATGACCCAAATTGCCCAAATTTATTGCATTTTACACTCGCCACATCGAGTCACATACAGAGGGGGACCACGCACGCGCGGCTTGTTTATTCAGTTATCTAGTCAAACAGTTAGATTCAAAAATATTCTTCATACAAAATGCCTTTCATGTACATTTTTCTGTAACTTCATCTGATGTTTTATCGCATTTGCGATTTTTGTATTTGTTTTCTTTGCTGTTATTTTTCATACTGAATATTTTTCTTATCCTATTATTGTTTCAGTTACAGTATTATTATAGTTATTATTATTATCATTATTACTATGATAATTATTTTCGCCATTATTATTATTATTATTATTATTATTATTATTATTATTATTATTATTATTATTATTTTTTTGTACTTACTAGGAGTTCTCACACATATCATCGTCAGTGATTGCTCACCGACAACAACCAGTAGTATTTCCTGGAGTCTGACTGACTACAAGCCTTCCCAGATTTCCAGTATTCTTCACCTCTTTTCGATAACCATGCGGTATCGCAACAGTCGCTTACCATTGATTTCTCGCTGGTAAGAACAATTGGTCTTCTCTGGGATTTGGGTGGCAATAAGCCTTCCCAAGGTCCCAGCATTCTCCGCACTTTTCCAGTGGAGGTCTGGTTTGTGCTGTCCCTCCTCGGTCTTCTCATTCTCCTCGACCCTCTACAAATATGTTGTCTTGTG
Source organism: Sepiola atlantica (assembly GCA_963556195.1). Classification (NCBI taxonomy): domain Eukaryota; kingdom Metazoa; phylum Mollusca; class Cephalopoda; order Sepiida; family Sepiolidae; genus Sepiola; species Sepiola atlantica. Next base: position 13,000,207 of record OY744536.1, on the reverse strand, counting down.
TCAGCCTAGGCCGGCACCATGAAAAAATAAAATCAATCAATTAAGAAAAAAAAAATTAATTTTTAATTCTTCTTCTCCTTCTTCTTCTTCTTCTTCTTCTTCTTCTTCTTCTTCTTCTTCTTCTTCTTCTTCTTCTTCTTCTTATTATTATTATTATTATTATTATTATTATGTTTTACTCTTTCTTTAATATTTAATTCAAGAATTCTAATCTATTATATACTTTCTCATTTTTTATTTCATTATTATTATTATTATTATTATTGTTATTATTATTATTATTATTATTATTATTATTATTATTATTATTATTATTATTATTATTATTATTATTATTATTATTATTATTATTATTAAATTAGAAGAATATGTTGATGATTTTTGCTTGACTTCTATTTGTGAGCTTTTGTAAACGGCGCTGAAGAGGAAATATATTGGGATTAATACGTGAAAAATAAGAAAATAAATAAATTCGTAATCATCTTAGAAACGATCGTACGCCTAATCATTGTTGCTCTATAATTCTTGGAACTGAAATAAATAATGTTATACATTTATTTGTTTCAAGTCACACTCTCTCTCTGTTCAGATATATTTTGTAGGCCAGAGTACGATTATCCTAGTGCGCTTACTTCTCAAAATTACACTCAACCTTAGGTCTAACCTCCTGGTTGGTTGGCTGGTTGCTTGGTTGCTTGGTTGCTTGGTTGCTTGCTTTTTAACGACATATCCCATGTGAAGTCATTTAATGCCATGAAAGGTTATTTATCCTAGATTCTTATGTGCAGTTTATTTGCAGTATAATTAGGTCGTATGAGTTATTCCTTTTTTTCTTATTACACGTATAGTGGTAAGAATATTTGGGAGTAGGGTAAAGATATTTTAATATTTTTCAAATGTTCTTTTAGAGTCGTGAGATTTCAGCAAATTATATATATTATCTACGTGAACTTTGTGAAACAGATCCTTCAAATTGTCTATTTGGTTGTATTTTTGTTTGATTTGTTGAAGATCTTTACAAGCAATGAGTATGTGTTCAACGGCGGAGGGTGACTAGCATTGTATGCATGTTGGAAGTTTTTCTCTCTCTAGGAGATATGAATGAGTAAGGTGAGTATGACCGATTCGTATTCTTCCTAATACCACATCCTTTTCCCTCGGTCTTCCGTGTCCTAGTTGCCATTCTACGATGATAGGCATTATGGAATGTAGTTTATGTCTTGGAAAAAGATTCTATATGTCTTGCTTTTTAATTGACATGTAGTTTCTGATTTTTGTTTTGAAGTCTTCGTATGCGAATTTTGTTTTGTAGGGAACTATTTTTAATGCTTTCTATACTGCAGTATTTGCCGTTTCGTCTCCTTGGATATCAACATGGCGAGCAGAAGAATATTTTGTTTTGATTCTCTCAATTCATTTAGTTTGTCTAGCAGATTTATAATCAATGTTTTTTAAATTTCTTATTTTTTAATGATTTCATGACGGCTAGAGAATCAGAGAATCAGAGAATATCATGATTTTTTTTACTAACCTCCCGAAGAGGATGGAAATATACTCTTACCCCTGTAGTTGAGCTCTTTGGTCAATTTCGTTTTAACAAAATTGTATCTATCCTATATATAATTAATGTTATATTCTGTTAGAAGCATTACATCAATAGGTACGAATATATTTTTAAAGCATTACCAATGTACGTTATAAATAAAATAAAATACAATATATCAGATGTTAATAGTTATTAGAACTCATTCTGACTATATGTCGGGGTTAATCTCCTTATCAAATCGAATTGATGACTGTCTGTCTTTTTTATTCAAAAGTAAAAATACAAATGGCAATATTGAACACTGCGATTGCAATTACTAAACAACTAATTTCGTCTGTTTATTTTGAAAAATTATACTCCTGATTATTTCTTTAAATTACTGTATATATTGTCACATGCATATGTACCATAGACATCCCCGTTTCTTTTCTGTGGACAACGTCCTATGATATGTAATAGGGAAAGACTTACGCGTTTTTCCGTTGGAGAACTCTCTTTCTTCTCATATTCTTTGCTACATATTCTTTCGAATGTCGGCTTACCATCTAGAACTCGAAATAAAACATCAAAGTGAGTTTTATCGCTCACCCTCTTCTAAGTACCGTATATGGGGGTTCAGTGTGCCTCCTCTCTAATAGAGCCGTGTTGAAGACATTTCCTCACTGCCTAGTATCGAAGTATTGCTCTAGCAATTTTCTATTTCCTAGCTATTCAATTGTTTATGTTTCCTAACTAACCTCCAAATCACTTCGGTATATTTTGTAAACCTCACAATATTGTTTTTACATTTGATCACTGCATTTTTCATTGAATTCAAAAACTTAACTTCGTACACACTTGTTAAAATCAGTACCCCCACCCACATACATCAACCAACCTCAGGGGTATTCGTTTTACATATTCAGGCTATCGGTGACATAGAAACACATATAAAATCGCTTTGTACAAAACATATAAGTCTGTCTTTATCAGCAGATGTTGCACGTTTTAAATTAGATTTTATCATATATCTTCTACAGTTTCATAATCGGATTTAATTAAGACCGAGTAAATAGGTTTAGATAAATATAAGTATCAGAGGTCAGTTTCGGGTAGTTGATTCCAATTTCATGCGGGATGGTTTGGGGTATTATATGTGAATAAATGTATACGCAGATTTGTGCTTTTAATAAAGTTTCACGAAAGCTGTTAGTAAAAAGAAGACGTCTACAGCGAAAGAAAAAGAAAGCGAGATAAACTAAAATACAGCTGCATGCCCTGTACAAGCGACACTCAAGCTGTCAACGCAGCGAACGACTGCCAAGATCATATATGGTGATTTTCGTGTCACAAATAGAATTAAAGTATATTGAACAGGTTCACAATAAGAACTTACTAGGACAAACGATTAGCGAAAAACAAACTGGGAAGTTAAAAGTATGGAGACATTGAAGGGGGAGAACGATTAGAAAACAAGAAAAGGGGAAGTTAAAACTCTAGAGACATGGAAGAGGGAAGAAAATTGATTTTCAAACAAGATTTGTAATTAGATACTTTTTAACTTGTGTCTTGACTTCAATTATTTTCTTGAAATATGCTTTTACATTAAGTAGGGGTGATGTGGTAGATGCCCATTCGTTGTTTTACAGTGTTTTTATATTGAACAATTACAGCGGCTCCAGTAAGTCAGCGAAGTCTATCATAATGAATGAGTTTTATTCGAGTAGCCTGAGTAGAATTAAATCTATGGTTATAATCTAAGACGTGAGTTAAAAAGGCGTTTTAATAATCGTTATATATATATATATATATGTATATATATATATATATATATATATATATATATATATATATATATATATATAGCTATAACTAGTTTAACTATAAATGTTCGTATGTCTTTTAAAGCAAGCATTGTGGGCATCTATGCAAATACACCTAAAAAACTAGCGAGTCAATATTAATGAAACACTCATTTTAAATATAATTAAGTTTTCATTTTATTATGGTGTAAGCTGATCTACCTACTTCAGGAATACATGGACTTACCCAGACAAAAATACAGTTGCGACTAAACGTCATGCCAGTTATTGGCGGCAATTATGGCCCCAGAATCAGACACGTATCTTCTGTAACATTCCTTTGTTAATTACACTACTGTTTTTGTGTTGATTATTACCGGCCCTGCAACGCCACATACTGCTGACGACGATTCGAGACTTACATCTCACAAAACTGACGTAGAGGAATCATTTCAACATTAGCCGAACCTTTGTCGCACAATACGGGAAGCTAGGATTTGAAATCTACATCACACAACACTAGACACAATATACTCGGACTTATTCGATCCAACATTTTACTCCGAACGTATGTCGTACGACCGTGACGACAAGGAATTCGAATTTTTCAAACACAAAAAAATAAACAGGACTTAAGTTGAACACAAACACTGGCAATGGAAAATTCGGATTTATGTCTACAATTGAATTGTTGAATAGTTGAAAGAAGACTTTTAATTTGTTAACAATAGAGCAAGAAGTTGAAATCATATTGAAGTTTAACAAAGAAAGTCTGTAAATTTTGCAAAAAGTTTTAAAGATCTCCAACGTCTTGAACAAATTGCCGTTAACTAAGTAGAACGAAATATTTTCAAAACTTTGTTTTGAAAAGTCAAGTCGTTCAACAGCGACAGAAAAATCAAGATAAACCAACAAAAATGTCTTTCTTTCATTAATCAGAAATAAGTTTTTACGAATTATTTTTTTCTTTCCATGAATATATATATATATATATATATATATATATATATATATATATATATATATATATATATATATATATATATATATTTAAATTCCCGAAACAGTTTTTCATGGTAAACAACTGATGATCCCTTAAAATAATGTTAGAAACTAACTAATATAATAACTGTAAAAAATAAATTGACTTACATGAGTGATTTTCCACTGGAAGACTTGAGACTATAAGTTTTTTTTTTTGTTTTTTTTTTTAATATATTTTTTTTATATAGTTTTAATGGTTGAGAAACTTCCGAGACTATATATATATATATATATATATATATATATATATATATATATATATATATATATATATATATAACATAACTTTTTTGTAATATAGCAGGAAAAGTCCCAGCAGAGTGCTCGATTAATTGAGAATTAAAGTTAAAAATAAAAAATTAAGAGCGTAATATTTATTTATTTTGGGACAGAAAAATTAGTACAACATTCGTACTGTCGGTTTCAAGCACAGTAGGACTTAGCCATCTGGCTCTCTTCAGCTTCTGTTGTCATCTGTTTCGGCAATGTGAAGTCATGTGTCACTCTCGTTTGGACGCGTTATTTGCTTAGAGTGTTATGTATGTTTGTTTGAATTTAGTGTAAGGAAGGTTTAATAAGTTTTGAATAAAAGGGTAGCGGTTTAAATCTCAACTGTTACTTTTCACCCCTACCCTTTTTTGCTTGAAACCGACGGTACGAATGTTGTACTGATTTTTCTGTACCAATATATATATATATATATATATATATATATATATATATATATATATATATATATATATATGGCAATACTATTATGAAAAAAAAACAGAGGACTTATTTGACTTAACACCCCTCACACTCCACCTAGATTCAAGGCCAGACTAAAAGCCCGTGTATTCCTTCCCACCCCCACATCGCGCATAATATTGACACGCTGAAGTAACACTTCAAACATATCCAGACATGAAACTGCCGTTAAGATTTGTCACGGAAATTTTACCCCCTTTTCTTTTCTCCATCCTCAACATAAGTTTATATTATATTTGATTTTCGATCGTTCCAAATTATACCACGTTACCTTCTGATGTTAAATTTTGGATTTCGTTTTTTTTTCTATTTACCAACTTCATTATTTACAAATATGACCTAAGGGAACGATCAGCCTTTCCTTCTACCTGATGTGATCTCAGTTTCTAACAGCTTTTGATCGGTAACATCGACATGCTGGTGTCACAGATTATGTAAATGCCTGTATAAATAAAAATAATCATATATATATATATATATATATATATATATATATATATATATATATATATATATATATATATATATATACGGAAAAGTCAGTAATTTATAGTGACAAATTGAAAATGGAGGATTTTAAAAACGCAACCCTGGAGATTTTCAGGCATCAGCAAAATAAACAGGCATCCCACCAAAACAGATCGAATCATACAAATTACAATTACAAAAAGAGCAGGCATCTTATCGAAATGAAAATCGAAGTAACAAGATTATAACTGCAGAAAGAACAGCTGCCACAATTAACAGATTTTAGATGATAATTTAGACCCAAGAGCAACAAAATAAATTATTGGAATAGTCAAATAGGTGGCCAAATGGTACAGACGACTAGGAACACAAGTTATAATTTGAACAAAAATCCGGACAACAAGGTTACTTTTGCCCGAGACTCTGAAAACGACTGAAAAGACTGATTTCAATAAGATTCGGTTTTTGTTAAGGAAATTGAGCACTATGGAACATGAGAAATTTGTAAATTACATTTTACTTCAAAAGACCAGCCTGCTAAAATTTAGAAGAGTTACGTGTAAATAGACAAAATGCGCTGAGTATCATTCTTGCGGTAACAAAGGTTCCCTGTTTTATGCACAGAAGTAGAATTTCATTACAAACCGACCATAAATCTTTATTAACAACTTATGGATCGAAGAAGGAGTAACCTACACATACGTCTAACGGATCACAAACATGGTGAATCATCCTTTTAAATTATAACTACAATATGGAGTATCTCACATCTTCAAAGATCAGTTACGCGGACGGGCTATCGAGATTGATACCGAAATATATTGAACCTCTTGAGGACACGAACAGAAGTTGACGTGAAACACACGTTGTGTACTATTGTAAGAAAACTTTCTGTTACACTTGGAGAGATTAAGACAAAGGCGATGAACGATAATTCTATAAAACGTATTAAAAAGGGCATACTAGAAAAGAACCAAAAATTCCGGACACATATTTCATCTGCGACGATGTAGTAATGACTTGACCAACAATCACCAAACTTGGACAAAATTTCGACTATAGTCTAACTAATAACTGCTTTAATGTGGGAATATCTTGGTCAAAGTTAAAGTCAAGTTCACGGAAAAAGTGAACGTCACAGTTTTGGAGATATTCTCGGTTCGATTCATCTTAAAGTCTCGCTAATAGGCCCATATTGTAATGTTATTTGAGACCAAAGCAGTTTGGTCATGGTCGAAATTTAGACGAAATTTCCACTTTCGATTTTGTTCAAAATTTGATGTATAGATCTGATGCTCTATGATAACACCAACCGTCATCCAAACTTTCAGCCTGATCAGATAAAGAGCTTTTAAGTTTTCAATGTTTCCACGTCATAACTTCCGAAATACTTCATACAATGTGAAAAAGTAAAGGCCAGATAAGACTTTGCATATCGTTACGTTTTTAAGGGAAGGTATGCAGTCTCACGATGAACTTATGTTCTTGTCAGCATATTTGAAATGTTTCAGAAATTCACAAATAACCTTTTGAAGACTAAAAATATTAGTCATATTCTATTTATAACTAGTTGTTCCTGTGCGGCTTTTTCCGGGAATCTTATTAATTCAATTTTTATTTATTTATTTATTTATTTATTTCTAACAATCAAGTTATAATTTTTACCAAATTACATTATTACGACAACCATTACTTATTTAATTATTAACTGAACAAAATTGTTATTAAAATATAACTGAAGTTCTTTCTATATACAATAATTGGATATCAATAGCTTCAAAAACTTTCAATATTTTAATACATAGAAATTTGAAAATCATTTTAAAGCTAATAAAATAATTTTCAAAGGTTTAAAATTACTTTAAAATTCAAAATATTCGCCAAATACTTCAATCCTGTATTTTAACAAAATATTAAAATGGTTTATTTTTTTAGAAATAAACCAAAATGAATTCGGGTGGATTTAATTTCGTAATGAAATTATTAACAACTCTTTTGAAATTCGTCTTGCATTTAGGATTTCAATAAATAATCGGAAAATAGTAAATATATATAATAATGTATACATAAAATATAATAATGTGTATATGAAAAATAATAATGTACATATGAAAAATAATAATGTGTAAATAAAATTTAATAAGATGTGAATATAATATAATAATATGTAAATTAAATATAATAATGTGTAAATAAAATATAATAATGTGTATATGAAACATAATAATGTACATATGAAAAATAATGATGTGTAAATAAAATTTAATAATGTGTGAATATAATATGATAATGTGTAAATAAAATATAATAATGCTTATATGAAAAATAATAATGTGTAAATAAAATATAATGATGTGTAAATATAATAGTGTGTAAATAAAATATAAAAATATGTAAATTAAATATAATAATGTGTAAATAAAATATAATAAAGTGTGAATAAAATATAATAATATGTAAATGAAAAATAATAATGTGTAAATGAAAAATAATTATGTGTAAATAAAATATAATAGTGTGTAAATTAAATATAATAATGTGCAAATAAAATATAATGATGTGTAAATGAAATTTAATAGTGTGTAAATGAAATATAATAAAGTGTAAATAAAATATAACAATGTGTAAATAGAATATGATAGTGTATTGATAAACTATAATAATGTGTAAATTACATAGAGTCGTGGAACACACCGATATAATGGTACATATCATAAATTAAAGTTTAAGTTGTGTATACTATACACTGTATAGGACTATTGGAATATCTTAGCTTATTTAGCTAATTAGGCGATTATAACAGTGAATGTCAGTGATTGTGTTATTTGGGGAAAGGGAGTGGAGGAGAGGCTAACAAAGTTACATTTCTCCATACATATAACAATTTATTGGGGTAGAAAAATAATATAATTAAAGTAAAAACAAATGGCGCAATGTATTTCTCCAGAATAAAAAAAAATGTAATTATGCTTTATGACCGAGATTGCAGGGCGTATCGCCAAAAGCTATTGTAAACCCACGCATGTCGACAAGCAATTATAAATAAACACATTTGAGAGTAAAGCAGATTCTCATTGAATTATAACTGATTCAGTCTCTCTCTCTCCCTCCTCCCTCTCTCTCTCTATCTCTCTCTCTCTCTCTCTCTCTCTCTCTCTCTATATATATATATATATATATATATATATATATATATATATACCATCTCTCTTTTTCTCTCATCTTTAAAATTTCTTAAAAAACGTATATAAATGCGGTGCTAAAGAAAAATGACATGCATTTTATTGTCTTGTATTCGGGTTTCGCGTCCGAAATAAATAATTGCTGCTTAGAAATGGATTACTTGCCAAATCGTTTTTCATCGGCATATTTATTTTATTTTATTATTAATTACAAAAGAACACACACACACACACACATATATATATATATATATATATATATATATATATATATATATATATATATATAAAGTAGAGAACTATAAGCGAACTTTTAGGAAAGGTAAAACCTATTGTGAAAAGTATACAGCTCAATACACCGGATAGAGCAGATAGATAGATAGATAGATAGAAGGATGAAAACGAATTAGAAAAGCGACGAAGGCAGATTTTTTTTCAATTCAGTTGCTCACTGCATTTTATATTCCGCAAAAAAGCAATTTATTCCATTAATCTTTTTCCTTAAGCCAGGCTTTTCAAAGATCAAAATCTTATCATCAGAGGAAATTGCTGGGATAGATAAGTGTGAGAAAAGCCAAGATTTAAAATCTGAAAAAGTAAAACCAAGATTGTGGGGGAAAATACAAGGCAAAAACCTGCCCGAATGCAAGCAAGTGCCCGATTGGAAAAAATCCGGTGTCAAAAAGTCCAGCGGAGAAAGTGGTTTGTAGGTCGGCCGTTAAAAGGCACGAGAAATAAATTGAGAGGTTTCAAAGCTAAACTCCAGAAACCACCGTCTTCAGGTGCGGCCAAAATAGATACAATCTAAAGGGTAAAAAGTCCAATAGAGGGTTCGTTCGTGGATGCAACAAGGCTCAGTAATTCATGAGGTGGGAAATATTAGCCATATATATATATATATATATATATATATATAAAATAAATGGACAGATCAAAGTTGTATCATACTGTGATTTAGAAAACTTAGATTCGAATGTTCAGAAATAATCCGTTTTGCTAACTGAGAAAACTCTTAAAAGGCAGTACAAGAGTCAGTTAGAAAAACTGAGAAAATATATAAAAAATAAACTGTAAAACTTGGAATCCAACAACCGATGCTTTCTAATAATCGGTAGAGTTTTCAAATCAACATTAAAATCTAAGTTTTCTGTGATTTGAAATCTTTTTGACGCGTGTCAATTCAATTTTAGCTATTGTTTTTTGGTGATGTTTTCCAAGACATTTGAAGACTTTTTGCATTAAAGTTCTGCTTTGATGGTGTACGGTTTTCATTTGACAACACTCTGATGACGGGTGTTTTTTTGACTGCCTGGATTCGACACGTATGTCTTGACATCTCTTAGGAAAATGTTCCAGGTTTTCTTTGCTTCGAAACCGATATTGAATAACAGTATGATAGAACTTTGATCTGCTAATTTATTTACGTATAGTTCTATTAAAATAATGAAATAACTATTTAAAGGTTTGAATATTTAGCTTCACTTTGTCTGGAATTTTCTTCCCATAAAAATCTATATAAACTATATAAAATAATTGTGTCTTCTATTATAATATATTAATATATATATATATATATATATATATATATATATATATATATATATATATATATGTATATTTAGGCAGCATTTTTCTCTTTCGGGCAAGTATTGTTGAATATAATAGGCAACTCGTTTCTATATATCCTTTGGTAGATCCTTTCAATAGTCCAAATTAGGATCTTAGTTTCGGATGGGAATTGGCTGATGAATTTGCCATAATTTGCATCTGTCTTCCAAGTACTTTCGGACCCATCTGGGTCCATCTTCCCGTACATAATTCCTGCCAAACACCTTCTATAAATACTATACATGGTCTAGACTGATTGCCCTCATTCCCTCTGAAGATGGACCCAGATGGGTCCGAAAGTACTTGGAAGACAGATGCAAATTATGGCAAATTCATCAGCCAATTCCAATCCGAAACTAAGATCCTAATTCGGACTATTGAAAGGATCTACCAAAGGATATCTAGACACGAGTTGTCTATTATATTCAACAATATATATATATATATATATATATATATATATATATATATATATATATATATATATATATATATATATATATAGATAACTTTAAAAAAAAATACGCGGAAATCTCTCTAAGGCCCTTTCGACTATCATCTCATCAGGAGAAAATCGATAGTTTTAATTAATAATAACTTCGAAAGAAAGAGCAAATGGGGAAATTGAGTGTGCCAAAATTAACGTTGAAGCGATTAAAATTCAATTTAATTATTTCGTTAAAAGTCGATTAAAAGGCACTACGTTAGGGAAAAAAAAAAAAAAAAAAAAAAATTGGGAAGGAGTTCAAAGTTCCCCAAAGAGATTCAGCGATCTTACAAATTCCTTCTGCCGGCACAAGGAAGGTTTTCGCATAGCAATAGAGACAGATTCCAATATTTTCAAATGGTTCTTGGAATCTGCTCGATGCAAGACCTCAAAACGGTCTATTTTATAGCCACTGGCACAGCTAGGGTTTTCAACCAAATGCTGGCCAATAGCAGAGTCCAAAGAATTAGAGGAGGGGTAACATTTGCTCTTTCTTTCGAAGTTATTATTAATTAAAACTATCGATTTTCTCCTGATGAGATGATAGTCGAAAGGGCCTTAGAGAGATTTCCGCGTATTTTTTTAAAAGTTATCTATAAATTTTGTACCTCAAAACATTTATATATATATATATATTGTTATCTTATAATATCTTTAAATGAAAAAAAGCGAAAAGTAACTGAGAACATGGAGTAACATAAGAAAAATCAGCCAACGGCTCCCCAAAAAGGGTATACGATTATGTAATTTATCTGAGATAAAATTCGATAAGCTTTTAAAATAAATTCATTAAATCAAAATATATGGTATAGTAGTTGTTGTGAAATATAAATAGTGTAAACATATGTAAATGCATATTACATGTGGCTGTGTTATTTAAATACATGTAGAATTTGATTTGCTTATTAAGAAAGTAATCCGCCTACGATGTTAAGGTGATAAGAGAAAAATCGTTCCATGTTAAACTAAATTGCAATTTATGAAGCAAATCGTAATCGCAGACTCTTTTTAAATGCTAAGGCGTATCGCAAAGAGGTATTGTAAACCTACGCGTGTAAAAAAAGTTCGAAAGACTGTTATAAATAAACAAATTTGAGAGAAAAAAGACGACATTTCTGTCTCTCGTATCTTCTCTCTATATATATCTCTACCTGTTCAGTTGTGTCTGTCATTCACTCTTGTGTAGAATACTGTCCGAAAGATGAAGTGAATTTTTGTTGTGAATAGTGTACGAATTTAGGGGCTCACAGACGTCATTACTTAGGTAACCAAATTCTTATTATTTTACCTTTTATTTTAAGTATATATATATATTTATGATATTAAACTAAAAGTATACTTTTAGTAGATAGCACCTATACATACATGTATATATATATATTTTTAATTTTTAAATATTTTTAATATAAAACTAAATATAATAAAATCACAAAAATAAAAATACATGAAACTATGAATCACCTACAAAGTACTGTAATGGATTCGTCCAAACATTTTAAAATACAGCAACATTTTTGTAAATAACGGATACATTTTCTTAGACACAGACGAACAACACAGGTAAGGAGGACATTTTTTAATAATTAAATAAGTTAGCAAAACATTTATATGGAACAAAACTTAGATCTAATATACGGAACGTTTTTGTTCTTGTCTTTTGAGGGAAGTGGGGTATGATCAACTCTGCTGGGAAGCCATGAAATTAAATACGGTTTTGTTTTTAAATTCCCGAAACAGTTTTTCGTGATAAACAACTGAATACCCCTTAAATAATGTTAAGACTAGCGTAAATTCTTGGAAGCAAACACATATATTGACTGCTAAATGTAAATTGACTTACAAAAAAGTGATTTTCCACCGAACGACTTGGGACTAAAATGTTTAAAAAAAATAGTTTTAATGTTTAGGAAACTCCCGAGACTATACATATATATATATATATATATATATATATATATATATATATATAGGTTGTGATTCTATACATTTTTGAAAGTAAAGAAAAAGTAACAACGTAAAGTAACTGTGTTCAATTAGTTAACTTATGAAAAAAGCTTGCTGCATCTCAAAGTAAATGTACTGAAGGCTACTTATGGCATTTTTCTGAAAGAAAATTAGTGGTCAGGTTAAGCAAAATGTAAAATAAATAAGTAGTTGGGAGAAATAAATAGTTTAAGATTTCTTTTAAACATATTTATATTAAATCTCAAATCTGTGAGAGTTAAAGAAATTTAGAATTTTGCTTTTCATCCAGAACGTAAGCAGCTAAAGGCGTGAAGGTGATTAGCATATATGTCTCCATGAATTTTGCTTTTCATCAAGAACGTAAGCAGCTAAAGGCGTGAAGGTGATTAGCATATATGTCTCCATGAATTTTGCTTTTCATCCAGAACGTAAGCAGCTAAAGGCGTGAAGGTGATTAGCATATATGTCTCCATGAATTTTGCTTTTCATCCAGAACGTAAGCAGCTAAAGGCGTGAAGGTGATTAGCATATATGTCTCCATGAATTTTGCTTTTCATCAAGAACGTAAGCAGCTAAAGGCGTGAAGGTGATTAGCGATATATGCCTCCATGATAATACAGTTCTGAGCAGAAGTAAATATTATTTGGAAGAAACTTAAACAGAATACAGTTTTGCATAAAAAATATGTCATGATAAAAGGTAAAATTGTATAGTCAGAATCAAATAGTGATATATTATAAATTGCATTGCTATTGGTGATAAACGCTAAAAAACCGACAAGATAATTGTATATATTAAACACTTTATTATATGATAATCTAAATGTGGCAGTTGATGTGTTTCGATCAAATATGTAATCAAATATCTCATTTAACTGTGGATTTCTTGAAGTATTACGTAAAATAAAATAATAGTTAATAGTTAACCTGTCCATTTAACATAATGGTTGGATCGTGCGATAATTGTCCGGAAGATCGAGATTCAATCCCTAAGCGAGTCATACTAAAAACTCTAAAATGGTACTGTATGCCCCCTTACTAAATACTCAGCATTATAAGGTGAGGATTACTCTTTGGAAAAAAGTGGTCCTCCACCCCTACACCTCCGTGTAGTAGCTAATGTGGTTGACCAGTTTACTTAATTTAAATTATGAAATTAAATCTGAGTATACACCACCGAACACAACGTATTTGCTTTCTTCATTTCTTTAACATTAAAATGATATACTCTCTAACAGATTGTCCCAAGATAAATCCAAGTTATTATCCGAAGCCAGAGTGGTAAAATAGAGAATTTTAAAGCAGGTATCACATGATTAAATCAAGACAATAATTCGCCTCTCTATAATATAAAGGCCTACACACATGAGTTAGACCGTCACCCGCCATTTGCGAACTTAGTGTGATGATGGTCTTGGATATCCGTTCTCGAATAACTGGTATATTCAAACCTGAAAAACGTGACGAAAGATTCTTACTCACAACATAGGATTAAAGTGTAGAATCTTTTCTTTCTTCGATCGGAGGGGGAGAGATCATTCTTCACTGGATCACATTTTATTTTTTGTCTCATCCAGAGTGTTTTTTTTTGGGGGGGGGGGGTGGGGCTGGATCTCTTGCACATAATACATCGACCTCGTGTCTATCTTTGCCCTCGTGAGGAAACAAGTAAATAGAAAGACAGATTATAGCCCCGATTTTTTATTTTTATTATTTTGGACGAATACAGTTTATAGTTAGGATGTGCATCGATATAGAATGCACACGTTTTTGTGATTACTCTTTATGTTATTGGTGAATTGAACTATGACCGTTACCGTTCAACAGTGGTTAAGTATATAATATCGCGAACTGACGACTCGGCGCGTCGTGTTCGAGTCCTGTCGATTCCATAGCACAAATTCCATTTGGTATGTTTACAAGTTTTACGTGGTCACTCTCGTGAGTATCCAGGTATATCGAAAAAAATACATCTTGCAAAACAATCATTCGTGTAAAAATATGATCATGTGCTGATTCATACAGACTGTGCAGCATTGTTCGACACAGTAGTACAAAAAAACCTGGTGCGGCCGAGTCGCTTCTTAACAATTGAGTCTCCTGCATCTGCACAGTTGTTAATCGTTTGTCGTCTGCTATGTGCCATCATTAAATGGCTTCTCGCTGTTCTCCATATATGGTAATTAGACACGAGCATAGCGATAAGCGCTACGCCAATAAAGAACAACATCGCTATCAAATAATAATGGCAAAAAGAGTTGGTCCAAAAGTTATGCAACGTGCAGATGGACATTGTTATATTAGGAAAAAGCGGGTGTTGAAAAGGGTCTTTTTTTAAAAAGATGACCATTGACACAGCTAAGTGACACGATGACAACGACGGGCGCAAATACTTTATGATAAAGCTGTGAAAGTTCGGTGAGCGCGGCTCGGCACACTTTACGGTAACGCCCGATGGAAATTGCGAGGAACATCATCACAGAAGCCGTGTTACAGGTTAAATTAACCAGTCTCTGAAACTTGCAACCGGCATTCGACGGATAACGCAAGATGTAGTAAGTCTCGACAATCTCCATAGGTAAGTCAAAAGGACAGCAGACGATGTCGAAACTGGCTCAGAGGGTGATGAAGAAATTGACCGTACTTCTTTTAAAAACTGAAGCCAAATATGTAGATCACAATTGCATTCCCGATGATACCCAGAACGATGAGCATACCCGGTTTAAATGTTGTCAGACAACATCAAAAAAGCCATCACATCAAATACTAAAATTCTTCTTAAAAACAAGTTGTTTCACATGTATTGATCTATTTTTTAATAAAGGTTAAAATAATTATTTATGTCAAAATTATTTGAGCATGCACTTCTCTATCTGAGAGTTGTTAGTGGCTGTAATATCGTAGACTCGGCTCGCGAGGCTTAAACAAAGGGCAACGTAAAACAAAAATAAGAAACAAAATCTAAGAGATATGGTTGTGGCTTCAATCAGTATCCGCGCTTAAGTGACACGTAATCACATCGGCCGTGTTTATTTATAACTTGCTATATCAAAGAGAGCCAACTCTTGCAGCTTGATAGATAGGAGATAACTCTAACTGCAAACATTACAGTGGCAATCCAATTACTCTTCATTATCTAGTGGCTACCACGGATCATGATTAAATTATCAGGATCTTTCGATAAATTTTCTTCTCTGTGTTCGCCAGTATTCAAGAGAATGCGTTGTTTCGAAGTTTTACTTGACCTAAACTAGTTTCCGTTCTTATGTTTGAGAGACGTGCCGATCCTACCAGTTTTCCTATGATTAGAAGAAAGAATCATGGGTTCATACTTTATATAATTGTATCAGTGAAAGTAGCGATCAAGTCTCAACTTGACTTGTACGGAATACAAAGTCGACAGTCTAGTTTTACCTCAGGTGGTCTCAAACGCTCTTATCTCCCAGGACCTTAGACTATTACGTGTATTTTTAATAAAGTTTAAATAGCAAGTGATTGCTACTCACGGTGTCAGGGGTTAACACGTGCAACCTTGTAGGTTGCCGAATAGCTACGACAAACGAGGAGGACTTCGTGCAGACCAGGCAACCATAAGGCATGAATTTAATGAGCTTTATGTAGAAGTACGAATCGCTTAACAACAACTTCAACACTGCTACCTCACGATAACTATTGAGTATGATAAATTAAACGTGATCGCATCATTAGACTTGTTCGCTTGTTATCTTGTTATATATAAGCCTGGTCCTGGTGTTACTACATATACTAACAAGACCTTGAAAAAAATGGCACCAAACAAATGTAAAAGCTGTAGGAATCAGAAGTGATCTGAGCACGTTATTCGGCAGAGGCTTCTTTGATAGCAAACATGAAAAACTCAGTCGGTATCCTGCGAATGTTGGCCATTCGTATTTCAGGTAACAGAATACAAACACTGACAAATCGTGTGTAGATTAGCAACCTGGCATCGCTTATCGGTTTTGTGTTTGGCTATAACGAATTTTGTTATTGCAATCGACTTTAAACATATGTCTTTTTTGTGCAGAACACGTCCAAACGGATAAATGCCTCCGTGTTCATGATTCAAAAGATTTAGACAGATTTGTTATTTGTCTTCAACCGTTTCAAACAGCTGGCAGTCTATTTTGTGTAAAAATCGATTCATTTCTATTGATGAATACATTTCAGTCACATATGTTTGAAATCGATAAAAGTAACAAATTAACAGATGAAATCAATAAATTAACAATGAAAAGAGGGCTTGAAACCTCTCAGAGATAATACGGAATCTGTGTTGTCATTAGATTAATAGGGTGGATTAGACAACACCCAGAATGGTCACTCTTGCCTTAATTGAATCATAACAGCAATCGAGCATCATAAATCAATTAAACATTAAATCACAGAGAAATGATAGGTCTGATACAATGACAAATGTTGAACATAAAGGTCTTTTCACGGTCATGCTGTGGGCAAAAGGTCAACTTTTAATGCTGTACAAATATATGTAAAATATCAAATGAAAGGTATTAAAGAGGCGAATAGTACCACACTTGTGTGGTACTGTTTTTAAGGCCTAATATTGATCAACTTTTATCCCAGTATTTTTGTGACTCTGTGTTACATGTTCATTTATCAACGGTTTTATAAACAAATGTACATAGTGTCGTAGTCGTCGTCGTGAACCCAGGTTCTTTTCAGCTGCTGAAAAGCTAACTGGGACGCCGATGTTTATAACAAAGGTTTATTTAGAAAAAGATATAGTAACTGTTGTGAAGTAGTCCAACAGTAAGAAGAAGAAGTCAAGTCGAGGTTGGGTTAAGATAACAAGTGTATTAACATAAAAGGTACAAAGGTAAGGAAATTGACTGGCACTCGGCTAGACAGTTACAATACTGCCCTTTTCTCCCTGGTGATTGTCTACTCGCACTATTTATAGTGAGAACCGGTGTAGTTTCTCTTCTGTTAGAACGGCCGGTGTAACAGTAACGCAACACATCTGAGCAATAGGCCATATGTGTATGCGTGTGTGTGTGTGCGCGCGAGAGAGAGAGAGAGAGAGAGAGAGAGAGAGAGAAGGTGGAATACAGACAGACGGATATCTCGTCTCGCTACACGCAACCACACTGTACACGCTCTCTCACATTTGGGGACAGCACACAGAAAAGTGTTTACTGCTTGAAGTCTCGCCAACCACAGAGACAGACAATCCACGGCTTGAAGCCACGTGGTTTCATCGACTTTTGCCGGGGTCACTTCTGACCTTTAATGTGTAACTTAAATCCTTCCACCCAAACACGGTCCTTGTTATGTAACATTTTAACTAGTCGATGTCGGACGGGTGCAGATTAATAAATGCAGTAAATAAACAAATTTTAATTATTTTGGGCTTCTTGATTAGTAAACATGTCTGATGCATGGCGGGTAATGAGAAATATTGCTTACTCGGGATATGACTACACAGAATTTGATTGGTCCAGTTTGAAAAGTTATTGACTCTTTAAATGGTGAGAAGTAAAACTACTTGAAATCCTAGAAATGTGTATGGCTAGTCGAAAAAAAAAGATCCTAGACAGTATGTTTTTTATGCCCATAGATTAACAGCTGATAAATCCCGAGTAATCTCGCGATGTGGCTCGACCAAGGTCTATAGATCTACCATCAAAACGGTGAGCGGAGTTCATTTCGCGTTTCTGTGAGTCACAGAGACAAATGAGCCTTAGGGCTCTAATCCGATGAACTGTTTGTGTTCGGATGGGAAATACGTTTGTCCAGTTTAGAAAGTCTGTTGTTCTGTGAAAAAGCAGGGTGTCAGTGTAGCATGAAGATAAAATAGTGTTGCTTTTTAAAACTTATGTTGGGATCTCGTTTAGAAGAAAACTCTTTTTTTTACAGAAGTGACCGATATCACATGATTGAAATCAAGCACCGAACTTTGACGAATACAACGAACGAACGATCACAGCCTGTGCAGTGAACGCATACACATTCAGATTTGACATATTATCTAACTGAACAGAATGAAAATACTTATTTTTGTATGATATCAAATGACTTGAAAGGCTTTTAATACGTGTAAAAGACTCATTTTTTCAATTCGTATTCCAAGTTGAACAAGATTTATGCATCATGTGTTATTCGTTACGTTTTGTGCGATACAAAAGTTGTCGCTTGCATGGCCATTTTTAGTTAATCTTTTATGGAAGTCGCTCAAGACAAGGCATGAAGCCACCGGATGAAAACACCTAAAACGAATAAAAGATGATTATCGTAAAGACAGGCGATGCTTATTGACCCTAGTCTTGAAAATACCAACGCTATAGGTAGGAAGATAACAGTCAGCAAGAAGAGAGTTCCACAAGCCTACAGTTCTTGAAAAGAAGCAACTCGAATAGAAACTGTATTATAACAAGGTATCAGAAAAGCGAATTGATGAAGATCCCTAATCAAACGAGCTGTAACAAGGGAAGCGAAGAATAAATGAGACACTTCTGAAGAACACACGGCATTATACTAATTATAGAAGAGACTGATACTAGCAACATCACCTCTGTGAGAGAAAGGATGTAGAGCAGAAGAGTGGAGCCAATATTATTCCAATAAAACTATTGTTACTCTTAGATGCTGTGTTTCAACATTATGTGTTTAGTTCCGCGAAAACTTGTTCGAGGAGCTTCTTAGTCATCTTCACAATAAAATTATGTGTTTAGTTCCACGAGAACTTGTTCGAGGAGCTTCTTAGTCATCTTCACAATAAAATTATGTGTTTAGTTCCACGAGAACTTGTTCGAGCAGCTTCTTAGTCATCTTCACAATAAAATTACAATCAACAAACAGAATTTTCAAAAAAATTCATATCAGAAGGCTAGCTGAGACCTTAGCTTGCATGGTTTCTCTGGTCATAGATAGTGAGCCTTGATAGCATCTAGTGTCATATTCGACATGGGCTGGCTGATCCGGCTACCTCCAAAAGAAGGAAGTACCTGGGGAATATCAAATTAACAAAACGGTCTCGAACCGCATGTATATTCCGATCAGAGAAGATCGGATACAGCGCCTGGTATTCCCAAATGTATCTACACCCATCTGGTACTGACTAGGTTGAACGTCTCTTAACTTTTGTGATCTAACGAGAATTGGTGTGTCAGCGTGATTATGTCGTATCCATGGTCGCAAGGCAGAAAAAGATCAAAGATTGAGAATCCGATTACCATCTGTCTTCTCTCAGGTGAGGTCGATAAGAATCTCAACCACAGTCATCTAGTCGAACCAAAATATTCAGTTTAGTTTGCTTGAGTATTTAGTGTAAAATTCGTTCGTAATTCTTTTTACATTTATGTCACTGAGAACCCCAGAAGGCTCTGTGCCTGCATTGTAAAATGCATTTGTGTAAGTTTCCATGCACACATCAGTCACAGACTTATTCTGAGATTTGTGAACTGCTAAATTCTCATGAGGTACTGTTTGAACATTGGGCGGCTTATGTGCTACGGCGTTTCAAAAATCAGCATACGCGCTCTCACAACTTGGTAATATGTTCTTTTTCTCAATCCAACATAGTTTCAATCATCTTGGTTAAATAAACACTGGATTCTCTCCACCAGTCACCCGGCACAGTATTTGAGATGTGCTGAGGGTTTTATTGAATTATCTATTGTAAAAGTATTTTCTATTTACCTTAAATAAAACATGAGTGCTCACTTTTTCTTTAAAAGTAGCAACATGTTTCGATAAAAATATATTTAGGATAATGTCATCGATGAATGCTTAACTTTTGAAAATCTCATTAAATTTTGGTAAATTTCTGAGTTTTAATGAATTAAAAATTAAACAGATTGATTTGGACTAGCGGGACCCGTGTAAATTACACGAAATGATGTTTTCAATACTAATTATATTGTTCCTAACCTATAAAAGCGGTTTCGTGTCGTGTAAATGCTTTAGATTAAATTAAATTTGGCTCCAATTCATGAGTAGCATACAAAGATTCGGAAGGTCGTTGCTTTTGATGTAAGCGTGACACACAAAATAACATAATATGTATCTTCCCGCTCGTCCCCTCCCTACCTACCTCCCCCTTCGATGTAGAAAAAAAAGGTTGGTTGGGATCGAACTATAAACCAGTGGGGTTGACGTCAAAAACCGATGTCGCTAACCGTTGCGCCAAAGGGAAATACTTAAAACATTTCGAAAATTAGGTGACTTGAATGCTTTTCCAAATCTAAGTGCGGCACGCATGCGCATAGCTTTTGATGTAAGCATGATACACGAACACACACGCTATCGTATTAATATATAGATTATGTGGATTATTCAGACTACTGTTCTCATCTTATGTTATTCTCACAACGTTTCGCCCGATTTAACCCTCGATCTTCTTAAAGTGCGTCTTGTCGGACTCGAGAATCTTTATGTCGAACTCGGGAATCTGTACAGAGTTTCGTACATACTTAAAACGCAATGTTATTGGGTAATATCTCATGGAGTTGAAGGTCTTGATGCGCAGTGCACCCCGACCTCGATATCTACCGTATTGTCAGTGCAAGAAAGAAAACTAAAAAAAACAAAAAAACAATCTATTTAAAATAAAAAGGAAACACCGACTTAAAATTCAAGCGTATCTATTGCGATCATTTGCACACGAATATTTTTTGAGGTTGTCTAAACACGCAATTTCTGCTCCCACCGACAGCTATAAAAGATCAACAGTTGTTCAAAGAATCCTATCCAATGAATGACTTATAACAGCTTTTTAGTTACGCCATTACACCTCTTGAAACTTGAGCTGCTTTTTTGTCGAAGTCGGTCATTTCTGGGGATAAGAAGTGAACTCATGAGAAGGTATACATATATATCATCATTGTCTTCGGTTTAACATTTGTTTTACATAATATTATACATACATATTTAACACATGCCAGTTAGATACGTATGTATAATACTATTTGGAAGGTAAAACTGGTATTATCAATCAATCAAATCAAATAAAATTTATTTGGCTAAAAAAATAGCCAACTGCAACAAGCCGTGTAAAGAGAGAGGTAGAAATGATTTACATCTACATCTACTCCGAATGTTTGTTCAAGACCTCTTTAAACCTGGATATGATAGTCATCGTCACGACCTCCTCTGGTAGGTTGTTCCACTGAGCAGAAACAAAGACTGAGAATGCTGACTTTTATCTATTGAGCCGAAACCGACGGTACTACATCTTTTGCGGTTTCCGCGGAGATCACAACATGGCACTGGGGAGGACAACTCTTTGAAAAGTAGATTTAAATTCCAATTAATGACATTATACGCAAGAATCAAGTCTCAAATGAGAATAGATTTAGTCTTTGGAGCTGCTCTTTGTGGGTTACCATGGAGTTTTTCGGGTTTTTATGAGTTGAACTTTATTAACACTTTTTCCCTCGATTTTGGTATCATCCTTTTTAACATTTATGCGATGCTGACATTCTTTTGCCACTCTTCGTAACGTTATTTTCCTCTCTTGCTCCACCATTGTTAAGATTCTAGATTTAATTTCTTTGTACTTAGATGTGGTTAGTCCTTGAAGAAAAATTAGACACTTTAATAAATTTTTGAAGATTTCATCTATCTTGAATTGCTCAACCAAAAAGTTCACTGTTCCTGCGTATGCCAAAAAAACCCTTATCCGTTTTAACGATGTTTAGACATTTGTATCATGTGTGGAAGAGACTATTTCTTTCATCTAATATCTTTGACAGTATATTTATAGTTTCATCAAATGAAACTTCCTCCGGTTTTCTGGGTAATATCAAGTTCGTATATTTAGTATTCTCGTCTGCCCCTAGTTTCTGTAATAAAAGGGTTACCCGTTCTTTATCCGACCAACGTCTGAAATATGCTGGAAATGTAACGCCAGAATCAGGTTCGTATACAAAGTCAGATAACGAATTTGCAATCCCTTCAGCAGAAAAAAAACCTGTTTTTTCTTTCACCGGTTGTCTGTTTCAGAATTTTTTCGAAACTTTTTTTGTTGTTGTAGAATTTGTCGTTGCAAGTGTTGGTGTTGTTGTTGTTGTTGTTGTTGTTGTTGTAGTTGTTCCTGTTGTGATTGTTGTTGTTTCAAACTCGTACACAGCATTTTAATCATTTCGACTAATTGTCTCATACTGAAATATTCAGGAATACGACACAAAAAAAATGTTCTTTTTTTTTTTAACCCTACACAACCGCAAATAAAAAACAAATAAAAATATCTTTTTTGGGGGGAGGGGGGGTCGTCCTACTGCGTTCCATACGTTTTCTACAGCTCGCATCAGTTAACGTTGCTTAAGTTAAATGAAGAATGATTGAACAGTTCCAGGTCGTATTTCAAGGCGAGTATATTCTTAAACAACGTTTAGACTATCTAAGCGACCTACTGAGTTCGCTCTATAAAGGGTCCGCCATAAGTAACTATATGTTTTCCTTGCAACTTTGTTAATACTTCAAGTTTCTTTTCTATTTCATGTGTCATTCGAAAGCGGAAATTGTATATATTTCATAGTATCATTGAACCTAAGGAACAAATCGGTGGTGCAATTGCTCAAGTGCCGTTCGAGCTGTGCTCGAAAAATATGCAACGTAGTCTCTGAAAGATTACTAAAGTGAATTAAGCTGAATGGAAAGCACAAATGCTTTAATGTTTTAATAAACATTATGTTTTAAGTTACTAAAACACTTAAGTGTTTTTCCTTTGTTAATTTCTATATTGCACTCGCATATTTCTTCATGTTACATTTTTTATGTTGAACATTTTTTATATAGTTACTTAAGGTACAATCTACACACACATATACATATATATTCATATATATATATATATATATATATATATATATATATATATATATATATATATATATATATATAAATATATATTTGTTCCCCATTCAAACACATTCAACTACACAGAGGCGTCTATGTTGTATTCTAGCAAGGAACAACTTTCTTCGGGGATGAAACATGGACGCGTCAGTAGCTGAATTGCCATAGATATATTTTCATTCTACTAAGCTCTACTCACGTATTGCACCAGGTTCAAGAATATACAGAAGTCTATAGACAATATAACCTTATAATATTATATGTGTATATACATGAGATAATTATATATACTAGCAAATATATGCTCCCTCCGGTCGCATATTTTTGCTTGGCTGCCGCATCAGAAATTAACGCTTACGTGTAAACTGATGTAGCCTCAGTCATATTTCTTGGGTGGTTATACGTTGATATTCTTTATTTATGACCAAACATAGTTGTAGATGTAAATAATGAAAAAAGAAATTTCGACCAACCCCGATTTTTGTATTAACCTTCCCCATAAATAGAAATGTTTTTAATAATTTTTAAATCAATATTTATTTTAATTAAACAATTTGATTCAGTAAAATTGTTAAAATCAACAATTTAAAGAACTGAATACAGCAAACAGTATTTTTTGGATCGGAAGAAAGGTGTACATAAAATAAAACAATAAAAAATATGTATTCTTGTACTGTAGGATCTGTGCTGACTTTGACGACGACCCAAACACTAACCCTAACACCCATTTTGACTCTGACCCTAACCCTAACGATGGAGTCAAAGTTAGCGCGGGTCCTAAAGTGTAAAAGCACCAAAAAATCAAATATAGTGAACATGGTTACTTATGTAAATGGTCTCGGAAAGAAAGTTTACCTAATTAAATTTGTTAGAATGTGTGTGTGTGTTCGTGTGTGTGTGTCTGTGGGTTTTTTTAGTAGTAATTTTTAAATCGATTTTTATTTTAATTAAACAATTTGATATAATAAAATTGTTAAAATCAACAATTAAAAAAAAACAACTAAATACAGCGAACAGTATTTTTCGAATCGGAAGAAAAGTGTTTATAAAATGAAACAATGTAAAAATCCGTACTCTTTTATGTGTGTGTGTGCGCGTGCGTGTGTGTTTTTAATGACATTTTTTAATTAAACAATTTGTTTCTAAAATCAGTTATATTATTTTTGTTGTTGACAGAAAAGAAAAAAAAATCACATCTTTTATTTTAATAAATAAAACATGGAATAATAAGAACAGTTTGTGAATTAAAGCTTAACAGCGTAAGTTAAAGTAAAACGGTAATATTAGCGTTTGTTTACAAATTACGCGCTTGTATTGCGTCCAAACTGAATTGACGGAGGGAGATTGTTTCAATGGATTTACGTTCTGCACGCTGTTTAATCAATTGGACGTAGATAAAATAACTACGTAACTGATTAATTTTTAAATCAATTATTATTTTAATTAAACAATTTGATTCATTAATTATAATTTATAAGTAAGATTAGTAGCGAGCAAAATTACTTAAATACATGATGAAATGTGAATGAACCGATCCTGAGTGTATGTTTGCGAATACTAATTTATTAGAAGTTCAAAAGCAATTGATTATGTAAATTGAGAAATGCCCATAGTGTTTATGCCGGTTTTTTTCATAGTATATAATAAAGCTAGCTGACTTAGTAAATAGTTATACAACTTTAATGGAGTTTCGGCTTCAGACAGACAGACAGACAGACAGATACATTAACTCCATTATTAATAGATTATTAATAGATATATATATATATATATATATATATATATATATATAATTATTTCCACAATCAAACAACGCCGCAACCCACAACCTATGAAAGAAAGTTTCTTTCATAGGTTGTGGGCTGCGGCGTTGTCTGATTGTGGAAATAATTATATATATCATCTCACATTCAAGAAATCTAATATATATATATATATATGTATATATATAGAGAGATATATATAGATATATACATATATATAGATATATATATATATCTAAATTAATAAATGCGAAACTTTTCCATTTATCCGAACTATATCTATGTCAAAACAATTATACATCAAAATACCTTATATATATATATCAGTGTGTTTTAGCAGTTTTCTTATGGGTATATATATATATATATATATATATATAAATATATATTGGGTAAATATATCTATATCTATATATCTATATAAACAAAGGGATATATATATATATATATGTATATATATATCCCTTTGTTTATATATATATATATATGTATATACAAAGGGATATATATATATATACATATATATATACATATATACATATATATATATATACACACACATATATATATATATATATATATATACGTTCGTTATCTCCTCTGATAGGGATATACATTCGTCTTGGGACTGCGTATGAATTTAATTCCATGGATGGAATCCGGCTCAGCCGACCAGCTTGAATGCCGTACCAGATACCACCAGACACATGTAACTCAGTTGATGCTTTGATTCTGACTCTGAATCACAATAGCTCCTTTCATCCTCTAAAATTCCAAGTTTTGATTTATTGCTTCTACGGTAACGTAGATGCGACTTCCGTGTAGTATTTTAATGTACACAAATTTTAGTCACAAAAATCATAACACGTGATCTTATTGACACATACGATCTTGTGTACAATCTTGTGTACATTGTTGATGGGACAATTGCAAAATCTGC
This sequence comes from Sepiola atlantica, assembly GCA_963556195.1. Classification (NCBI taxonomy): domain Eukaryota; kingdom Metazoa; phylum Mollusca; class Cephalopoda; order Sepiida; family Sepiolidae; genus Sepiola; species Sepiola atlantica. Next base: position 12,973,838 of record OY744536.1, on the reverse strand, counting down.
ATGCATTGTATGGGCGTCTACAGTTAAATACATATTTATATCTGCCTCGACAGTGAATAGACCGAAATTTCAACTGAAGTTTATGGGTGGAATTTAACAACAAAAAAAAAGAAGCTAAGTTGTTTAATTATTTTATTCTTGAACCTTCTCTTTCTGAAATAATCCATGTATTAACGTTGCGGTGAGTATCTAGTTAAATAATCTTTTTTTCCAGGTTTTTGATTTCTTGACTGTTAAAAAAATCTTTATCTTGTCTTTCTTTTCTGTTCTTGCTAATATTCTGCTAGGTTATAGAGGGGTCAATTGCGTTCGGGGTTAAAAAAGGGGGGGCAGTATTGTTTAGTATTCTCGAGTATGTAAGTTGTATGTTTAATCTTTACTCCCGCATCGAATAACAGCTGCGATTCTCTCGTTGAAGCGTAACAGACTCACGTAACATACGCTAAAAACTATGGCTGCGTGCTCTGTTTGACAGCGTCCTTTCAATCTAGTATTTAATGTCACGCGAGGATGGTTTGTAAACTTCTTTGTTCTAGACTGTTTGTCCTCACGCTAACAAATTTCGTGTATCCGAAGATGTTATTACGAATGTAGGTAATTTTTCTTTTACAGCTAAGGTCAGAATCCTATAACAGGAACAGCTTCTTCGAGCCTTTTATGCAATCATTTGTATATATGAATCACTGCTCTGTTGTTCTAAGCGTGAAGTCAAACTGTAATAGGTATACGACTGAATCTGGATTCTTGCATTTGCAGTCTATGAAGTTATCGATCTTGTTGAAATTATTATATAATGAATGCACCTAATTTTATTAATATAAACTTATCGGAAAATATTGTAAATACATATGTAAATTTGATAATAGTAGTTATAAGTGTATATTGGTAAATATGAATTTATTAGAAGTTTAAAAGGAATGAATTATGTAAATTGCAAAACTCGTCCGGTGTCTCAGCGTGTTTGTGTAATAGTATATAAAGAAGTTGAAACAGTATTACTTTCTTGGCCTTTTGGCTAAGATCAAAGTGTAGTATCTGTTCCGATGGATACTGCACGTCTGTCCTGTGCAGTACTAGGAGGTCCACCCTCCCAGGCTTCGCCTCCCCTCTTTGGGGAGGAGTAAGTTAATTGCTTACTGTCTGAGGCGCCCCTACCGGGGAATGCCGACGGGGCTGCCCAGGCAATTTTTAAATGGCCAGAGTGCCCACCTCTCGAGCGCTGGCTTTTAACCCCACTTGCTCGACCCGATCTTGGGTCACATCTTACTTGTGGGAGTAAGATAAAACTGGCCTTGTGCCCAACTCTTGGGGAAGAGTAAATAAAACTTTCTTGGCCTTTTGGTCAAGATCAAAGTGTAGTATCTGTTCCGATGGATACTGCACCCCATAGACTGGTATTGTCTTGGCCTTCGGGGCTTGATTTACGCCGGTCTATGGGATTGTCCTGTGCAGTTCTAGGAGGTCCACCCTCCCAGGCTTTGCCTCCCCTCTTTGGGGAGGAGTAAGTTAATTGCTTACTGCTTGAGGCGCCCCTATCGGGGATTGCCGACAGGGCTGCCCAGGCAAGTTTTGATGGTCAGAGTGCTCACCTCTCGGGCGCTGGCTTTTCAACCCCCACTTTCCGACCCGACCTTGGGTCACATCTTACTTGTGGGAGTAGGATAAAACTGGCCTTGTGCCTAACTCCTGGAGAGGAGTAAATAATACTTTCACCTGTTCACCTCTCGGGCGCTGGCTTTTCAATCCCCACTTTCCGACCCGACCTTGGGTCACATCTTACTTGTGGGAGTAGGATAAAACTGGCCTTGTGCCTAACTCATGGAGAGGAGTAAATAATACTTTAACCTGTAGTATCTGTTCTGATGGATACTACACCCCATAGACTGGTATTGTCTTGGCCTTCGGGGCTTGATTTACGCCTGTCTATGGGTCTGTCCTGTGCAGTTCTAGGAGGTCCACCCTCCCAGGCTTCGCCTCCCCTCTTTGGGGAGGAGTAAGTTTATTGCTTACTGCCTGAGGCGCCCCTACCGGGGAATGTCGACGGGGCTGCCCAGGCAAGTTTTGATGGTCAGAGTGCTCACCTCTCGGGCGCTGGCTTTTCAACCCCCACTTTCCGACCCGACCTTGGGTCACATCTTACTTGTGGGAGTAGGATAAAACTGGTCTTGTGCCTAACTCCTGGAGAGGACTAAATAATACTTTCACCTCTCGGGCTTAATAAATTGGGCTTCTTGGCCTTTTGGCTAAGATCAAAGTGTAGTATCTGTTCCTCCCAGGCTTTTAATATTTTTATACATGAAAGGTCTTGCTAACAATTTAAGCACTCAGAATGTATTTCTAGTCGACAGTTTAAATGTCTAAACATTCTTTTCAAATTTCGAAACATCATACAAATATTCAGTCTTATTATTTCAACGATTAAAAAAAAATGAAATATCCGACTTGTGTACAGATATGTGACAAAGATAGTGACCCTTTGTGGGAGCTGGGATTCCCCACATTTATAAGCCTTGCACCAGACTTCCATTTCCATCGGAAAGATGGAAGTAACATCGAACACACCGCACTTCAAATGCCACTACGGAAAAAGTTTGCGTCAATCAGCCGACCAAATTTGACAATGTGTTTATGAAATCCAGGTCTCGCAGTACATTTTAAATACCAAAGTGACCTAAATGAACCTGCCACCTACGACTGTTGAATTGAGAGCATCAGTGACTTTCTATTTACCTCTGTTTCATTTTAACGCATACTGTGCCTCCCTCCTTCTCTTTCTCTCATTCCCTCCCTCTTTCTCTCTCTCTCTCTCGTTTATTATAGCGAGGGAGATATGAAGAGTTTAGTGTTTGATTTCGTGACTGTCGGGTCGCGCGAGGCTAGACTTATCCAAGTTTCGAGTTTTAATTCCTCGGTAAAAATAAAGAATTATATTTTTGATATAAGAAGTAAGTTATTCCCTGATTACAAGCTTTCAATTCCAGCTGATTGCCCCAACCAGATAGTTACTTATCATAAGACAATTAATGCCGTTAATGACGCCGCCGAAGACGCGCCCAGCAAGACGACGGATCAACTTTTAAGGGGAAATGTAACCATCGTTTAAGGGGACATGTAACCATCGTTAAGCATAGGCCATTCGTAGAGTCTATTAAGGGATAGAGCACTCTTGCGTCTTCCTTTGATTTAATGTTTCCAATGTGTAAGTAGGATGACTTGCCAGATAGGTTATTATAATTCTGTCACCTTTTCTTTTGGTTATACTAAAAAATCAGATACTATACAGGATAATATAAATAAATCGAACAAATTGATCTAAAGTAAAAGCATGGCCAAATATGTGTCCGAAATTACTAAATAAAGAGATTTATATATGTGTCTTCAGTTACGAAAGCTATCGAGCACCAATATAGAGATAGAATAAGCTTTACATCATATATAAGATATATTATTTTTTTTAATGAAAATCGCCCCAGATAAGGCATGACCCCACTTGATGTAAGGAGCTAAACAATACTACTTCAAGGTCAAAAAGTAGACAACGATAAGTGTTATCTTCATAGATTCCGACGCATATTATGCACTTAGCAACGTAAACCACGGAATAAAACATTAGTATTTCTTGTATCTTACTTGTTAAAAGTATATATATATATATATATATATATATATATATATATATATATATATATAGCCATACAGTTTTTTTAATAAGTGACCTCATATTGCAAATGTTATTTTAAATATTTCTTTCAAGGCAAAACTTGTAAGCTTGTCTATATTTAAAATTGTTTCTGAGCAGCAATATATCTCGATATTGACAAACTTTTTACAAGAAATCATCACAACTTTGACAGTTTGTTTTATTACTTGACACCATATTCTAAAAATATATTTATTAAATTTTTCTTTCAAGGAAAATATTTTAACTTGATAATATTTAAAACCTTCTGACCAGCACGGGTAATGTCGGGTGAATACTGCTAGAGTATATACAAGGAGTGGCAGAAAAATCCGGCAGTTGACAAAAAAAAGCAAAGACGAAAGAGCCAATAAAAAAACTAAATTTGTATAAGCAGAGAACCGACAGTTTATTTAGGGTTAGGGTTAAGGTTACATACAACATTATTTTTCAATCAAACCGCCGCTGGCGGAGACGACTATCTCAAGGCGAGCACAAAATGAGTCATAGATTTTAGCGACCATGTCATTGTCTGTAGTAGAGAACGTCTCCAGGGTAGCAGCCTTCAGAAATTTGACCGTGTTGTGGACCTGCTTGTTGGTATTTGCCTTAATCACGCTCCAAAAGAAATAGTCAAGGGAGTTGCAGTCGGATGAGGAGGGCGGTCACAAATCCGGCGAACAGTGGCGAAGAACATTGTTTAACAGTTACGCCTGCGTCGTATTGGCTTTGTGTGCAGAAGCAGTGTGCTGTTCGAAGACGTAGGTATATCTGGCAGCAATCTCGTCAATCAAAGGATTCAGGAGGTTCCTACGCACCTCAAGTGCTGCAACACCACACATACACCCCCATATATATATATATATATATATATATATATATATATATATATATATATATATATATATATATATATATATATTACTATTTCATGTATCCACATAACATTTTATAAGGAGATACAATTGTTTATGTATCAATTTTCAGTATTTACTTCCACAGTGCTCGATACGTAAGTAGAGCTAGGTAGTTAGCTATGGAAATATATTTATGGCAATTAATCTACACAGAGGCTCCTGCGTTTCAGCAAACATGATATAAGCCAATCTATAGAAAACAGAACAATAGCACAGGATATAGGAAGTAACACTAACCAGACTTTTGTCCGTGGCAATCCCAACGGTTGGCTGAGAGAACAACAAAGAATCTGATTGGTTAACTAGCAAGCCGTGTATATAAAAAAACCTGCAAAAGTATCTTCATAGCATACTATATATATATATATATATATATATATATATATATATATATATATATATATATATATATATAAACAGGATAGTTGCCTTCTCTAGGTAAATCTATCTCGATGGAGGTGAATCCGATGGGAGTAGTTTGTTTTTCAGACTTGCGTTTTGTCGCATCGCTATGTATTTTCTAGTTGAGAACTTTATGGTTTTCTGATGAGTATTAACTCAAAAGATCTAGTATTCATATAAAAATGTCGGTTGATCTTCTAATGAACGAAACGGATCCGTTATTGTACCAACATGAGATAGGGTTAAAAAAATGATTCGCAAGATGAATAAAAATTGTTGTCTTGTGAATGTAGCAAAATGTTGTTTATTTATATATGCTTTGTTGCGATATGTTGACAATCATCGATCTTCTACTTTAAAGAGGTTGGTATACATAAAGAATAGAAAGTATATGCTAAAACATATATTTTTTACACACATATATATATATATATATATATATATATATATATATGTATAGTATATGACTATATAAAAAACAGTTCTTTTATATAGTTCAGATAGATTCTAATGAAAATCAATTTCCAAGGAAAAATAAAACTCAATATTTAAAGAGTTATTTGGCTTATATTACCTCTATAGCGACATCAATTCTGAAAAAAGTTTTCATCTGGCAATTATAACTGTTCATATGGTAACTTGGATTTATTTCAAGAATGCTGTGAATTTTCTCCAGAAACGTGTGTAAGATTTTTTGGCTCCGAAATGAAAATACAATCACACTATAATATAACTCCCATCTGTCATGATATATATATATATATATATATATATATATATATATATATTCATTTTATTTTTTATCGATGTGGATTTTCTTTGCTTACAAAGAATCTTTGTGTACTTTTATATTTATATATATATATATATATTTATAATTTCAAATCTGTGGTAACAGTAATATAAATTTTACTGATGGATTCCGATGATCTCTGATGATAAAAGCTTGCATTTCTAAAAATCCATGGGTTGAGGAAAGGAAAGAAAGTTTATTTACATATTTCTTGTTTGTACTACTTGATTATTCAATAAATATTGATCTTTTACCAATTGTAATTTTCATCATACATTTCTTATATACATATATATATATATATATATATATATATATATATATATATATATATATATATAAACTTATTTCTTAAATCATGTAATGTTTCAGACAGTTTCTCTAGTAATTGGACATTGTTGCAATACATTAGATAGAAAATCGCAATCGATTAATAATTTTTTCTTCTTCCTGAAATTCAATAAAGAACGCAGGCTTGAAATTGCAATTGATTAAAATAATTGCAAGGCATAAAACAATTTACAGAAATAAATCTCACATTAAACATTTACAGCAATTACAAAAAAAAAAAAAACCCGCACGAATATGTTTTCTACAAATGTATAAAAAAAGAAAGAAAAATACGTAAACGAACGTATAATTGATATTCAATGCCATTGCCTTTAACGCTTTATCGATTTTACATGTGGAGTGTTTATACAATAGAAGGACAGGGAATGATGATCTTGCGTTGCATCTACGAAATGTGCGCGTGTGTCGATGTGAAAGTTTTTTTAAAACTTAATACGTTCTCTCTTACAAAATTAATCTTTCATTCTGAATAGCCAGTGAAATTATGTAAATCATCAGCCTTTGTTTTGTAGCATTGAAAATTTCAATTTCAATCTATTTCACTGATTCCGTACTATATTCAACCGGATATTCATCACAGTAGCAGCTAAAGCCCGATATACACTGTAATTTCCATTGGCTACTCAGCTATGTTATTGGCCAATTAAATCGCTGCTTGTGTTTCTAAATGTATCCAAAATCACTTTGTGAGTATTTAACTTTTATTTGATTAACAGTCATCATGGCCTCCGTTCAGTCTCAAGAAACAATGGAAAGAGTGGCTGCGCGTGTAATTGTGAAGCAAGGGTTGCGCAATCTCAAGGCACACGCCTCCTGAATCGGCACTGCTTGAGTTCAGTGGCAAGATGAAGTTCAGGTCGACTGGAAACAATGCCGAGATAAGTAGATAGCACAGACAGCACCTAGTATTCCCAAATGGTCACCCATTTCGTACTGACCAGGCTAAACGTCGCTTAACTTCGGTGATCTAACGCATACGCATATATGCGGCATAATCACGTTGCCGCACCGATTTCCGATTAACATGACTATTTCATTTTCAGGATGGATTTCAAAAACTTACTTATTATATGAAGACCTTTTACAGAGTGGTCCGAAAAGATGTAACCATTTGTGATGACGTAGCATTTAAGATTGAAAAGAAAACTTTCAATGTTTTTTTCATATCCTTGTTTACAGGCGTGTAAGATTTATGCTGCATTACAGAGTGCAATGGCGATTCTGGAATCCCGTAGAGAATGTACTCTTTTCTGTCCCACGACCGATTTCTTACAGAAGAGACGTTGCTAATCTTTCTTTAATCTCTCCTTATTTGCATCATAGCTGCTCGACTGAGCTCTAATTTCTGGTTACACTCCGTTAAATATTTACAGCACTAACTTGTCTAGCTACAAACACTAAATAATTTTCATTTATTTCTCTGTCTATCTTAACCTAAACGAAACTTCCATGAGCAGAGTTTATTTCCAATAACTACCCGTCTGTAGAACAATAAACCACGGGATTACTTTTTAGCTGACTACAGCATGGTTGGTTTCCAGTCCAATGTTGACAAATTCTTGTTGAGCTGTCCTCTTAAATAATCAAATTTTGTCCAGTTTCAACTATCGTCTTCAATCCTCAAAGTGTTTGTCTCATCGTAAACCGTACACACTCATAACCTATTATTCTCCAGTTGCTTTTGGCCTTGATAATAAATGACTGATTGGTACCCCAAAAAAGAGTTTTCTCTGTACACCACCATTCTGCGAGCACAGCTAAATAGTTTATAATGGCATTGAATCACTGGCTGCTCGCACACTGAAATTTGTAATGACCCTCCAAGCATTATCTCACATTCAAGAAGTTATTTTCTATCCTGACTGACTGTGACCGATCACTGCAGCCATCAGTGTACATTTCCGTTTCTCTGAATCTGTCCATCAGAATACCTTGTTACCCGTTGCATGTTCACCTGTCGCATTTTCACCTGTCGCATTTTCATCTGAAGGCCACAATCATGGGTTCATAGAAATTATCGCGATAATAAAATAAATACATCTTTTTGGACCACTCTATATATAGATACGTGAACGTACTTGATATTCCTTTTTAAAAATTACGTGTGATATTTTGTATTAGTTGTACAAGGTGGGCAAAAATAAGGGTCCTATTTTAAAAAATTCATAACTTTTTTATTTATTGATTTTTTTTTTTTTTAGAATAAGTAAAGGACCCCTTCCGAAGCAAGCATGAGCCGTATTAGCCCCAAGGAACGTACCCTCATTTAGAAAACATTATTTTTGCTTAAAAAACTCAAAACAGTGTAAAAAACAATACTTTAGTTTTTGTAAGTTTTAAGAAGTGTTTTTCGGCTAAAATTTGTTTTGTTTATTTCAAAAAATCTCGGAAGGGTCAGTCTACACACACATAAAGTTTGGTGAGTTTAACTTTTATTTTGTGGAAGTTATTCAAATTCAAGTTATTCAAATTTAAAGATAGGACCCTTATTTTGGCCCACCCTGTATTATTAGAACTACTGTTCTCTTCTTAGGTGTCATTTTCACATCGTTTCGGTCGATGTAATTGCCGACTTTTTTCATATGCGTCTCGTCGAACTCGGGAATTTCTATGTCGAACTAGAGAATCTTTCCGCAAAGGCCCGTGTCTAAACGGATATGAGTGCTAAGTAATAATCAGTTTTAACTGACAGTGTTCTGGGGGTCCATGGTTCATCCCCAGTACAGGCGATACTAAAAATTCCTGCAGACTTCTACCCGGTTATAGCTGATGGAACGAGAGCAGGCTACCCTTGTGGATTAAATAAATTGTTCCGTTCGAAATTCAGTACAGAGTTCGATATAAAGATTTCCGAGTTCGACGAGGCGCACCCTTAGAAGGTCGGACGTTGCATTCTCCGAAACGTTGTTAGAATAACAACCAAGATGAGAACATTAGTTCAAATGATCCACATAATACAAATTATCAATCCTCATCTAAAAAATTCCGAAACATAATAAAGTGTGACAGACAAATGGAGTGACAGACTAAGCGACGGAGATATCCCTATATAATGATGCACTGCCGTATTCAAACTTCCGCGTTACACACTGACTCAACTTCTATTAATTCAAACTTAATTGTGACAGACCAATGTCAGCGAACGCCCAATTGACCGAAGGAAGTAAACGCATATAGCGATGCTTGGACACACCTAAGAATAAAACCCATAAGTCACAATGAGATAATTAATTTAGAAAAATGAGAGAAATTGTGTCACTCACTGAGCTCATGTTTCAAACTTTGAAGCAGGAAAAAGTGTATTTGCAAAGCCTATTAAATATAAATATTAAAAATGAGCAACTTTCTGCTCGCTATGTTGCTTTCCTTCTATCCCGTTCTCTCTCTTTCCCGTTCCATTCCGAGTTACATATTATTACTAATTGTGGTGATATTCAGCGTTATACACCGACCCAATTCTTTTATTTCTAACTAAATCAATAGTTTGAATCAGAAAAAAGTGAGCTTGCAAAGCCTATTAAATATTTAAAAAAAAAAAAAATTGTCGCTTTTTGCCCATTATATTTTTTCTTTTCTATTTCCATCCCAGGTTAAATATTATTACTATTTGTGATAGTATTCTCCTTTGTTTATAATGAGCTATTTCAATCTTTTTATCATTTGTACTTATATATATATATATATATATATATATATATATATATATATATATATATATATATATATATATATATATATATATATATATATATATATATATATATATATATATACATATATATATATATATATATATATATATATATCAATGGAGGCGCGATAGCGCTCTATCCCTTATTAGACTACAAAAATGGCCTATGCTGGAAATCTCATTTCTTTGATCAATCATAACTCAAAAACCAATAAGCCAAATTAGTTAAAACTTTGCACAACATTTTTATTTGATAGGTTCTATAAGTGTGTAGAATTTCAGCATCATTAGTCAAGGCAACCAGAAAGTTCAATCATGAAATCAGGTTATCCGTGTGTACGTACGTACGGACGTATGTGCCACCATGTATTTCATCAACTATTTGATGGATTCAGCTGATTTTTGGCAGATATAGAGGTTCTATGGTCTAGTTGTTGGCATTTTAATTTCAGTGTACCATATACCTTAGTTTTCCAGAAAATCCCCAAAAACCTTTAAAATGACCATTGTATTGAGACATAGCCTTTACAAAAGTAGTGACATTCCATGATAAATGTCAGTATACTGAAATCATATGCCCTTAATAGGATTAAGATGAAAATTCATATACACTAAATGTACAAAAGCAAGGAAATTCCCAAATTTTTAAACTTTCATTGTCATTAAGGGTATGCGAGCACAACAGGTCTATGTATTTTACTGATAGGAATTTTTCTTCAGCGCACCTCACACACTTCATCCACTCATGCATATAGATTTATACTGTAGTGATGTGATAATGACAATAAAAGTGTAAATATTTGAGAATTTCCTTGCTTTTGTAGATTTAGCGTATATGAATTTTCATCTTAACCCTATTAAGGGCATATGATTTCAGTATACTGGTATTTATCATGGATATATATATATATATATATATATATATATACATACATACATATATATGTATATATATACATATATATATATATATATATATATATATAAATGCACACTATATATATATATATATATATATATATATATATATATATATATATATATAGAATTATAAAAAGATAAAACTATACACACATTAAGGTTGTACACATTATAACTTATTTCGACCCCTTAATTATGTCTCCTAAGATGTATAAACAACCACGTCAAAAAACCAAAAGGGGTCGAAATAAGTTATAATGTGTACAACCTTAATGTGTGTATAGTTTTTTCTTATAATAATTCTGTTTTGCTCTGTTTAAATTACATTGAGCTCTGTTATTCAGATTATCAACACAAAATTGAAATCTACACACTATATATATATATATATATATATATATATATATATAGTATAAACACATAATTATTACAAATGAACTATATAGAAAAGTTTGTCTGTATAAATAGAGCTAGGTAGTTATATAAAAATGTGCTAATAGTATGTGCATTAACACCTACCATTAGCTAATTTTCATATAACCACCCAGCTCTATTCATATAGTGACCACTGTTGAAATAAATTCTGAAACGAAATAATATACGTGATATATTATTTTACAATATCTGAATGTACACGTGAAATAGTGTTTCATTTCACTAGTGTGATAACACTATATAGAAGCGTGTATATTTATGAAATATGATAATACAGGGACACAGGTTTCGCCGTCTACGACCCATCAGCCACGCCGATGAGTTAAAGATGTCTCACCCCTCTTACCATGTAGATTAATAGTTTCCCGTAAAAAAATACGTGCAATGATCGATAACATAAAAATAGATTAACAAAAGGACATCATTTATATACGATATGCTTCCTCCACGGTCAGCGAGTTTTCGTTGCTCAGCAATAAGTGTTTCAGGTTTAAGTCACTATACCTTGTGTATATATATATATATATATATATATATATATATATATATATAGAGAGAGAGAGAGAGAGAGAGAGAGAGAGAGAAGGAGAGAGAGATAGAGATAGATAGATAGATAGATAGATATAAATATAGATATAGATATAGATATAGATATATAGATATATATATATATATATATAGATACATACATACACACACCCACTTACACACACACAGACACACACACACACACACATATATATATATTTCTTTACAGAAAGAACAATTCATATTCCTACACGTCAAAATATATAAAAAAATAAATAAATAAAAAAATAAAAAGTTATAACACAATATAAACTTTTTTTCACATTATTTTTTTATATACATTCCCATACTTACATATATATATGTATATGTATACATTTGTTTATTCACATATTAATTGATACAGACTCGCACATATTCATACACAACACACACACACATATACATATATATATATATATATATACATATATATATATACATATATATATATATATATATATATATATATATATATATACCTACTGGAGAGTTTTAATTATTTACTGAACAGTTTGAATTACGTACAACCCACTATCCTCGAGTGTCTTCGGTCTCTCTGTACAAGGGTTTGTCAGGACAACCTGACATGATGGTACTTCACCTTACAAGTAAACCCTACCCTAATATTCAAAATAATATAGTATTCGAAGCCCAAATACGATCCCCTTGACACTGCTATACACTGGCTGATATGAGGAATAGTGCACATTCTCTAAGTAATCTTACCTAAAATAACAGCACTCAGCTGGATACTAAACCAGACTGGATGAATTCTTGCTTTGAAACTAGTAAGAGCAAGAGACCACAAAAAATATATACTTAACATAGTTAACTAGCCAATTGGTGAGAGTAAATTAATGTTTTTAACTTCTTTACTAACTCAACGTTTAACTGGTAAAGGAGAACTTTAATTGAATATTCGAATATCTATCTATTTATCTCATATAGAGGTCAAATATTAGCCCCAGGAAGGAGCCACTTGATTTCTGAGAACTTTGACTGAAGTAAAATGAAACAATATATATATATATATATATATATATATATATAAAATATGAAACTAAAAGTATACTTTTAGTAGATAGAACCTATAGTGAAATGGTTTAAGCTCAACACCTTGCATTGAACAATCGAAGTTGAAATAAATTTGTCATTCGTACATGTTTATCCCTCTTCTTTCATCTATCTTTATATAGACTAGCAAGTATATGCTCCCTCCGATCGCATATTTTTGCTAGGCTGCCGCGTCAGAAATGAACGCTCACCCGCAAACCGATGGAGCCCCAGTCATATTTCTTGGGTGGTTAGACATTGATTTTCTTTTTTTCCGTCCAAGAATATTTTTAGTTAAAAAAAGAAAAAATATATTTCGAGCCCACCCCAACTTTTTTTACCCTCCCCATACATAGAAATATTTTTAGTCAAGAAAAAAAACAAAAACATTTTTTTTACCCGCCCCCAATTTTTTTTATCCTCCCCCATACATATAAATATTTTTAATTAAACAAAAAAAAATTTTTTTTTGATCCCTCCTCCAAATTACTATACTATTTCATAATAAGTACAATAGTCTTAAATAGTATGGTTTGGGCTTCAGACAGACAGACATACAGACAGACAGTCAGACAGATACATAAACTCCATTATTAATATATATTTTTTATATGGTAGCCACTTATCGCCTCCTTCCATTCCTGAAAGCACGTTCGTTGAGCTGATAACATTTGCTACTACATCTGTTGACTTTAGTTTCAACGATGTTATATATAGACAAATCTATGGTGTTTCCATGGGATCAGTCCTGGGATCAACGTTGGCGAACATTTTTGTGGGTTTACAGGAGAAAGAACTACTATCAGGACCCATGAAACCGTTAGTCTACTTTTGATATGTAGACGGCACATTTTGCCTCTTTAATAATGAAACAGAGGCAAATACATTCTTCTTCTTACTGAATAATATGCATCCCGCATTAAGGTATACATATGAAGGTGAGTGCAATTCCTCCCTAGCTTTCCTGGATGTATTGGTGACGAAAACTCCATTCTGTTACCATACATCAATATATCGTAAACCTACGTTTACAGGATTGTATACTCGTTGGGACTCATTCTGCCCGGGCAAGCGAAAGTTGAATCTAATTTGGACCCTAACACACAGAGCACTTATGATCTGTTCAAAATCAAAATTGGATGAAGAAATACAAATAATTATTGATACTCTGTCTAAAAATGGCTACCCTCTGGATGTGATTAAGTCAGTCATTAATAGGAACGTAGCCAAGTTTTCTGAGGAAAAAAACTAGTATGGTGGCTAAATGTCCAATTTATATTCGTTTGCCTTGGTTAGGTATAGTAAGTGAGAAGTTCGCCAAACAAATCAGCTCAGCGGTGGAAAATTGTTATTTTTCATCTAATGTGCGGGTTGTGTTCTGTACAAAACCTCTGTTACCATCCTCTCGAAAAGACGTCCTGCCCCCTCCCCCCCACCATAAAAATAATGTGATTTATCTTTTTAAATGTAATTGCAGTGCCAATTACGTGGGCCGGACGACGTTGAGATTAGACAACAGAGTGCAGCAACACATCCCAAGTAAAATAAGGAATGGAACCTTTCGGTCACGGGACGTTCTAAGAAATACATACGGGTCTTCGATAACTGACCACCTGATAAATAACCCGTTGTGCGCAACGAACTTTAGCACAGATTCATTTTCCACCTTAATCTGTGCTCACTCATCTTACCATTTGAAAATCTTGGAGACTATCCACGTACGCCTCAGGAGGCCCTCCCTCTTCAAACAGAAGGAGTGTCTCTTGGGGTTGAGTGTGATTAGTCTCTAAGACACAACCTTCATTCCATATAACATCACGCTTATTTTATTCTAAATTCGAACTTTTTTCTTTGTTTCCCCTTCATAACATAACGCTAATTTCATTTTAAATATAAAAGGTTTTCTTTTTTTTTTTAAATTCCACGATATCAGTCTTGTAAAGTGTGGGTGAAACTAGTCGACTGGCAATTTTTTTTTCTCATCCCGTAAATCCCCTAAATCTTTTAATTATGAAAGATTCAACACGTCTTCCCTTCATTATTGCATTAATAAAGTTTTGTATCCCCCCAAAAATAATGAAATATATATATATATATATATATATATATATATATATATAACTTACTTCACCGCAAACAAGGCAAGTTGCCAGTGTAGACGAAATGGGCAACTGAGAATTACAGTGAGAGTTTAGGAGGGACTCCTACATTGGGAGCTGTGCAGCGATATGTTTGTTCACATTAGTTCTAAATTACTGTATGTCGGTACAGCCGGGTAAGCAGGGAGCAGGGAGAGTGTTTTAAAGAGCGAGGAAAGAAATTATTGGAGTAGAAGGCTCTCCGGCATCTGGGGACCTCAACAGTGAATGGATGGGATTTAACTGATTGTCGAATTGGTCGAGTGTATTTACGTCGAGGGAACATCAGATCAGCAAGTTCACCGGAGCACATTCTATTGATGTACTTGTAAAACAAGCACAAGGATACATTACGGTCATGGGACAGAGGCTGGAGCTTTGTGGATAGTGAGGACCTATTAGATTAGAGACTCTTTTTTGGACCTTGTCTAAGAGGAAGTAACTAGTGAATGGTGCACCAGCCCTAATACGGCAACAATACTCCATGCATGGTCAGATGGTGGCTTTATAGATATATAGGATACTGTCAGGTGTGATTAGTTTTCTAGCACGTTAGAGTAAGCCTATCTTCTTTGCAACAGACTTGACAATGTCTTCTATGTATTAGTTCCAATTCATGTTACCTGTGCATGTTAGGCCGAACAGTTTGAGCGTTAGACTCTCAGGTAGGGTTTTATTTGCCATGGTGATCGTTGGTTGAAGAGGTTTCTTGTAATTGTTGAAGGAAAGGAGCTTTTTCTTAGCAATACTAAATGTTACCATCTATTTATGACCCTAGTTCACTTTTCAGAATTCAGCCATTGCCTCGGATATGTGCGTGTATATATATATATATATATATATATATATATATATATATATATATATATATATATATATGACTCTACAATCTATCGATACCTGCAGTTTCACAGAAACACAGGAAATCTCTATATATATATATATAAATTTTATACGTTCATAAAAGTAATCTATGAAAACGTGCTTCATCAGCATGGCTAATAGGACAAATACTGAACCTTCGATGTTGATGTCAATATTTTGGCGGTTTATCCCCTATACCTTGTTTGAGTATATGTACGATTTTTATCTAATAAATCTTTTGTGGTGTTGATTGGGCTCCTGAACGGAATGCTTTGGTAAGCTTTCAAAACATCAAATATAAATGCTCTGTACACTCTGTAATCGAGTATCATCGAGCTTGTTTTTATTGGACTAATCCCGGTCTTCACTGAATAATCTTTTCTCTCTCTCTCTCTCTCTCTCTCTCTCTCTCTATATATATATATATATATATATATATATATATATATATATATATATATATATATATATATATACATATGTGTGTGTGTGTGTGTGTGTGTGTGTTCTAAAACATTTATTTATCAAAATTACCCATTTTTAGAGTTCCTGGCGGCTCAAATTATTTATAATTGTTTTTATTCTCTATTTGTCCGAAGTTTTTTTTAAATCTCAATATGTCCGACAGAGTAGAGTGCTATGCCCAGACATGCCTTGATCTGTCAAGCTAAGGTATTTTGATGTTCAATGCTAGGAGGTCCACCCTCCCAAGATTAACCTTCTCGTTTTGAGAAGGGTTTAGTTTTTGCGAATCACCTGAGGCGCACCTCCCGAAGAATGCGGACGGGGCTGACCAGCCATTTATGAAGCCAGAGTGCACCGTTTTTTGATGCGTTGGGTTTTCAATCCCTAGCTCCCGACCTTGGGTCACATCTTAACATTGTGGGAGAGAGGTAAATACCAGAAGCCTCGTCCAATGAAATTACATCTATATTATTAATGGCGTATAATATATCATTTCTATTTAAAGAACATACATCAAGCGTGAAGTAAACAAGCCAACAGGAGAACAAAAACACACGAAAAAAATTGAGTGATAGAGACTAGAGTTTTATCTACCCCCTACAGCGGTAAGATGTGACACAAGGTCGGGAAAGTGGGATTTGAAAAACCAGCGCCCGAGAAGGTGAGCACTCTGGCCTACAAAAAAATGCCTGGGCACCTCAGGCGATTAGCAATAAACTAACCCCTTCTAAAAGGGTGAGAAGGCAAAGCCTGGAAGGGTGGACCTCCTAGAACTGCGCAGGACAAACCCATAGACCGGCGTAAATCAAGCCTCGAAGGCCAAGACGATACCGATCTATAGGGTGTAGTATCCATCGGAACAAGTACTACACTTTGATCTTTGCCAAAAGGAGATGGACTAGATCATGAATTGATTCATCTTCCTTCCACAAGGTAAGATGTGACACAAGGTCGGGAAAGTGGGGAAAAAACAGCGCTCGAGAATTTGAACACTCTGGCTGTTTAAAAATTGCCTGGGCAGTCCCCCCCCCCCCCCGTCGGC
>OY744536.1:12891517-12951517 GCA_963556195.1 Sepiola atlantica | reverse complement strand
AAAGGGGTTTTAAATAAAATACATTTCATTATTCCTTCCTTAAGCCATGGTTTTTCAAATAATGATATCTTATCGCCAGAAGAGTGCGAACAGATAAGTTGGTAAAGGGGGAATTACTAAAAGCCAACATTTGAAAAGCTATGAAGATAAAGATAACATGAAATGTAAAAAAAGCCGGATGAATGGAATTGCGCATAAAAACACATTTATTATAAGATACGACCTGAGTATCTATTTTCCTCGTGTACAAGATGATTTTGGAAGATTTTTTTTGATTAAAGATTAAAATGACGGATAGTTAAATTGAACTTGCAGTACATTCAAACGCAATTCAAATCTTTATCAGCACATCTGGTATAGCTGGCGAGAGCAGGTTTTTAAAGACTAGTTTGTATTATTTGTATTTGTAAATCGAAGAATTTCCATTAAATTCAATTTCCTAAACAAGATTGAATTTAATGGAAATTCTTCGATTTAGAAGTTGCAAGGTAATTTACTTTTAGGTCTGTCCAAACATTTCTATAACCGACGTACGATCGGTTGGTCTGCCGAACTTCATTTTTTTTATTTGTACTAATACGTAACTATTTATCAAGGCCTACATCCACTCGAGGATGATGGCTAATAAGATGGATGCATTGTCGGTTTAATGATGAAGAATATCCTGAGAGGATTGCAATTAATTAATTTTTATTATTTGTATTTTTAAACTTGTAGGTTATTTTATTTATAACTTATAGGTTATTTTATTTTAAACTTGCAGGTTATTTTATTTTAAACTTGTAGGTTATTTTATTTTAAACTTGTAGGTGTTTTTATTTTATACTTGTAGGTTATTTTATTTTAAACTTGCAGGTTATTTTATTTTAAACTTGTAGGTTATTTTATTTTAAACTTGTAGGGTATTTTATTTTAAACTTGTAGGTTATTTTATTTTAAACTTGTAGGTTATTTTATTTTAAACTTGTAGGTTATTTTATTTTAAACTTGAACGTTATTTTATTTTAAACTTGTAGGTTATTTTACTTTAAACTTGTACGTTATATTTTATAAACTTGTAGGTTATTTTATTTTAAACTTGCAGGTTATTTTAATTTAAACTTTTACGTCATTTAATTTCAAACTGGTAGGTTATTTTATTTTAAACTTGTAGGTTATTTTATTTTAAACTTGTAGGTTATTTTATTTTAAACTTGAAGGTTATTTTATGTTAAACTTGTAATTTATTTTATTTTAAACTTGTAGGTTATTTTATTTTAAACTTGTAGGTTATTTTATTTTAAACTTAGAGGTTATTTTATTTTAAACTTGGAGGTTATTTTATTTTAAACTTGGAGGCTATTTTATTTTAAACTTGTAGGTTATTTCATTTTTAACTTGTAGGTTATTTTATTTTTAACTTGTAGGTTATTTTATTTTAAACTTGTAGGTTATTTAATTTTAAACTTGTAGGTTATTTTATTTTAAACTTGTAGGTTATTTTATTTATAACTTGTAGGTTATTTTATTTTAAACTTGTAGGGGTTTTTATTTCATACTTGTAGGTTATTTTATTTTAAACTTGTAGGTTATTTTATTTTAAACTTGTAGGTTATTTTATTTTAAACTTGTAGGTTATTTTATTTTAAACTTGTAGGTTATTTTATTTTAAACTTGCAGGTTATTTTATTTTAAACTTGTAGGTTATTTTATTTTAAACTTGTAGGTTATTTTATTTTAAACTTGTAGGTTATTTTATTTTAAACTTGAACGTTATTTTATTTTAAACTTGTAGGTTATTTTATTTATAACTTGTAGGTTATTTTATTTTAAACTTGTAGGGGTTTTTATTTCATACTTGTAGGTTATTTTATTTTAAACTTGTAGGTTATTTTATTTTAAACTTGTAGGTTATTTTATTTTAAACTTGTAGGTTATTTTATTTCAAACTGGTAGGTTATTTTATTTTAAACTTGTAGGTTATTTTATTTTAAACTTGTAGGTTATTTTATTTTAAACTTGTAGGTTATTTTATTTTAAACTTGTAGGTTATTTTATTTTAAACTTGAACGTTATTTTATTTTACACTTGTAGGTTATTTTACTTTAAACTTGTACGTTATTTTTTATAAACTTGTAGGTTATTTTATTTTAAACTTGAAGGTTATTTTATGTTAAACTTGTAATTTGTTTTATTTTAAACGTGGAGGTTATTTTATTTTAAAACTAGTCAGTTATTTTATTTAAAACTTGTAGGTTACTTTATTTGTAACTTGTAGGTTATTTTTTTTTTAAACTAGTAAGTTATTTTATTTTAAACTTGTACGTTATTTTATTTTAAACTTGTAGGTTATTTTATTTTAAACTTGAAGGTTATTTTATGTTAAACTTGTAATTTATTTTATTTTAAACTTGTAGGTTATTTAATTTTAAACTTGTAGGTTATTTTATTTTAAACTTAGAGGTTATTTTATTTTAAACTTGGAGGTTATTTTATTTTAAACTTGGAGGCTATTTTATTTTAAACTTGTAGGTTATTTTATTTTAAACTTGAACGTTATTTTATTTTACACTTGTAGGTTATTTTACTTTAAACTTGTACGTTATTTTTTATAAACTTGTAGGTTATTTTATTTTAAACTTGAAGGTTATTTTATGTTAAACTTGTAATTTGTTTTATTTTAAACTTGGAGGTTATTTTATTTTAAAACTAGTCAGTTATTTTATTTAAAACTTGTAGGTTACTTTATTTGTAACTTGTAGGTTATTTTTTTTTAAACTAGTAAGTTATTTTATTTTAAACTTGTACGTTATTTTATTTTAAACTTGTAGGTTATTTTATTTTAAACTTGTACGTTATTTTATTTTAAACTTGTAGATAATTTTATTTTAAACTTGTAGGTTATTTTATTTTAAACTTGAACGTTATTTTATTTTAAACTTGTAGGTTATTTTATTTATAACTTGTAGGTTATTTTATTTTAAACTTGTAGGGGTTTTTATTTCATACTTGTAGGTTATTTTATTTTAAACTTGTAGGTTATTTTATTTTAAACTTGTAGGTTATTTTATTTTAAACTTGTAGGTTATTTTATTTTAAACTTGTAGGGTATTTTATTTTAAACTTGTAGGTTATTTTATTTTAAACTTGTAGGTTATTTTATTTTAAACTTGTAGGTTATTTTATTTTAAACTTGTAGGTTATTTTATTTTAAACTTGCAGGTTATTTTATTTTAAACTTGTAGGTTATTTTATTTTAAACTTGTACGTGATTTTATTTTAAACTTGTAGGTTATTTTATTTTAAACTTAGAGGTTATTTTATTTTAAACTTGGAGGTTATTTTATTTTAAACTTGGAGGCTATTTTATTTTAAACTTGTAGGTTATTTTATTTTAAACTTGAACGTTATTTTATTTTACACTTGTAGGTTATTTTACTTTAAACTTGTACGTTATTTTTTATAAACTTGTAGGTTATTTTATTTTAAACTTGAAGGTTATTTTATGTTAAACTTGTAATTTGTTTTATTTTAAACTTGGAGGTTATTTTATTTTAAAACTAGTCAGTTATTTTATTTAAAACTTGTAGGTTACTTTATTTGTAACTTGTAGGTTATTTTATTTTAAACTAGTAAGTTATTTTATTTTAAACTTGTACGTTATTTTATTTTAAACTTGTAGGTTATTTTATTTTAAACTTGTACGTTATTTTATTTTAAACTTGTAGGTAATTTTATTTTAAACTTGTAGGTTATTTTATTTTAAACTTGAACGTTATTTTATTTTAAACTTGTAGGTTATTTTATTTATAACTTGTAGGTTATTTTATTTTAAACTTGTAGGGGTTTTTATTTCATACTTGTAGGTTATTTTATTTTAAACTTGTAGGTTATTTTATTTTAAACTTGTAGGTTATTTTATTTTAAACTTGTAGGTTATTTTATTTTAAACTTGTAGGGTATTTTATTTTAAACTTGTAGGTTATTTTATTTTAAACTTGTAGGTTATTTTATTTTAAACTTGTAGGTTATTTTATTTTAAACTTGTAGGTTATTTTATTTTAAACTTGCAGGTTATTTTATTTTAAACTTGTAGGTTATTTTATTTTAAACTTGTACGTTATTTTATTTTAAACTTGTAGGTTATTTTATTTTAAACTTGTAGGTTATTTTATTTTAAACTTGTAGGTTATTTTATTTTAAACTTTAACGTTATTTTATTTTACACTTGTAGGTTATTTTACTTTAAACTTGTACGTTATTTTTTATAAACTTGTAGGTTATTTTATTTTAAACTTGAAGGTTATTTTATGTTAAACTTGTAATTTGTTTTATTTTAAACGTGGAGGTTATTTTATTTTAAAACTAGTCAGTTATTTTATTTAAAACTTGTAGGTTACTTTATTTGTAACTTGTAGGTTATTTTTTTTTTTAAACTAGTAAGTTATTTTATTTTAAACTTGTACGTTATTTTATTTTAAACTTGTAGGTTATTTTATTTTAAACTTGTAGGCTATTTTACTTTAAACTTGTAGGTAATTTTATTTTAAACTTGCAAAATATTTTATTTTAAACTTGTAAGTTATTTTATTTTAAACTTGGAGGTTATTTTATTTTAAACTTGTAGGTTATTTTATTTTAAACTTGAAGGTTATTTTATGTTAAACTTGTAATTTGTTTTATTTTAAACTTGTAGGTTATGTAATTTTAAACTTGTAGGTTATTTTATTTTAAACTTGTACGTTATTTTATTTTAAACTTGTACGTTATTTTATTTTAAACTTATAGGTTATTTTATTTTAAACTTGTAGGCTATTTTATTTTAAACTTGTAGGCTATTTTACTTCAAACTTGTAGGCTATTTTATTTTAAACTTGCAGAATATTTTAGTTTAAACTAGTAGGTTATTTTATTTTAAACTTGTAGGTTATTTTTAACTTGAATTTTATTTTTTTGTTAAACGTTTAGGTTATTTTATTTGAAACTTGCAGGTTATTTTCACACCGTTTCGACCGGTGTGCGTCTTGTAAAACTCAGGAAACGTTATGCTCAATTCGGGGATGTGTACGGAATGTCAGACTGAATCCTTTATTTAATCGAGTGGTTGATTGTTGGCGTTCCGTCAGCAATCACCTGGTAGAGGTCGTAAGTATTTTTATTATATTCTACGTATAACTGAGGATTGAACCTTCAACCTCCAGAAGACTGTCAATTGGAACTAATTATTGCTTAGCATTTTATCTTTTGCCCCACTTGTCCATGTGTGAGAATAACATACAAGATGAGAGCAGTAGTCGGAATAATCTAAATAATACAAATTATCAATCCTCATCTAAAAAATACAAATGTAATAAACAAAGTTTGATTCTTTATAGGAAGCGGTTTCCTTTAGTCTGTCAAGTTTTACGTCGAAATATCCTTTTATTTTGGTCTATCAGGTTTAAGTTCCAGAAAATAATCCTTGCTAAACGCGCAGATGTATAGACGCATCTTATTTCCGATGCGTCCACGCATTTCTATGATAGGCTCTGTCCGTCGGTCTGTATGTCTCTCAGCTTAATAAATGAATGCATATTAAGAATAGTAACCGTTTTGTGTTGCGTAAATAGCAAAATATACAACGAGAAAATGTTCTCAGATGAGACTTTTTCGTATCTTTTTCGGGAAATTTAATCCTGCAATCTAAAAGGAATAAACGTAACGGAAATATACAGTTATTTTTGGAATACTATCTGTCTACTTAAAATAAAGATGAGAGGCAAGGAAGCTGACTGACTTCCTGATGTTAGTGTGTTTTTTTATGTTCAATATTATCCCACGTTTGAGCTAAATTCGTGCAATTTTCTTGCACTGATTGCCGGGAAAAGTTAACAATCATACCAATTAGCTTTCCTCATTAACTTTTTTATT
This sequence comes from Sepiola atlantica, assembly GCA_963556195.1. NCBI lineage: Eukaryota > Metazoa > Mollusca > Cephalopoda > Sepiida > Sepiolidae > Sepiola > Sepiola atlantica. Next base: position 12,945,628 of record OY744536.1, on the reverse strand, counting down.
ACCATTCTTTAGAAAATGAGTCTAAGCAATGTTAATGTCTCTTAATTATTCCAAGGGAAGACAAAAAATCGCCGTCTATCTCCCATACTCTCTCTCTCTCTCTCTCTCTCTCTTATATTTTTAGAGTATTGAATATCTTTTGTTTTATAGAGTATATATATATATATATATATATATATATATATATATATATATAGGGTGTTCAACGAAAATCATGAAAATTTGCCCAATTTACACGTACACATATAATTGTTGGAAATAGAAAACTGATGTTAGATGATATATTTAGTGTACTTTCCGTGATAAGTTACACAACTGTGACACGAAGAGGTATTTTACTGGTGCAATATTCATTCGTTACTTAAAGTATATTAATTAAGAACATTTATGTTCTTGTTTGAATGACAGCCGGAGAAAAGCCACAGTTTTGTTTTATAAATATATATATATATATATATATATATATATATATATATATATATAAAATATATATATATATATATATATATAAATAATAAATTTATCTTGTATTGCTAATATGGCTTATATTTCAATTTTATTAACTAACCCTGCAATACTTTGAAATTGAACGACTAACCCACACGTTTTCATGACAGCGAGCCAACGCTTCTTTCGTTCGACACCGGATTTGAATCATAACCGCCGAAAACATCACTGCGGACACATCGTACCAAAGACGTTTATCAAGCAACAAAGAAATAAGTTTGTTTATTCTTGTTTTTTTATGAAAAAAAATGACTCAATACTGGTCACCCCTGAGGAAAGAATTTTATTCCGAAATTGATTGGATTAATGTAAAAAAAAAAATTAATCTTGTATTGCTAATATGGCTTATATTTCAATTTTATTAACTAACCCTGCAATACTTTGAAATAGAACGACTAACTCACACGTTTATATATATATATATATATATATATATATATATATATATATATATATATATGTATATATCTATATATATATATATATATAGTGTTCAACGAAAATCTTGAAAATTTGCCCAATTTACACGTACACATATAATTGTTGGAAATAGAAAACTGATGTTGATAACAGAATCATTGTTGAAACTGAAGAGAAACACAAATGTTAGATGATATGTTTAGTGTACTTTCCGTGATAAGTTGCACAACTGCGACACGAAGAGGTATTTTACTGGTGCAATATTCATTCGTTACTTAAAGTATATTAATTATGCACATTTATTTTCGTGTTTGAATGACAGCCGGAGAAAAGCCACAGTTTTATTATTAATGACTCAAGTTTAATTGCAGATAATGATTTGAAGGTTAAAATTTCGTACGGTTAAAATAGCCGACAGGACTGACTTTACCGAATTATTAAGGCAACAAAAATTATTTTAATTTACAATTTAACAGGTCAGATTTATAACTCAAACCAATTTTTTCGGATTAACAAAAATGAGTCAATTGTGTTTTCAACTAAAACTAGCTTTACTTGATTTTGAGTAGGATTTTCTAACGATAATTTAGGAACGATGAATGTATGATGCGAAAACTTGAATATATTCACCCGATAACAAAATTGTGTTTACAATTTTAAAAGTTACGAAGTGCACCGGTCATATCTCATACTATACTTATGTGTCACAAATTAGTAAGATATGTTATTCCTGGAATAATACCAAACATACCTAGTGTGGTTTGGCTATAAATCGTAGAATAGCAGAAAATGTGAAACAATCTCTGATTGGTTAGCCACTCAGAATAATCGTCTCAAGCGAAAGTTGTCAATAAAAAAAAACTGTTTGGGGGCCTCATGAGGCAGCTCTTTAGTCCGAGAAAAAAACAGAGAAGAAAGGAGTGATACAGAAACAGAAACAGAACTCAGCGGCCGATCGAATACAGAAATTAAATAAAAGACTCATACGAGTTCTCTACAATTTGACCTTCTATAAGGTACAGAAGCACGAAGTTCCTGACCCGAGACTTAGGTTCACTCAAATTCTTCAATTTGTTTTTTTATCCTCTATAGGAGCAACCTAACTTTGTGTTTTTTTATTCGTGTTGCAATAAATATTTGTTACTGTTCACGGCGTATTTTTCTTGTTACATACGTAATTCACTGATTAAGTCATTACTCCATAACGTATTTGGAAAAATATAATCCAGGAACATGCTTAAAATATATCACGTAATCCTTTATTCCATTGCTATGTTTGACTTTAATAGAAACAATATGATTAAAAATTACGAAACATTTAAATGCATTGTGAAAACTGTTATTTGTACATACATTTTCAAAACTAGTTAACTATTTCATGCATTACCAATTTACAACATGTATAATATAAGATATTCCACACAATTATTCAGCTCATCTTAAGTTTCATCATCATTTTGACATTTCGCAATAAAAATGTTTGACTTTAATGAAAACAATATAATATTTAGAAGTGTATATATATTAAACAAGTCATGGCTGCGTTGCCAATTTGATAAACCGTGAGCTCCATTACAGTGTTCAATGAACTTGTAAACGAGAATTTAAATATGTGCAATGAAAAACTAAAATTGATAAAGCAATAATACAGTATGTTACGGATTTGTGCTATATAAGCTAAGGTTTAATTAAAAAGAAGAAAAAAAGTAAAGAATGGATCCTTTCTTAGAATTGATCTAAAGAGATCAGATGCATAAGATAATAAAATTAAAACAGACACAAGACGGGATAATTTTCACATAAATATTTATTTCCAAGTCGAATAAATTAAAATAATCAAAATAAAAGAAATTAAGATTAAACTGAAAGTTAAAAATATATGTCCTTAAATATTTGAGCAAATGCTAATAAATCGTAGATTTTGATATATTAAGCATCTCAGCTAGTTTTGGTTTAAGTAATGTAGGTAATTCTCAAATAAAAATAAATATGCCATTTAATATTCAATAAAATGCTCATGAATCGTAGATTTTGATATATTAAGCATCTCTGCTTGTTCTTGTTTTGTGTAATGTGGGTTATTCTCAAATAAAACATTATATGCCATTAAATATTTAATCAAATACTCATGAATTATAGATTTTGCTACATTAAGCATCTCTGCTAGTTCTTGTTTTGTGTAATGTGAGTAATTTCCAATTAAAAATATGTATGCCATTAAATATTTAATCAAATGCTCACGAATCGTAGATTTTGATATATTAACCATCTCTGCTAGTTCTTGTTTTGTGTGATGTGGGTAATTCTCAATTATAAAATATATGTCATTAAATATTTAATTGAATGCTCATGAATGATAGATTTTTATATATTAAGCATCTCTGCTAGTTCTTATTTTGTGTAATGTAAGTACTTCTCAATTAAAAAAATATATACCATTAAATATAAAATCAAATATTCAGGAATAGTAGATTTTAATATATCAAGCTTTCTTGCTAGTCTTGATTTAATTGTCATCTGTAGTAGGCGGTTTGTCTGAACGTTCTCATCATTAAGGCTAAAATATCCATCTCTAAACATTGCGAATCACTTCCGTACAGTTCTGTCAGAGAAAACATTTTAACTGTACACTGTTAGCGAGGTATTTTTGCCTTTATTGAAAATCAAGGGCCTAAAATGCTTCTTAAAATCTTTGATTTTCAAAGGGCTCCAAAATTAACAAACGTTAAATAATTCTTAACTTTCTTTCTTGAAAGGTAGATTTTAGGATGCTTTAACCGGAAATATAAGTATATCTCATCCGTCCATAATTTGACCTGTTCTAATAGGTCGAAACATAAACTACTAAAAATCGGCACGAACTTTCCGGACAAGTAATACTATTTATTGGTCACGTTATATATATATATATATATATATATATATATATATATATATATATATATATATATATATAATGTTACGTACTACATGTCGGATCGAAGAATATTAAAGTTGTATATACATTAAACAACAGAGAAAACAAAACGTGCAGTTCTAGTGGCGTTCTATGGAAGAACTGGACGAATCAATGTTTATTTATTTTCAATTGAAGATCAAAAGGCAAATTCATCGGCAAATTCTTCAACATTTAGCTGCATGTTAGTTGAAAACCTAAATAATTCAAAAAGTTCTAGAACAGAAAATAAAATGTAAAACGAAATTAGCGAACACACGATTAAAGATTTTAAAAAAATTGGAACGATTTGCATGTTTCTGCAAACAGTGTTTCACTCCCTTCGGGTTATATTGAATTATAAATGGAATTAAGATTCTACATCTTCTGCATGCAAAGCGCTTTTAGTCACGTATTTTAAAATCAGCACTTAATCAGATAACGATTTAAGTGATGAATTGAAACAAACAATTAGATTTGCGGTTATTAATGATTTTCTAGTTTTACAACTCCAACAGTTAACCATTCCACTTGCGCTGTCACTATTAGTATCGCTATTCGGTTTAGACATCTACTGTTTACTAAGTTACGGTTTACTCACAGACTTACGGATGACAATGATGGTACGTTATTTGACGGGCACCATTCCGCATAGAGGCGTACACACAAAATAAAAAAAATACCTAAACGTAGCATAGCGACGACCAGAGAGCAGCTATATAAAAAGTAGCAGTATAAAAGTAACCTATAAATAAAGTGAGCGTTAGCTTCAAGAAATGCCCGTTGACCTCTAACTAGGAATTGAACAAAAATAAACGTTTGGATTTCGACACCGACAAAATCCTGTTGTAGGATGTGAACTGTGTTTGCGACTACATTTTTTTGTATTTCTTTAATACATGAACTAACAGATTATTTTCAATTGGTATAATTGTGTCTTTCCGAATGAAACCTATTGTCCTAAATACAAAAGTAATTTTTATAATATATCAAAGTCCCCTGTACATTCAGACATCATAGCTCAATAACAAAAACCTTGATATGCTACTCTGTTCCGCCATCCAATTTGTTAAAGCCCTCATGCGTGTTTCCAGAAAATATGCATTAATTTCGTCTTCTTTCAACTTTCTTTATATTTGCTCCGATTTAAATGTTTCTCCCAAATACATATTCTAAAATTAAGATGGCTGCCATTTTTAAATCACTTCTTAATATCTACTCCTCTCGCCACCAGTTTAGACTGGCGCCTAATTGTTCATGACATAATAATGCCATGAACACTGATTGTGTTTACTTTTTCACGCTACTGTTTTTCTCTATTATTTACTGTAAATTTTCAATCGAATTAATGACTGCTCCCAGTTTTATTGAATATAAGAATAACGGTTTCGTAATCCTAACATGCTTACTTCATTATTACATCTTATATATATTTTATTTCTATTACGTTCCTTTCGCATTTTTAACATCATACGGTTTATGTAACAAAAAATACTAAGATTACCTCACTCCAGAGAAATTAAGCTTATTCAGATTACTTTTTCAGAACTCGGAATTTATTCGAGCTGTTTCTGGTAAGGCAAGTTTTTCAATGACATTCGAAAAATAAAGCATTTTTACAACGGTGTTTTGAATGTTCTCCATGCGTATTTAATAGCTAAATGTACACAACTAATACTATTTTCTGTGACACAACTAAGAAAATAATACTGTCACTGTATATATTAGCCGGAATTAAGGTTGGGCTCTGAATTTCTTGAATACACAAAAATACAAATCGGCGCTTATTCTACATCACACACAAAATATTATAAAATTACTCTCGGCGAAAAAAAAACACACACTTATTTTTAGAATTTACAGTGGATGATTAGTTTCACATATTCCTTTAACATAACATGTTGCTGTATTTTATTATTTATTTTTGTACTTACTAAATATTCCAGAAAACATAAATATATAAATACTAGCTTGAAGACCCGACTATGTAAATACAAACAAGAAGACTCAACGTTTCTCGGGATGGGATGTAGATTCTCTAACATTTCTTGTTATAGGATAATACATAAACATACCCACACATACATACACTGAGTTATATATCCCTCTCTATATATATCAATCTAACTATAGTAAGTGTGTATAGTAAGGTCCCATAAAATCATTACGTGTCTTATGTTTTTCACCGGCTTGGGATAATCTTCTAACCAATTTCCTGGTGATACCAGATCAGGCTGCCCTGTGGCTCCCTGAGACGAAATTCACCTACATTGACGTTTTTTTTTTTTTTTTTTTTTTTGTAAAACTTAATTATGTTCTACAAAACCAAAAACAAAAACAACAGCCCCTCTCCCTTTCTCCCCCCCTTTTTTATTTTTATTTTTCCTACCCTACTCCCGGTCCTGGATATGACCTTAAACTACATCCGATGGTGAGATCCGGCTTACGGACTTTGGGGAATGTGGAGCCTCCTCTTAATTACCATTGCTCCCAGGTCCACCCTGACCCAGAGTGGTAGTACCTGTTAGGGTCCCAACTATGGGTTAAATAGAAACAGATATTAAAAGGGGAAAGAAACAAAAAAGAGAAGAAAACAAGACCAGATTCGGCATTAAATAACCCAAAAAGGGTTGATATGCCGTAAAACAAAACTACCAAACCAAACCTAACCAATTTCTTGCATAAAATGTTAAAAAATCCGATGTAGATATTAATTAACCATATCACGTCGGGTTTTATACTGGGTAGAGACTAATATCAAGCAAACTGATAGAAGATAGTCAGTTGTTTCTGTATATGTATGGGAAGGGAAGATAAAGAAAAAGAAAGAAAAATAATAATCTCCCCCTGGATTAAACACGTCTAATGCATTCTCGGATTTGAATTCAAAAAACTTATTTTTGTTTAATTTTCCCCTACTATCGCTTATTAGTATTCCTCATATTTTTCTCCGGAGCCAATATCAGCACATTCCTTCCTATTAAAATAAAAGAAGTCTGAATATATAATGTTTCTATGTGTTTAAAACATAAGAAATTTGTCCAAAATTAGTGGCCTGTTTTAATTTGAACTTACAGAATCAACACTTTTGATCAACGCTATTTTTAGTATGCTTCACTGATAAGTTCTAGTGAGAAAGCATTTGTCTTCTGTTTAGTAAGAATGCACCATCTGCTTCAGCCTTTAATCCGGTACTGCGGAAACACTGATGTAGAAGGGGTTTGCTTCCGCCAGCTTGTAAGGTATTGACCAGGAAGAGGTTTATCTTGCCTTCGTTTATGCATCGATCAATTGTATTGATTCTTGCTTACATTCCACGTTCTTTGACGCTACAGAAGGTGAATTAGAACTCACTTCATAGTTTGCGTTCATTTTCATTTCCCTTCTGTTGTTATTACTTTACTCACTAGTTATTCACACGAGTTATTACGAATGATCGCACACTGGATAAAAAGGCGGTGTTCCCTGGCATCTGGGTGATAACAAGCCTCCGCAAATTTCCAACACTCTCTACTGTTGCATGTCTAGTAACACTGAAGAACTGTGATACAGAGAAACAGTCTGCCTGTGGATGACTATATATACGCCCACCATTTCCTGGGTTGAACACTGTAATAAGATACATCGCTGACTATTATTATAGAATATGCAAAGCTCTCCGTAAAAATGAATCTAGCACTCTAATAGTGTTTATATAAAGAGTATACCTTCACTTACTCCTGACCTTTTGTTGAGATCTAACGGTTAGAATCGCCGATTGTGGAAAACAGCTGGTTCGATTCCGGCTTTAGGCGCTTGTCTGTCAAGCCACACTGAAAAGCAGTGGTAGTATTTATCTATCTCCCACTGCGGTAAGATGTGACACGGGGTCGGGAAATTGGGATTGAAAAACCAGCGCCCTAGAGAAAGAGCAGACTGCCCTACAAAAGAAAATGTCTGGGCAACCCAGTCGGCATTCCCCGGTAAGGGCGCCTCAGGCTATTAGCAATGAACTAACTCTTTTCTCAAAGGGTAAAAAGGCAAAGTCTGGAAAGTTATACCTCATAGAACTGCGCAGAACAATACCGTAGACCGGCGGAATCAAGGCCCGAAGGCCAAGCGGTACCGGTCTACGGATTTCATTTTACAGCCCCCGGCTGTGCCACAGGCTTAAACGGTTATAAAGCTGTGCATGCCTATATATGCCCTACCCTGTCATCTGTTGAGCAATGTAATAAGTGAAAGCGCAAGTTAACATAAGATATAATACAATGCTCTCCGATATAAATGGATTCAGCACTCTTAGTGAGTTTAATAATATTTATATAAACATAAATACGTTATCTACACGATAGAAGTATCAAAATCAGTCGAGTTTCAATTCCGGCTCGAAGCGCTTGCCTATCAAGACCTATTGAAGAAATGTAATGCAGCGAAATAGTTTGTGCGTGACTATATATAAACATAAAGGGCGTTCGAGATAAAATTGTCAACTTTTTGAAAGAAATGAAAAACGTCATGTCTTTGCCAATAATTGATCTGTTCTTCTCCCTACAGCCCATTTATCGTAGAGACATTGCTAGTTTGTGTATACTTTATCGTTATATAGAATTGGACATTGGTCTACCACACTCCTGTAAAATATAAACAGCAAAAATTCGTCTGGTTACAACCATTGCCAAGAACTTTCCTTTCGTTCTCTGTGTACTTAAAGCAAAACAGTACTTCCATGAACAGAGTTTCTTTCAAATAACTTTCCATCTGTTGAAACACCATATGTCGGGCCTGCTACGCATGACTGTTTTCAAGTTCAATATTAACATATACTTGTCAGAAGTCATCCAATTCTGTCCATTGTACCCATTGTTTCCAATTCTATCCATTCTACCCATCGTTTCCAATTCTGTTCATTCTACCCATCGTTTCCAATTCTGTCCATTCTACCCATCGTTTCCAATTCTGTCCATTCTACCCATCGTTTCCAATTCTGTCCATTCTACCCATCGTTTCCAATTCTGTTCATTCTACCCATCGTTTCCAATTCTGTCCATTCTAGCCATCGTTTCCAATTCTGTCCATTCTACCCATCGTTTCCAATTCTGTCCATTCTACCCATCGTTTCCAATTCTGTCCATTCTACCCATCGTTTCCAATTCTGTCCATTCTACCCATCGTTTCCAATTCTGTCCATTCTACCCATCGTTTCCAATTCTGTCCATTCTACCCATCGTTTCCAATTCTACTGTATTATAGGCATCATTCAACTGACAATCTGACTAAGTCTTATCCTCGAGTGGCCGTTGTCCTTGGTAAGTACTGACTCACTAGTATAAAAAACTTGCAATAAATGCATTACTTAGAGGATTTTGCCACTCGAAGAATTCAACCAGAGCCGCCACCAAAGCCTCTAGACTGGACTTGAACCTGGGGCACGCGACTTTTACGCTGTCCCTCGAGAGACACCTAGATACCAGTTTGATCTTTGCAATAAGTTCGTACTTTGTGTTGCAGGCGGTACGGTTGGTATCCTTCTCAACTGCACCCCACGCATAATATCAATGCGGTTACAATCAGTCGATTTGGGGAAGGGGTAGATGTTGGGATTAGTAAAATATTTGTTACTATTGCATTTGAAAACGACTATCTTAAAGTCAGCTGGGAAGCAGCCCCATGGTATTGTGTTCCACAGACGAGTAGTTCTTGGAATTAAACTTTGCTCACGGAAGTGCTTTTTAGCCCCAGGTATGCAGAGGAAGAAAGACAAATTCATTACAGTTGCTGTAGCTAGACGTGAAAAACTGATTATAGTTTATATTAGCTATCGTAAAACCTACAATCGCGCATTTTTTTACTAACTTATGATACATGTTATATATATATATATATATATATATATATATATATATATATATATATATATATATATATATATATATATGTGTATCGAGGCAGCATTTTTTCTTTAAGACACGTATTATTAAAAATAACCGACAATTTTTGTCTGGCTATTTTAGTGTTGATCGTTTCAATTTTCCGGATTAAAATCTTAATCTCGGAAGGAAATTGGCTGATGAAACTGCGATAGTGTACATGTTGGTCCAGAGTACTTTCTGACCCGTCTGGGTCCATCGTCAGTGGAATAATGACAAACAGGTAAAGACCTGGAGTGAGATTTATAATTAATTATAGCGGGAAAATTTAACTATGTTTATTAGGTATTATAAGCATTTAAGTATATTAGTGCTAATGTTAAAATTAATCTTGTTAATAGCAGGTTTTTTAGTTTTAATGAGTAAAGCCTCTAATATGTGGAGTTTTTGAGTATTAGTATTATGTTCTAGGATTTTAGTATTGTCTACGAGAAGTTTTCGGTTTATTCTCAAATATTGGAGTAAATGTTCTGGTGCTACTTCCATATGTAAGAACTGATGTAACAATGGCTTCAAAGAAATCATGTTTTATTTTGGAAGATAGATTCGCCGTCTAAGATAGCTTTCATCTGGTCCAGTTCAAGCCAATCTTTGCTGATTCTGCTTCACAGTGTTCTTCTGTACAAGATCATTCAATAAGTATAAATAATTATCTTTTCTATATAGAAATAGAATACATTGTTACTATATGTTGTTTCTTATGGTGTAGTGTAGGGGTGTACGTGGCCTAATTTATGTTTGATGTTTTTCATATTTTGTTTTCTGTTACGAAATCGAATATAATTGTTTTTTTTCCAACTACATGTTTTGTCTCGTATTACATAACCGAAAAAATATTGTATCGTCGTTTATGATTTATTTAAATGGTTTTGTATTTAAAACAAAGATAGCATCGCAAAGAAGTTTTGCTAAAGCAATTGATCGTATCCTCTGTTATGATATGACAAGTTCGAATGCAAATAGCGATTAACACTATTTAAAAAAAATTACGAAACTATTACTACAAAAGGTGTTGCATTTCGACACTTGATCGCAGCCGCAAATCATGTTTTACATAATATGAAACCGGTATAATATCTTATTGTTTTCAATTAAAATACGCTATCAATCGAAGTCTAGATTTAATATATTCGTGCTTTTATGACGTAATGCCTTAGTAAAAGCAAATTGGATTTATCGCGTTTTGCATTCGAACTCTTCATATACATGAATAGTTTAATATTCAATCTTATTAAAAAATAGGTAAGCGAAAAAGAAGTCTCCAGTTCAAACACAATCATAGGCGGTGTTGTACTGCGCTACAATGTATATGTTGCAACGTCCCTAAATTATATATTCGCTAAGCCGAAAAAATATCGATTTGTTAGATGCATTGTTATTTAGGTCTAACAATCGAAAAACCGACCGACTTACTATTTATAGATAAAAGAACAGAAGAATGAAAAAAAGAGCTATCCACAAACAACTGTTTCGCTGTATCACTGTTATTCAGTGTGATTATATTTGTAGAGATTCTCATTACCGATTGCCTAAAGATGTCATTTACAAGAGTAATGCTTACGCGAACTGGCAACTAGAAAGCATACACCACGACGGATAACACATATAGTCATCCACACGACTCTTACACGTATATATAAGTAGAGAATATTTAAAATTGAGATTCAAAACCCGAACGTTTACCCAGCAGTTGGGACCTCTTAACTTTACGCTACTTGCTAAGAAATAAGGGGAATTATTATGCTATATTTACTTACATTCGCATAATCTAGAGAACTCAATTCTTTTACGAACAGCAACAGTTATTCTGTTACTACGAGTGGGAAAATAACGTAATTATTAACAGATAGATGCTTCGCCATTTCTCTGATTTTCACTGTGTGTAGACATGACTAGTGTTTGTGTTTGCGTGTGTGTACTGTCTATAAGCATCTGCCAAATGTCGTCGAATAATCAAGGGAGGCGCGAGAGCGCTCTATCCCTTAATAGACTCAAAAATGGCCTATGCTAGAAATCTCATTTCTCTGATCAATCATAACTCAAAAACCAATAAACCAAATTAGTTAAAACTTTGCACAACATTTTTATTTGATAGGTTCTATAAGTGTGTAGAATTTCAGCATCATCTGTCAAGGCAACCCAGAGATCCAGAAAGGTCAGGCATGATTTTGTGTTATCCGTGTATACGTACGTACGTATGTGCCACCCTGTATCTCATCAACTATTTGATGGATTCAGCTGATTTTTGGCAGAGATAGAGGTTCTAGGGTCTAGTTGATGGCATTTTAATTTCAGTTTAATATATACCTTAGTTTTCCAGAAAATTCCAAAAAACCTTAAAAATGACCATTGTATTGAGGCATAGCCTTTACAAAAGTAGTGAAATTCCATGATAAATGCCAGTATACTGAAATCATATGCCTTTAATAGGGTTAAGATGAAAATTCATGTACACTAAATGTACAAAAGCAAGGAAATTCCCAAATGTTTACACTTTTATTGTCATTAAGTGTATGCGAGCACAACAAGGCTAAGTATTTTACTGGTAGGAATTTTTCTTCAGCGCACCTCACACACTTCATCCACTCATGCATAGAGATTTATACTGTAGTGATGTGATAATGAAATGGTTTGGTTGATATGTAGTCATACCCTTAATTAATGACAATAAAAGTGTAAAAAATTGGGAATTTCCTTGCTTTTGTACATTAAGGGTATATGATTTCAGTATACTGGCATTTATCATGGAATTATATTTAGCGTTATTTACCCGTGTTGTTACTAAGATTGAGCATGCCACACGGTCGATTTAACATGGGGATTCCAGCTATCCCCAAAATGGGCCGTTATGAACGGGTATAAATATACGTATGTTCGAACGGGTTGGCATTTCTTAGTTTGGGCTGCTCGATAGATAGACAATAAACCTATCCTCTCTACGGAAGGAGAAGATAACGCATGGGAGCAAGCATCATCAGGGCGAATCAGAAGATCTTAATGATTGCATCCTAAATCCTAGAGCTCTCGGTGAAGTTATAATAATAGCTCGCACGAACGTATACACCACATGACTATCACAGAACACATATCCGTTGTTGATATCAATTAGCAGGTTCGTATTGTACGGTTAACCTGGCGTAGTTTATTAAACAATTTTTAGAAAAAAAACAAAACAAGTGACAACAACTCTGCATAACGATTTATTACACACCACATATCCGTGAAAATATATGTTAATCGAATGATTGTTTCGGAGAACACAATCTGCGATCGCTAATGCGTACACCACATCAGCAATCAAATGCCCGTGTTGTTACTAAGATTGAGCATGCCACACGGTCGATTTAACATGGGGATTCCAGCTATCCCCAAAATGGGCCGTTATGAACGGGTATAAATATACGTATGTTCGAACGGGTTGGCATTTCTTAGTTTGGGCTGCTCGATAGATAGACAATAAACCTATCCTCTCTACGGAAGGAGAAGATAACGCATGGGAGCAAGCATCATCAGGGCGAATCAGAAGATCTTAATGATTGCATCCTAAATCCTAGAGCTCTCGGTGAAGTTATAATAATAGCTCGCACGAACGTATACACCACATGACTATCACAGAACACATATCCGTTGTTGATATCAATTAGCAGGTTCGTATTGTACGGTTAACCTGGCGTAACAATTTTTAGAAAAAAAACAAAACAAGTGACAACAACTCTGCATAACGATTTATTACACACCACATATCCGTGAAAATATATGTTAATCGAATGATTGTTTCGGAGAACACAATCTGCGATCGCTAATGCGTACACCACATCAGCAATCAAATCAAGTCGTTTAAAAAACAATGCGTATATCATGAATAGGTTTATTGGTCCCCCGATTAATATAATCGGGGGACTTATGTTTTGAGGCATGTCCGTCCGCCCGTCCGTCCGTCCATTGACTTTCTCTGAAATTTTGCATGAAGTTGTAACTTTGGTCAGGTTAGAAAGTGACATTCTCCGATTTTTGAAAAAAAATCTGGTTAGCCGTTCAGGGGGTCAAAAGGCCCCGAAATGGCAAAAACTGACATTTTTTGCCACATAACTTTTCATCCATCCATTCAATTTCTCTGAAACTTGGCCAAAATGTGGAGGCAATTGTTCCTAATAGAAAATAAGTATCGCTGACCGTGGAAAAAATCTGGTTCGCGCCCCCTAGGGGTCAAAAGCCCCCAAAATGGCAAAAATGACCCATTTCTCCCATAACATTTGATCCATCCATTCAATTTTTCTAAAACCTGGCCAAAATGTAGAGGCAATTGTTCTGGATATAAAATGAGCATCCTTAACCTCAGACAAATTCTGGTTCGCGCCCCCAGGGGGTCAAAGGGGGATCAAAAATGCCCCAAATTGCCCAAATTTATTGCATTTTACACTCGCCACATCGAGTCACACACAGAGGGGGACCACGCACACGCGGCTTGTTTATCTCTCGTCTCGTGTAGCGTTAGATATGTTATTGTAATATTTTCGAGGCACAACAGGGTTGGTTAATTTTGTGCAAGGAGACATGGAGCTTAAGGGGAGTTGAAACTACTATGATATATATATATATATATATATATATATATATATATATATATATATATATATATATATATATATATACAATGAATATAACGGTGTGTGGCTCCGGACGCTCAGAGAGGATGCGAAAACCGTACAGAGATAGCACCAACTAGACCTTGACTATCAAAGAATACAGTACAGGAATATTGATGTGGCTTATTGTTACTCAGATTCCAGATAAAAGCACCAGAGAGCAATCACTGGTAGAGGTAATTTATATTTGTAACGGAATAGATCCGGGCGTACTGGTTATCTTCGGAACTTGCTGTCGCTCCAGACAATGCATGAAGCCACTTGATATAAAGGAGCTAACAAGGACGAAAGATAATTATCGCAAAGACAGGAGATGCCTATTGGCCATAGTCTTGAAAAGACCAAGGTTATAGGTAAGAGGAAAATAGTCAACAGGAAGAGAGTTCCACAAGCCCGCAGTTCTTGTAAAGAAGCTACTAGAATAGCAAGCTGTATTACAATAATGTATCAAAACAGTGAATTGATGGAGACCACTAGACCAACGAGTTAAACGAGCTGGGACAAAAAAAACGAGGAATAGATCACACAATTCTGAGGAACACATCATGCCATAATAGTAGATATAGAAAAGACTGAGACTAGCAACGTTACGTCTGTGAGAGAGAGGGTGCGGAGAAAAAAAAAGATGGGGGGCCAATCAAATTACAGAAAATTATGAACTTACATGTTTTTATGAGAGACAAAAAACTGGTAACTGTAACAATACTATATTTATTAATTTGAATAACACCGGATGTTTAAAAAGTAGATAATATATTACCTCATAGATATGGCCTTCATAGGTGTTACTATTCCCGATCGGAATCGACTTAGGGGTAACAGAAAATAAAGGGTCAGTCCACATCCTCTAAAGCTGTCATATTCTTATTTTACTGCAGACTTTTCCCGTAACCTATATTTTCACACAGATTTCACGGTGTTTCTGTTTTGGTTTGATTTAAAGTATTTTGAAATCTATCCTCGTATCTTCGAAAAGAAGGAAGAAACGCATGAGAGAAAGCCTCTAGAGAGCAAAAAGAACATTTTCATGATCGCAGCCCAGATTATCGAATCCTCTGAAAAGTTATAGTAGATAACGCGAACAAAAGCCCCCAAATGATTATCAGACAAGCAAGGTCGGTCCTTATATACGCTGTCCTTGTTTTAAGTTTAACTTGATATATTTTATGAAATATTTTTTACGAGAAGAACAAGTGACAACAAGTCTACATAGATATGCAGTATACACTCCACATGTATGTTTATTTACCCCTTCTGCAAGAGGTTAGGCACAAGGTCAAAATATGTTTATTTACCGCCTCTCCAGGAAGCTAGACACAATATCAGGTGTGAAAAGCCAGCGCACTAGGATTAGCGCCCTCTACCGGAAAAAATGCCTGAGCAGCTTTGTCTGCATTTCCTGGTAGGGGCGCCTCAGGCTACTAGCAATAAACTAACTTCTTCTCAAAGAGAACGTAAAGGCAGATATTGGTAAGAAAAACGCACCTACTCAGCCTGTATGCAAATATAGAAAAATATATAAATCGCATGATTTTTATTGCTTGTGGTTTTACGGTTGGTTGTTTTTTAAAAAAATTTTTTTTTAAATAGTTCACCCCAAACAAGGCAGGCCGCCACTGTAGACGTAAGGGGCTACTGAGAAAAAAGAAAAGGGGAGAAGGTTGGGGGGGGGGTCAACCTAAATTGGGATCTGTGCGGCGAGATGTCTTTTTACATTAGTTTTAAATTTCTGCATATTATTACTGTCGGGGAAACAGGGGACAGGGAGAGAGTTCCAGAGGCCAGCAACACGAGGAAAGAAGCTATTTGAGTAGAAGGCTCTCCGGCATCTGGGGACCTAAGAACACAATCTAATGTCGCTAATACGTAAATAACATCAGACATTGAATCGTACTAGTTTGATAGTAGGACACCGGTTTAAAAACAATGCGTATATTATGAATATATTCAATATCTCTCGTCTCATGTAACGTCTCATGTCTCATGTAACGTCGGATATTATATTGTACTATTTTCGAGGCACATCGGTGCTAAGTTATATTTATAGGAAAAGAGATGGGGCATATAAATGCGAGCCTAATGCGAACTGGAACTATTAGCGAACAGTCCAATGATATATGAGAAAATACTACAAAGGTATGCGGTTACAGACACCCTGAAAAGATGAGAACACCGAGGAGGGATAGAACCAACTAGATCATGACTATCAGGGAACAGATCATTGAAATGTTTAGGTGACTTATTTTCACTCAGATTCCAGATAAACGCACTCGTGAGTGTAACATTATATCTCTCTCTCTTTTGTTTTTCTTTATTTTAAGCTACATGTACTACGAATGTTTTCCTCACATTTTATATTTTATTTTATTTATTTAATGAGTGAATTACGTAAATTGCATAATTTTGGTTATTCGGACTACATTTCTCATCTTGTGTGTTAACATCACAACGTTTCGGCCGCTGTAACCCCCGACCTTCTTCGAACTCCGGAATATGCACATTATTATGCAAATTATCAATCCTCATCTGAAAAATTCAGAAATATAATATTTAATTCCATGAAAATTGCCAGTATACTGAAATCATATGCCCTTAATAGGGTTAAGATGAAAATTCATATACACTAAATGTACAAAAGCAAAGAAAATTCCAAAATTTTTACACTTTTATTGTCATTAAGGGTATGCGAGCACAACAGGGCTACGTATTTTACTGGTAGGAATTTTTCTTCAGCGCACCTCACACACTTCATCCACTCATGCATAGAGATTTATACTGTACTCATGTGATAATGAAATGGTTTGGTTGATATGTAGTCATACCCTTAATGACAATAAAAGTGTAAAATATTTGGAATTTCCTTGCTTTTGTACATTTAGTGTATATGAATTTTCATCTTAACCCTATTAAGGGCATATGATTTCGGTATACTGGCATTTATCATGGAATGCCCCTACTTTTGTAAAGGCTATGCATCAATACAATGGTCATTTTTAAGGTTTTTTGGAATTTTCTGGAAAACTAAGGTATATGATAAACTGAAATTAAACTGCCATCAAGTAGACCCTAGCACCCCTATCACTGTCAAAAATCAGCTGAATCCATCAAATAGTTGATGAGATACAGGGTGGCACATACGTACGTACACACAGATAACATGATTTCATGATGAAAGTCTATTAAGGGAGAAGAGCGCTCTCGCGCCTCCCTTGATTAAGTAAAGTTGTAATTCATGTTTTATTATTTAATGGAAGTTTGTTTTGTATAGTAGTTGCGTAAATATTATTTATTGTTTTTGACGAACGGAAACATGTATATTTTTCTTTAATTGAAATAGTATGGAAGACCTCCATCAAATCTTTTGAGAAGGTCGCTGGAAAATGATTTTATGTAGATTTATGCAAGTTACGTGAAGGCGAGAAATACGCAGATACAGGAACACGAGTTATTAATTATATTCATGCAAAGATGAGTTAATGTGGCCAGTCAAGAAAAGTAACTGGAAAATTCTCATCGTGAATCAGGTCTTGTGTTTTTAAGTTAGAAATACTTTCTTTAACAAATCGGTTTTGCTTCTTTTTTTTTTACTAAAGAGTGACAACCTATCAGCGCCCAATGGTTAAGGGCCAATGAGTGTCAGGTGGATAGTGAGACAACACCGTGATGATTGGTAATGATGATGGAAATCAGGACGCAATAAAAATTCGTTTACGTTGGACTTGAACACCACTATGTTATAGTCAGTTTAGAAACAACCCCGCGGTATTCTATTCAACAGACAGGTAACTCTAGAGAAACATGTGTTTTTACAGAAGCTTCATTTAGTTTTAGGTACACAGAGAGCGAAAAAGATATTACTGAAAGTGTTTGTAGCTAGACGGGTTTTTGTTGTGAATTTTATACAAAGTAGAACCAAAGATTGGAACTCGGTCAGGCACCTACAGTGAAAAATGTGTTTTTACAGAAGCTTCATTTAGTTTTAGGTACACAGAGAGCGAAAAAGATATTACTGAAAGTGTTTGTAGCTAGACGGGTTTTTGTTGTGAATTTTATACAAAGTAGAACCAAAGATTTGAACTCGGTCGGGCACCTACAGTGAAAAAAAATGTGTTTTTACAGAAGCTTCATTTAGTTTTAGGTACACAGAGAGCGAAAAAGATATTACTGAAAGTGTTTGTAGCTAGACGGGTTTTTGTTGTGAATTTTATACAAAGTAGAACCAAAGATTTGAACTCGGTCGGGCACCTACAGTGAAAAAAATGTGTTTTTACAGAAGCTTCATTTAGTTTTAGGTACACAGAGAGCGAAAAAGATATTACTGAAAGTGTTTGTAGCTAGACGGGTTTTTGTTGTGAATTTTATACAAAGTAGAACCAAAGATTTGAACTCGGTCGGGCACCTACAGTGAAAAAAATGTGTTTTTACAGAAGCTTCATTTAGTTTTAGGTACACAGAGAGCGAAAAAGATATTACTGAAAGTGTTTGTAGCTAGACGGGTTTTTGTTGTGAATTTTATACAAAGTAGAACCAAAGATTTGAACTCGGTCGGGCACCTACAGTGAAAAAAATGTGTTTTTACAGAAGCTTCATTTAGTTTTAGGTACACAGAGAGCGAAAAAGATATTACTGAAAGTGTTTGTAGCTAGACGGGTTTTTGTTGTGAATTTTATACAAAGTAGAACCAAAGATTGGAACTCGGTCGGGCACCTACAGTGAAAAAACGACAGAGCAGAGAAAGACTAGCAACATCTCTTCTGTTTTGTACTCTGTCTAGGCATGATAGGCAACTCTGAGCGGCACCTTCAGATCCGGGCCTTCGGGTCTGGATTTACGCCGGTCTATCGGTTGTCCGTCCTGTGCAGTTCTAGGAGGTGCACCCTTCCAGGCTTTGCCTTCTCACCCTTTGAGAGGGGGTTAGTTTATTGCTAATCGCCTGAGGCGCCCCTACCGGGGAATACCGACGGGGCTGCCCAGGCAATCTTTAAATAGCCATAGTGCTCAAATTCTTGAGCGCTGTTTTTTCCCCACTTTCCTGACCTTGTGTCACATCTTACCTTGTGGGAGGAAGATAAATAGATTCAGATGTTGCCACAGTTTTCCATTTTATGACGTATGTGACTCTTATACAGGTAGAGGATTGCGTCAGGCGCGAAATACTTTCTCAGGCGGTAGAATGATTCAACCATTTATTCTGGTATTGTTCGTTTTTCTAAGTAAGTATCGGAATGAGATTAAAGAACAATAAAAATAATGTGTTATGCCCACAAGAACTTGTTTCGTACAGTGTGCTCTCTCTCTCTCTCTCTTTCTCTCTCTCTCTCTCTGAAAAGTAAAAAGCAAAATAGTTATATTTTCAGTGTTCAATGGTTTAGAGAATAAATTCATGAATTTAAATCTATTGAATACTAAATGTTTTCAAAGTGAATTGACTATTTTCTAGAATAGTAGCTTATTCATACTTTTTGTCTGTTTTGTGTTCTGTGCACGAAAAGAGAAATGACATTCGAATGCACATTTCGAAGGCTTAACAGCTGCACAACGCAATTTGCATTCTTGGTCGATTAAAATATTAGAATAAAAAAAAAAACTTTAAGCAGTTTTCATGAATGGAAAATATTTACTCGACAGGACGGGAAGGAAGTAATTCTAAGAAACCAATATGCTAATAATCATATGTTAGAAAATATGTAATTGTTTATCTGACAGAGAAAAAAGATATAAAACAATGAATTGTCAGCTATTTTCTCTGTGTTTATTTAGAAATGTGTCCATGTTAACAATATTCAAGTGTAAAATATATTTAAAAAAATGTAAAATAGTTCGTAATTATTTTACCAATAACAAGGAATAACAACAAATGAAAACAAGCCGCGCATGCGTGGTCCCCCTGTGTATGTGACTCGATGTGGCGAGTGTAAAATGCAATGAATTTGGGCAATTTGGGGCATTTTTGACCCCCCTTTGACCCCCTGAATTGTCTGAGGTCAAGGAGGCTCATTTTATATCCAGAACAATTGCCTCTACATTTTGGCCAAATTTCAGGAAAACTGAATGGATGTATCAAACGTTATGGGAGAAAAGTGTCATTTTTTGCCATTTTGGGGGGTTTGACCCCCTGGGGGCGCGAACCAGATTGTTTCCAAGGTCAGCGATACTTATTTCCTATTAGGAACAATTGCCTCCATATTTTGGCCAAGTTTTAGAGAAATTGAATTGATGGATGAAAAGTTATGGGGCAAAAACTGTCAGTTTTTGCTATTTCGAGGCCTTTTGACCCCCTGGACGGCTAACCAGAAAAAAAATATTATTAAAGTTAGTTAAGATCAGGAAATAAATAATTATATAAAGAAATATGATAAAATGGAAACGATAATGTTTTTGCTTTTGTATTCATATTGTAATTAAAACGTCTTGAGAAATAAAATAATTTATGGATGCCAAATTCATGAATGTAAAATTCAGAAATTATTCTTCCTTGAGATCATAAAATTAATGAATGTTTAACCTATTACGAATTGGTTAACGGAAGGTTTTATTGGCTTAAAGGGAAACAAATCTAATAAAAAAAACCTTAAATAGAACCGTGTTTTTTCTGTTATTGGGAAGATGGCGTCAAAACCAACCAACACGCTACACTGTGAAATAAACAAATCAGATAAGTAATAAATAAAGGGTGTATTTTTTCCCTGGATTGTTTTGATGGCTTTCGACGTTGCAATAAGTTTTTTAGAGATAAACTTTGATCGAATCTATCGAGTTTGATCTCGAAAAGAACCGCTTTGAACTAAAATATTATCTTGTCACAAGTATTTACGTTCTTTTAATGTAAATTTAGGTTTTCGAATATAAAACACCTCACTGATTAGGCTGATTGAACATATCTTTTTTTTATCTTATGAACAAATAAAATGTATGCTTTAGTAGGTAATTATAATGATTTGGGAGAAATAATATCTTCTAAACAAATAAACTCGGTTTTTCTTCCCTTATATATATATATATATATATATATATATATATATATATATATATATTATGCGAAATGTGTTAAGGAAATAAATAAAGCGTTAGATAATTTCACTGCATCCATGGCTAAAAAACATAAACTATTACACTCTACATTTGACGCATGGAAAAATAATATACTTAGATTCGTAAATAAAAAAGTAGAACGTTTAAAAGAATTTAAACACCCTAAAAGAACGAATCCCCTCCTTAGAAATCCACAAATAACTACGGAGCTTGAAATGCTTCACAATAGGTTTGTAATAGTTCCTATTGATAAGGCGACAAATAACATAGCTTTTATCTGTAAAAAGTATTATATACAACGCTTATTGCTAGAAGTAGGAATAATAGGTGAAGTTTCAGATACTTATAAATTAAATAATAATAAAAGCGATAACATTATTATAAACAATACTGTTATTTGTGAAAAATTAGGATTAAAATTAGAAGAAAAATACAAAAAACTTCCATCTATGTATTGGATACCTAAAATGCATAAAACACCAGTTGGCGCCCGTTTCATTGTTGCCTCAAAAATGTGCATCACTAAACCTTTAAGTAAGGCTGTGTCTAAAATCTTTAAATTAATTATAAACCAAATAAATAATTTCCATAAAAAAAGTAAATTCTATAGTAATATAAACCTATTTTGGGTGGTAAATAATTCCGATCTAGTAAAAGAAAAATTAGATCGTATTAATTCTCGTAAACAGGCTAAATCAATCTCGACATACGATTTTAGTACATTATATACAAAAATACCACATAAAGAACTTATTAAAGAATTAGGTAATACTGTAGATTTAGCTTTTGCAGGAGGAAAAGGTAAATACATAGACTTTGCAAAATCTAAAGCCTTTTGGTGTAAAAATAAAAATGGTAAGACGAGTGTATCCAAAACTGGTCTGATAATGCTTATAAGTCACCTTATAAAAGAGAGTTACTTTCGAATAGGGAATAAATTATTGCTCCAAACAATAGGTATTCCAATGGGTTTGGATCCGTCTCCATTTTGGGCAGATCTATATTTACATAGACTGGAATATATATATATGTCATCATTAATAAAAAATGATATATCTAGAGCGTATAGTTATCATGGATGTAGGCGATATATTGACGACCTTGTTTGCATTAATGATAGCGAAGAGTTTGCAAATACTAAACATTTAATATATCCTAAAGAGTTAAAATTAAACTGTGAACATAAGGGAACACAAGCTACTTTTCTTGATTTGGATATAAAAATTGAAGATAAAATATTTATCTATAAACTGTTTGATAAAAGAAATTCATTCCCTTTTCGTATTGTGCGAATGCCATATAAAAATAGTACTAACCCTGTGTATATATTTTACGGGGGTATTATGTCTGAATTTCTGAGAATTGCTCGTGTTACCTTAAAATTAGTAGATTTCATGCCCCCAATTTCTGATCTAATAATAAGAATGATTAACCAAGGTGGCGATCAAAATAAAATATTTGGACAATTAAATAAGGCAATTACTCGCCATCCTGATGCTTTTAAATCTTATCAAATTAATCAAAATAAACTGATAGAACAAATCATAGTATATATAAATAGAAATAATATAATATGAATAAACGTATATATAACACATCTGCTAATTATAATAAGAAAAACAATAAAAATACAGTAGAAAGAAAGAAAGAAATGTTAAAAAAGAAGAAGAAGACGAAAACCGACAGTTATGAACGCCGATTTTAAACACCGGGAGTTGGCAAAGAAGAAGAAGAAAAAGAGAACAAATTAACGGTTAACTTATAGACGCAGATTTGAAACAATGAGAAAAGAAAAAAGTCGACAGTTGTGAACGCAGATTAGAATAACTATAGTGAACAAGGAAGATTAATATTTATTTGAGGTTGACAACAACGGGGAGATGGACAACAAAGTAGGACGAGGGAGAAAAGGAGGAACTAAAGGTATATATATGTATGTGTGTATGTATATATATATATGTATATATATATATATATATATATATATATATATATATATATATATATATATATGTATATACATGTTTATTTATTTATCTTTTATTTTTTGATGTGTTGATGTTTTTTATATTTATAATATAAAACTAAAAATAATACATTACTCACTTAAATAATAGTGTCATGGATTCGTCCAAACACTTTAAAATGCAGCAACATTTTTGTGAGTAACGGATAAATTTTATTAGACAGACGAACAGCGCAGGTAAAGAATTTTTTTTTTTTTTTGTGTCTTAAATGACTAATATGAGTTAGCAAAACATTTATATGGAACAAAACGTAGATTTAGTATAAGGAACGTTTATGTTTTTGTCTTTTAAGGGAAGTCATGAAATTAAATACTGTCTTGTTTTTAAATTCCCGAAACAGTTTTTCATGGTAAACAACTGATGATCCCTTAAAATAGTGTTAGAAACTAACTTATATAATAACTGTAAAAAATAAATTGACTTACATGAGTGATTTTCCACTGGAAGACTTGAGACTATAAGTTTTTTTTTTAGTTTTTTTATATAGTTTTAATGGTTGAGAAACTTCCGAGACTATATATATATATATATATATATATATATATATATATATATATATATATATATATATATATATATAGTGAGTGAATTTAATAACAAGCCGTACTACTAGCTTCATTGCGAAATCCAACACGATTTGATGTTGTTAGATCACTCTTCGCCGCTTGCTGTGAATACTCGCCGACTTGGTATTTACAAAGTTAAATTCCTCCTAAATTCTGAACTGATTTCTGGTGGCCAAACGGTAACTCTCCTGACTTGCGAATCAGTGGGGATTTGTGGTCGGAGTTCGCACCCGTTGACCGTCGAGAATTAACTTCCTGCACTGAAGATTGCGTAATCATAAAACATCGATGTCTGTAGGTAATAAATAATTACTATTTATTATAAATATTATATATATATATATATATATATATATATATATATATATATATGTATGTATTTATAAAAATCAATGTGAAAGGTATATATTTTAATATATCTTTTATTTATTTTCTATATTTTAACGTATAGGAATATTAATTGTCCCTTATGTATAAAAAATTAAAAAGTTTTTCTTAAAAAGAGAAAAACATTTTTGGCCGAGATCCTTCGGCCTTCCTGGGTGTAATGGGGGATTCTGTGTGTACGGTGGGAGGTGGGTGGCGGTAGAATGCGAAAAAGGAGTGGGGAAGGCCAGTGAAATGGTGAAAAAAAAAACAGGAGTCCGCCCCTAATAGCTGAGAGGTAAGAGTCAGGTGGTCATTAACATGATTCAAATGTAGCCGGTTATGAAGGAATGTAAATAAATGAATATATATAGAGAGAGATAGATACAAGTGAACCTTTGTTTATATATACCCACACACAGACACATCAGCACGTCACTTACGTATGTAAGCTTACCTATACCCTGGCGCACACACAAACATACATCCATATACATATGAAGCAGGAGAGAGTGGAGTTGGATAGGGGATATAGGCCAATTAATAGAGGGGAATAGACAGATGAATGAATGCAATTTACTGGTGGACCTGGCAAGTATGAAAAAAATAACAAACAAAAAAGTGGATATTGGGACTCTTAAAGTGGGAAGATGTTAGCATACCACCGTAACACACACTTGTTCTTCGCCTGTTGGAAAATGTTGTCGGTCAGTTCGTATGTTTGTAAAAAGAATAACTATTGAAAAGTACCACGTCTATATTTAGTCATGAGATATGCGTGTTTAGTTTCAGAATGTGTTTTGTCGCATATTTTCGTCTGTGTTGTAGTGATCTGAATTTGGAGGCTACGAAGATGTCTTTCATGTCGTCTGTGGAGTAGTTTTGGAGATTGAAATGCTCTGCTACTGGGTATCGTGTAGATTTGTTTCTGGTTGTTGAGGCGTTTACGGAACTGCAGGCTTGTTTCTCCAACGTACTTGACTTTTATGCATCTAGTGCAGTATATAAGATAAACCACGTTGGGGCATCTGGGTTTGTTTGCATTTTTATTTCCTTGGGGTGCGAGGGTGTGGTGTATTTTAAACAGTGTTAGTAGAGAATGTAAGTTAGGGGGCTGTCGTTTTGCACACATGGGTTGTGTGTTGTATATCGTGTTAATGATGGTTGGGGCATGCTGTAGTTGTTTGAATATGTTTTTAAGAGGGTCGTGCAGCTTGTTTGTTTTAGGGGTGAAGTCAAATACCATTGGTATTTGTGGGGATGATATTTTGCTGTTATTGTATGTTAGTAGATTTTGTCTGTTTGTGCTAGATGCCTTTTTTTTTAATGGATTTAAAAAAATATTTTGAAGGGGTGGTTTTGTGGAGGAAGTGGTTGGCTAAAATGCCTTCCTGTGTTTCGTACTCAGTCGGGTCTGAGCAGATCCTTTTGATGCAATGGCATTGACAATAAACAATGGATATTTTTGTGGTGATCAGATGGCATCTCTCGAAGTTAAGGTAACCGTGTGCGTCGGTGAGTTTAGTGTAGAGTGATGTCGTGATGTGATTGTTCGTGATGTTAACTAAGACGTCTGAGAATGGGATGTGTATGGGGAGGTGTTCTTTTGTGAATTTTATACTGTTGTGGCAGTTGCTGAGGTATCGGTAGAAGTCCATCAGTGAGTCTTCTCCATGTTGCCAAATAAGGAAGATGTCATCTATGTACCTGTAGTAGTGTAGTGGTTTGAGGTGGTAGGTGTATATATATATAGTATATATATATATGTATATATATATATATATATATATATATATATATATATATATATATATATATAGTATTAACACAGCATGACGTCACTTGCTTATAATGCATCATTCCTTCCCTTAATAGAAGTAGAATGCCTCGACGTCAAAGCCGCCGTTAAAGTGTTAAAATTATCATAGTTTATTCGCTGTTTACAATTGGCCCAGCGATTAGCGACGTCGGACTGGAGTTGAAAAATACCTGAGGTCCGGGGTTTCGAATCGCATGACCGGTAGTGAATAGTCATATCTCTATGCTGATGAGTCCCGATTATATATATATATATATATACATATACATATATATGTAAATATATATATAGAGTAAAGAAAATATATTTATGGCAGTTTAGTTAATAAAAAACTTTATTTTTCTTCTCTTAAAAGAGAAGAAAAATAAATGTTTTTTATTAACTAAACTGCTCCTTGTTTTGAACAACTGAAGATATCGATTTGCTTCCATTTGCAGGTCTAATCAATTTTCATTGACTTACCATATATATATATATATATATATATATATATATATATATATATATATATATATATATATATATATATATATACACATATCTATCTATCTATCTATCTATCTATCTATCTATCTATCTATATATACACACACACACACATATATATATATATAATTCACAGACAGATCGTTTCAGCTCTTCAGTGTAGATAAACAAGCAAGTGAATTTTACCGTGATCGAAACTCGACTGTCTTGTCGACACCTGCCGCATCTAACCATTCAGCTATGACTAACCTACCGTAAGTAAGCGAAATCTCACTCTTTATATAAACGTTGTTAATTGAAAAAATAGTGCTCCGTTTTTTGACACAAAAAGGTTAGCATATACTCTGATTGCAGTTAATTGGATAATTCAGAGTGTACTAATCTGTAATTGAAGTCTTTATTTCCAACGAGCGGCTAGTTATGGCTTTCCATTATATTAGGAAGTGATGATATAAATGAAGATGAGAATATTCAGAATTTGGAGTAGAAAGAAAAAAAAAGTATAAATACATTTAATAGTGTGTGAAAATCCATCTTTCGTTAAGTGTTATTTTGTTCTGAAAGTCAGCTCTACTGCATTTTCTGAAATTGCTTGACATTTAATTCAATCTCAGAAAAAGGGCATATGTAGTCATCCACAAACGAACTGTGTTTCACTATCTTGCAGCTCTCAATAAATTTATGAATTATTTGTACCATATTGTATTTCATTCTATACTAGGTAACTTTACGATGCCAATGACATCCAACACGTGTGATACGTGTTTGTGTTTGCGTATATGTGTTTAGTATGTAGACATATGAGCTAAATATCGCTCAGTCCCAGGATTTAGCGTGATCTGCAGTCTTCTTACTAAGACTGCAGATGACGAAAAGTCGTTTTACTCTGGAGATTCCAACTAATTCTTAGCCAAGCACTACGGACGAGTATAGAAATAACTATGTTCTAAAACGTCTGGATTTCTTGATTAGGGCGCTTTTGGATGACAAACAATAAACCTATCCCCTTCGAAAGGAGGAGGTAACACCTACTCATGAGAGTAAACGAGGCATTTCAATGATCCAAGCGGTTATCATAGCCAGCGAGAACGGTGATCCGATATGCTTATAACACAACCAAGGCCGGTTCGAGTATCATTTGGTCCTTAGTTTTCGGCTAAATCGATATAATTTATGAAACAAGTTTTACAAGAAAAACAAGTTACAGCAAGTCTACATAGTGATTCACTAGAATGAAGACGTATGTATTGATATACGGAATCGCGTGATGTTTATTGTTAGTGGTTTTACTTTACTTTTTTTTGTAGAAATACACAATCTGATGTCGCTAATAATATCAGATTTTAAATCCTACTATAAAACAGTATTACACCGTTTAAAAATAAATAAATAAATGTGTAGGCTTATTATCTATCGTATCATGTAACGTCGGATATGTTAGTGTAATACTTTCGAGGCACATAAAAGCTTGTTAAATTTGATAGAGGGAAAGATGCCGCGTATTAAGGCGAGCCCAAGAGGAGCCTATACTCCAAGCTGAATATATATGAGAAAAATACTATAACGACATGTGGCCGCATACGCTCTGAGAGGATGAGAACACCGAGAAGGGATAGGACCACGTAGACCTTGATTACCAGGGAACACAGTACTAGAATATTGAGGTGACTGACTGTCACTTAGATCCCAGCGGGCATCCACGAGAAACTGTTGGTCAAGATTAGTTATATTAGTACTGGATTATCGCCAGGAGTACTTTATGTCGCTCAGGGAAGAATGTTTGTCATTCAGATCCTTTATAAACCTACATGTTTTAATAAGAGAAAAGTCATTGATCACTGTAAGAATACTAGATTTATTAATGTACATAACACTGGATGTTTACGGAGGACAGAATATATTTAACTCACAGATGGCACGTTCATGGGTATTAGTATTCCGGATCGAAGTGGACTTAGGCTTAGCTTTAATTTTGGGTAAAACAACCTGCGAAGGACAGTGTCTGGGTAAGTACGGTGTGGGTTAGGGTTAGGGTTAGGGTTTGTTACTTTTGCAGATGTGTGGTACGATTAATCTTATGGTCGTAAACCCTCTATTTCAGCAGAAACAGAAACACAAAACAACTTCACGGCATCCGAGTTCAAATAAAAACGGGATAACATAAACTTTAATTGTGTTGTAATTGTGATATATTAAATAATAACTGAGATAACATAAACGAACCAAGTCGTTATCTAGTAGCGTATTAATTGTGTAAGATTTAAAAAAATGAGTTACCATAAAATAATCCAGTCGTTATTTAATTGTTTTTTGATTGTGTAAGTGTTGAGGACCTGGGTAAGGCTGAATGAATGACACAGGAACACATGGTTTAAATGAACAAAGGTATATATTATATAATAGAAAGAAAGAGATACAAGGAGATGTTGCTCTCAACCGCCATTGCCGGTTTGCCTGGGAAGAAGAGAACAAGTGTCACGTGCTTCCCGTATTTATAAGGTGGACGAGTCCATTAGTTCTCTGTAGGTAGGTACAGCACCATAACACCCCCCTTCCAAGCCTTACCTCCTCAGGAGTCTTAATAACGTTTCCTTTTCGGATCTATCTCTAGGTAGTCCGGAGCCATTCGTTTTCTTTTTGGTTGTCGTTTACGTGTGACTACCTGGGGTGCTGGTAAGTTGAAGGTGTCATATATCACGTCCATCACGTCTTCTCCTTGTGGGGCGCTGTCAGTGTCATCTGACAGTCTTTTTCTGATCTGATTTAGATGTCTCTTATGCGAGAACCGTGGTCCTTTTATGATATAGACCATCGATCCGATCCTCTTTTCAATTGTACCGGGTTCCCAGAACGATGCATTGTTTTTGAACATCTTAATATATACCCTATCTCCTGGGTTGTATTTTTTCTTCGGAACCGTAGAGATTCGGTCATAATTATTATGTTTAGGTAATAATTTATCAAACACGGACTTCACATTCCGCGCAAACATCATCTCTGCGGGGGATAATGATGATGCTATGTTCATGTTTTTTGTAATTCTATATACTTGTAAGAATTGTTGTAAAGCCTTCTCCTTAGGAGTATCACCGGCCTTTTTTAATGCTCTTTTTAATGTGTCTACGAAGCGTTCCGCCTGGCCGTTTGACCTAGGATGATACGGGGGCGTCGTTATATGTCTGATTTGAAACGTCGCGCAGAACTCCTCAAAATCTGATGACGTGAACTGTGTCCCATTATCACTCACCAAACAATCCACTACCCCAAAACGGGCAAATAGTTCATGTAGAAATCTTATCGTAACCTCTGACGTGGGACTCTTGCAACGTAGTACCTCGGGCCACTTTGAACAACTGTCGACTATGGTCCCGCGAAATCCACGTGAATTCTTTCCCACGGACGGTCGGTCTTTGGCCATGGGCTATGCTTTATATGCGGTGCTTTTGCCGCTAAGGCACAGCCTTTACAAAGGTTGACTGCTTTTTCAATGTCATTGTCCATACCTGGCCAGTACACAAAACTCCTCATTAACCCCTTCATCCTGGTTATCCCTGGATGGCCAACATGAAAATCTTTCAGAATTTGCTTTCGTAGTTTTTCTGGGATGACCACCCTTTCGTTATGCATGAGTACGTCATCACAGATTAAGAAACTCTTTGCCGCATGTAAATCCTTATCTACCAATTTCATTTTTGTTCTGGTGATAAATTCATCCTCTTGAGCTTCTTTTTTTATCTCGTATAGTGTCACCGGGAGCTCTCTCACTGCGTTGCACAAAATCTCTTTAAAATCTCCTTCTGTTTGAAGAGACGCAATCACTGTGTCTTCTAGAGTCTCTCTCTGTTTTGGCACTAATCTCGACAATCCATCTGCATGATAGATTTTATTTGAATGCAAATGTTGCATTTTAAAGTTGTAGTTTAATAAGATAGTTCCCCATCTTTGTAGTCTATTAGCTGTATATACAGGTAGGCCTTTTTTAGATCCATAAATTGTAATTAGCGGCTTATGGTCTGTCTGTAAGGTAAATTGTCTACCATGTATGTATCGGTGAAACTTTGTTACTGCAAATATTATTGCTAGGGCTTCTTTCCCGATTTGAGAATACTGTTTTCCGCTGGGAGCAAGGTCCTTGATGCATGTGCAATGGGTTTATGGGTTCCATCAGGCATTTTGTGTAGGATACATGCTCCTAAGCCATATGAACTAGCGTCGCTAGCTACGATTATGTCCAATTCTGGGTTGTAATGTGTTAGAAATAACTCTGACGTAAGTCTTTCTATGATTTTATTAAGTGCATCCTGACATTCAGGTGTCCATACCCAGGCTTTACCTTTTTTTAATAGCTCATTTAATGGAGCACGCAAATTATGCATTTCTGGGATAAAAGCCTGGTAGTAATTTGCTAGGCCCAGAAAACTCTGTAATGTCATGACGTTTTCTGGCGCCGGCATGTTTTTTATTGCGGTAGCCCTTTCTGGGTCTGGTCTTCTGCCGTCCTTGTCGATCACATGACCCAGATATTTTATTTCCTCCAGGAAAAAATCACATTTTTCTTCTTTTACTTTGAACCCATAATCTCGGATTCTCGCAAACACTTGATTTACATGTTTTTGGTGTTGTTCGATATCTTTGCTGTTAATCAAGATGTCATCGAGATACGCTATTGCGAAATCGAGTCCGCCCAGCATTGTGTCCATTACTTGTTGGAAAATTGCTGGCGCGACCTTAACTCCGAACGCTAATCTTTCGAATTTATATAAACCACGATGTGTGTTTATACATAACAGCTTAGAACAATCTTTATCCACCGGTATTGGTAGGTATGCCTCACTTAGGTCTATTTTTGAAAAAAATCTTCCTCCATTTAAGCTTGCAAACACTTCTTCCGGGGTATGGAGTGGGTAGTGATAGTCCGCGAGGGCAGTATTCAGTCCTATGGAAAAATCTGCACATACACGAATCTCATTAGATTTTTTCTTTACATAAACCGTGGGTGCTGCCCACTGGCTGTGTTGTACTTTTGATAAAATACCCATCTTTACCAGTCGGTCTAATTCAGCGTTTATTTTTTCAATCGAGGCGAAGGGTACTTTCCTTTCTTTTCTAAATACCGGCAGTACATTTTATTTTAGACGGAATTTTGCAGTCATTTTAGTGCAGCATCCAAGACCGGCAGAAAAAACCTCTGGAAACGATTTTTTTTATTCTCGTTGTAGTTTTTCCGATTCTGTTGCGCGACTACTTATTTTTTTACAAAATGTATTCATCGGCAACTTCCATAAATCAAATGCCTGCATAAAATCTGAACCAAAAAGATTATTCGAATCCTTCAGTACCAGTAGTTTGAGTTTTTTAGTATTTCCCATTAGGGACACATTTGTGATTAATTCTCCTTCAAATGTAATTCTTTCACCAGTAACTGTGCTTGCCAGCCTGTTTGTTCTTGATAGAGCAGGTTTATTTAATCTCCTCCATGTATGTAAATTTATAATGGAAACGTCTGAACCAGAATCCAATTGCAATTTTATATTTTTATCCAGGATTTTCACCTGTACATATTTTCTTATGTTCCTGCAAGTTTCCTTCTTTGTCCTAGTGGCTTGAATCCGCATTTTATTTCCTCTGCTCGTTCTGCAGTGCGAACTTTTATGTCCAACTTTTTTGCATTTCATACAGGTTTTAAAACGGAATGGGCAATCATTGTACCAATGTGGATTACCACAGCGTGAACAAGGGCTTGGTGGCAATTTATTTATTTTTTTACTGGTTTGGTTTGTCTTTGTTACATCAAAATTATTATTTCTTATTTTTCTATAAGGTTGAGCTTTTGTTTTTTGATGTACCCTTTTTATGTGCGCAATGCCGGACAATTCAATGTCTTTTGAGTCCTGTTTTACATTTACAAATCTTTGACAGTCCTCAGCCAACTTTTGCAGCGTAAGGCTTGGTTCATTCTCTAATTTATTTAGAAATCTACGCCTTATCTCCGTGTCATTTCATGAGATTAAACCTTGTACAAAAATTAGACACTTGAAATTATCTGCACTTAATTCAGCTAGTCTAAAATCGTCACAATGCTTGTTCACTATCGATGCAAAAGTAGCGTAGTCTTCCTCGTCTTTCTTTACCAGATTCATGCACTTCCATCGTTTGTGGAATAGTGTAGTTCTTCGACTAAACAGTTCTGTCAATAAACCAACCGCTTCTATGAAAGTTAGCTCGCTGGTTTTCCGAGGCAAAATGAAATCCACGAATTTCGTATGTTCTGTGGTATTTAGTTTTCTAAGAAGGAGGCGTAGCTTCTTCGCATCACTCCAACCACCACAGTCAATTTTATATAGGTCTTCATATCTTCGGAAATATTCTTCAAATGTATTATTTTCTGTGTATGAGTAATTATCAATACTGTTCCAAATTGCGTTCTGCGAAAACGTGTCGTCTTTTTCATTTTTTTGGTCACTGCGCGATATTGTTTGTATCAGAAATTCCAATCTTTCATCATACTCCTTTTTGTGTAATAAAATATTTTGGTTCTGTTGTAATAAAAGCTTTTGAAATCTTTCCTCAGTTTGTTGTTGCTGGGAGATTTGGAATTTCGTTAGTTCGGCGATTATAGACTTAATATCTTCCATATTCAACCATTTAGTTTCTGATTTTATTTAGAAAATTAATATTTTCTCATTATCTTATGATTTTATAAGAATTCTTTTCTTTAAATTAGCGTTTGCTAGGCGCCGTTTTAATTATGAAAAGATTATGAAACTTTTCCTTTTCTCTATATACGCGTATATTCACTTATTTTTTATTTTGAAAATTAATATTTTCTCGTTATTTAATGAATTTACAAGAAGTTATTTTCTTTAAATTAGCGTTGGCAAGACGCCCTTTCAGTTATGAAAAGATTATGTAATGTTCTTTTCTTATACACGTTTTTAATTTTAACGAAGAGAAAAAAAATCTGTTTCACAATTAATTCTTTCTGCATTTTAAAATATTTCAGTACAAGTCGGAAAAAAAAAGAGAGAGAAAATAAAACTGACCTTTTTTTTTATCGTGCGTCTTTTTTTTTATGGAGTAACGCACGTGTGTTCATTTCATGTTTTTGTTTCTTATCTGTTCTTAAAATGAAGCACGTGGTGTCGGTTTCATTTTTTTTTGTGTGTTCGTCAAAAAAAACTCGCTGTGACGTTCGTCTAAAAAAACAAACAATACTCGCTTCCTTCGTGTTCGGTATTTCTTTTGTTTTGTTTTTTTTTGTTTTCCAACCCAGAGAAAAAAACGCGCATTCAATTTCAGTTGTTTTTTTTTTTTTAACTAGTTTTCCCAAACTAGAGGAACGCGCACCCAATTTCAAGCTGTTTTTTTTTTTTTTTCGATAAGCAGTTTTAAAACTTAGAGCACAACAGGTCCATTTCAGTTTTCTTTTTCTTAAAAGAAAACAATTTTCTCGCACTTAAGAATTCAACGTGTTTTTTTTTTCAGTTGAGTTCTCTTTTCTTCTCTCGACCGTACGGCAAAAACCTTTGTTTTTTTTTTGTTTTTTTTTGCGTGCGGTTTCCTGCATTAACTGTGTGAGTGCATTTTCACGTGGTATTTTCAGTTTTTTGACCCAAGAGTTCGAATTGCCTCGTCGCCATTTGTTGTAGACCTGGGTAAGGCTGAATGAATGACTCAGGAACACATGGTTTAAATGAACAAAGGTATATATTATATAATAGAAAGAAAGAGATACAAAGAGATGTTGCTCTCAACCGCCATTGCCGGTTTGCCTGGGAAGAAGAGAACAAGTGTCACGTGCTTCCCGTATTTATAAGGTGGACGAGTCCATTAGTTCTCTGTAGGTAGGTACAGCACCATAACAGTAAGATTAATCGTACCAAAAAGCGAGTAACATAAAACCCGGTCGTTGTTTAATAGTTTTGTAATTATGACATATTCATGTGAAAGCATGATAACAACTAAAAAGCTGCACCAAACTTCATACATCATTAGTCTATCTCTTTTGGACAGGGTACAAAAAAGCCATTTCAACTTAATAGATACCACATTTTATACCAAGCTCCAGCCTCAGTTCCATCGCCGCAATGTTACATACTTGTTTTTATTTTACCAGTACTTCAACGGAATGTGCTCCGACGAACTTGTACTCCTCCAACGTAAATAACCTCGACAAACCTGACTATGAGAATAAAATAAAAGCCTTTTGACTGTAGAGGTCCCCAGATGCCGGAAAACCTTCTACTCTAATTGATTCTTTCCTCGGACTGCTTGCCTTTGTAATTCCCTCCCTGCTTCCTGTTTCTTCGACTGTACCAACATGCAGAAAATTAAGTGTAATATGAACACTCATTTTACTGCACAACTTACTACTATGCCCTCTATAAATCTGGCCACTAATCATAATAGCTCCATACGTCTCAGTAGCAATATGCCTTGTCTCGGATGAATAAAACAACTTTAAAAAAAATTGTTCTATCACTACCCACTACTTTTAGTATAACCTGTATTTACCCACGCTTTTAACCGTGTCATTCTGTTTTAGTTTGCTTCAGAGTATGGTAGAAACCTATCTTAGGTTCTTATTTGAATCGCTGTCTTTAGGTTTAAGTCTAAAGAAGAATGCCCAGAAAAAACGCCACGCAACACTGCGGATATTGCCCAACATCACCAAGCAAAATAGTTACAGAAAGCCAGTCGCGTACGTGGATACGCTGGAACAGTTCTTAAATGTCTTTGTACTTCAAGTACATTTTCGAATTTCTTCTTAAACTTCATTACTGCACTGAGTTCAAATTTATAGTGTCTGCCATGATTAGTTAAATACAAGTAGGTCTAAACAAGGAGTCAATTATAAGCTGTTCAAGTTTTCATACATTTTTAGGAGACACCACAAACACACAGACACAGACACACACAACCCCCCCCCCCCACACACACACATACACACACACACACACACATATATATATATGATTAGACATCCATGGACAGACTGTTTCACTATATCAGAGATCTTTAGTTTATCTAGAAAAGCAAGTGCCTCAGCTGGGATCCACACTCGATCACCTAGGCGACAGTCGGGTCTTATAACCACTTAGCTATCACCTGTCAACTGCTGAGAGTAAGCGGAAACACAATGATAAACATTGTGAAATGCCGAGAACTCGATTTGTTTACACAAAAATAAATTCGTTATAAGATAGTGGTAGTTGGTGATTTCATTTACCAGAGAGCCCAACCGCGACCTTCGTTAAGAAAGCCTGTTTGATCGAAAATGACGTCATACATGTTGATGCAAGCGAAATATGTCGAAAAGTCAGACTGTCGAAAATGAATGGTAGCTTTTGTAAAAAGTATTAGAAAACGTTAGAATTGCATTGCATGTAAGTTCAGTTTCAGTATAAATCGGATCGTGTTCCGTTACTTTTATGTAACGGAACACGATCCGATTTATACTGAAACTGAACTTATTCAATATTAATTGAAACATAAAAAACACAAGAATTAATTAAAAAAGAAATGTTAAATTGTGTGTTGTTGATGCATTAAAGTAAATAAACATCATGTTGTTTCATGGATTTTAGAGAATAAAATTATTTTAATTATTTTGATTGTAGACAATCTGAAAACAATTTTCTTTACAGAAGCTAATAAAATAAAAACATGCAAAGTTAAGCTAAGCCGATTATACGTTTTTCAAAAGTAACAATATCAACCTATTTATGTTGTGGAAAATATTATTGGTTGCGATGAATCTGTTACGTTATGACTTTTTTTCCATGTCTTCAAAAGTCCTTTAAATCAACGCTTCTCGAAATCCGAAAGTTTATAAGAATTTTCAAACTTTTTTGTTAAGGCATTTTTAAGCCTTTGAACTGACAGTCCTTTTTTATAGTATTTTTACTCACTTGTTCTTACCACGTGGGCCGATGTGGTTGTGGAGAGTCTTTCAACGGGGAATCAATGTGTGTGGTGGACATTTATGCGTCTCTGCGTTTCTTTTAGAATACAGCCCATCGATCACACGATGATATAAACTACATGCTACTTTGTTCTACTCTTTTTCGTTTAACCGTGTGTGTACGTGGATTTTTAAAACTTTTCTTTTAATACAATACAATAGTTCACAATTTACCTGACATTCTTCTTAATCTTCGT
This sequence comes from Sepiola atlantica, assembly GCA_963556195.1. NCBI lineage: Eukaryota > Metazoa > Mollusca > Cephalopoda > Sepiida > Sepiolidae > Sepiola > Sepiola atlantica. Next base: position 12,908,754 of record OY744536.1, on the reverse strand, counting down.
TCTGCACTTCTACGTCTGGCCGTGATCTTCGTCTTCGTGGTCGTCTAGCTTCGTGCCGTGGATTTTCTTCAGAACTCCTTACCGTTTTCTTCGTCTTGTAGCTTGCTTGATCAATTAGTGTGAGAATCAAAACTCTTTGGTACGACAAAGAAAGGCACTCAGAAATCATGTTGAGAGGATTATCGAAAGGTCGTTTATTGGTTCTTCCTGATAATGTCCGTGAGAGAGTCACGCCCCTCAGTGGCTTGTTTCTCGATGTCTTTACTTAACTACTCTTCCTGAATTGATGGAGTCGTTCATTTTTGTCTCATTTGAGACCAACATTAACAAGTTAAGACCATTATTTTAGACATCCACGCTCTTCAGCTTCAATCGCAGACTCAGTCTTTGGACATCTTCTATCTTCGGCTCCCATGGCGAACTGTCCTTTTGGACATCTTCTCGCTTCGATCTCCCATGGCGGACTGTCCTTTTGGACATCTCGCTTCGTATTCCCATGGCGGACTGAATCTAAACTCTAGTTTTTGACAAAACAAGTGACGTCACATGCCCTTGTCTCGTGCCACCCAATCAGATAGGTGTACTCGTTGTCACTTTTTGCCTGATCTTTGTTTGGCCCAAATTTTTGATGTCAGCCAAATCTTGTCAATTTATTATCATTTTGGCAAAATGAGTAACTCATGATAACCAAATTTACCCTTTCCAAAACACGTCATCTCAACCTGCACTTAATTCGCGGATTCCACCTAGGTCACAATTCATACTAGGTAACTTAAGCGTTCTTCAGATTATAGGTCCCTTCATAATCCAACATATGCAATTACTTGTTTTCCTATTTACTTGCCTATCACGATGGCAGAGTTAGACACAAGGTCGATTTTTAATATGGAGAAACACAGTTCCCAAAAAGGGGGCACTGAATTCAGAAAAAAAATTACAATTTTCTAAATCTGGAAGGATTTGTCTTTCAATTATCGAGGACAGAAAAGATAAAGTGTAGTTTACAACAGATACTACATTTTAAATTCTTTATTCATGAAAAATAAAAATAAACTACTATTTAAATTTATGAAGCCAAAGAACTGTACTTATGAATTTAGTTAACAAAAACGAAGTAATGAAATAAACAAACACATTAAGAACAAACGGTAAATGATTATTGAAAAATAAAGACGATAAATAAATAAATAATGAATTTTAAAACTGTAATAATAGAAGAAAACTATTGGAAATAAATATAAAAATATATAAACGTTTCGCTTTGTTTAAATTGTATTACTTGTCCGGAAATAAAATTCTTTTTAAAGTGTTCAAAATATAACTTTGATTAAATGTGTTATTCAATGTCGTTTTTCTAGCATCACACATGTTCAGACTGGTTTAGAATTTTATAAAACACAAAGAACTTTTTGGCACAAAAAATAAACTTTAGACACTCTTTTTATACAAAAAGGAACAAGTTTTAACGAAATTTATAGTCGATAATATTTTATTGCTAACAAAAAGTTCTATTTTATATATGTTCAAAATGAAATTAGAAATTTGTATCAAGACAAACAGAACGTTTCATGCATACATTGTGTAAAAAAATATTCAAAACTTTAGGGGGAAAAAGCAAGTATCTGTTTTTTATTTAATATTTTTCTATCAAGACAGGTTTGTCATCCATCTTGAATTCCAGTCTAAACGAGTTTTTGTATAGTTTTATCTTAAAATCACTATCACACTTCCACCTAAAAAGTGACATGAACAAAACAATCAATATTCTTTTTTAAATACGAAACAATTACTAGATTAAAGATGAAATAATTTAGGAGAGTAATTACAACTGTCACATGTCTACATATACCAAACAATTACTAGATTAAAGATGAAATAATTTATGAGAGTAATTACCACTGTCACATGTCTACATATAGCGTGTAACGATCCCCTCTGAATCGTCTTGTTTATACTCTTTACACAAACGACTGTGAAGTCAGCAGAACAACGAAACTGAACTTTACGAAGGCCACAGCTAAACTTCAGAACAAACACCTTGTCGAGATATGTACTATTTTTAACAGCATAATGTGTCGTAGCGTTTTAATTATTGCTTTTACTAGCGATAGAAACATAGCTGTTTTCTTAGTATTTTTCCATTCCTATTGTGTTTGAAGGCTATGACAATGCAGTTTGGTACAAAACACCGTTGGATACGAGACAAGGTAAACAGAACAAATGACAATATTGCAAGATTTCAATAATGTTCAATTAAGTATTTATATACTAATGCAGTGTGTCGAACCAGGATGGTATCGATGGCGTTATGTCCTTGGATATTATCGAGGTAAACATAATCTTTAGAAAGAACAACACACATATGTATAACAACTCGACTGAAGTGTGTTTTTTCCAGGCATCCAGAAGTTATTGCATGTCAGTTGCTATAGACTTGAAAAAGTATTAAGTCATTGTCAGAGTGTGAGCTGGTATTTTGTACTTGATATTATACAATTATTGTTACAATATTTTACCTGTAATAATTATATTATTATTACGTGTCTTTACTTATATGTAATTTTAATTCATTTATTTATTGTACACATTTGCGTTTCACATAATTCGTGTAAGCCTGATGTAAGGGAAATAACTCGTTGGAACTAAGAAAGTGGAAGACATTTAAAGTTACTACCCTTGAGAAGGAAGCTATTGAATTATTTTAATTCCTTAAATTAACAAGTTTTTTTCTTTTCTCCATTTATTTATATTGTTATTTTAATTTGTATTTATTTACTTATCTTACGTAGACGAGCACATATCCTTAGTTTCAACGAGTTATTTCCCTAATAGTTATTTTCTGTACGAACATTAAGTTTACTTTGACAATTCAAAGAATATAAGACCACCGATACCATCCTGGTTGGACACATTACGTTGGTAAATACATTTTTGAAAATTATTGAACATTTTCAATATTGTCATTTATTATGTTTACCCTTATTTATTGACCGACTGTTTTTTGAATGCCCATACCCGCGTTCGATCTCGTTGTTATTAAATTGTATAAAACAATAGCGAATTCTATTGATCAATTGTGGCATTAATCAATAGAATTCGCTTGAAATACAATTCGGTCAATAAATAAGGATAAACATAATAAATGACAATATTTAAAAATTTCAATAATTTTCAAAAAGTTTACTTCATTGTTGTTTGAAGCAGTTAATTAACGATTAATTAACGATTACAAAGCCACCATCCGCCCATGCATGGATTATTGTTGCCACATCTGGGCTGGTGCATCATCCGCTAGTCTCTCCCTCTTAGACAAGCCCCCCAAAAAGAGTTGCCAACTTGATAGCTCCTTCACTATCCACCAAGCTCCTGCCTCTGTCCCATCGCCGCAATGTTGCTTCCTTGTGCCTGTTTTACAAGTACTTCAACGGATTGTGTTCTGATGAGTTTGCTGCTCTGGTACCCCCACGACGTAAATTCACTAGACCAACCCGACAATCTGCCAAATCCCATCCATCCACTGTGGAGGTCCCCAGATGTCGAAGAGCTTTCTACTCCAAAAGCATCTTTCCTCGTGCTTCTGGACTCTGGAACTTCCTCCCTGCTTCCTGCATTCCTGACGCTACTGACATGCAGACATTTAAAACTAATGTAAACAGACATCTCGCTGCGCAACTCCTAATTTAGGTTGCCCCCCCCCCCGTTTTCTCAGTAGCCCCTTCATCTACAGTGGCGGCCTGCCTTGTTTGGGGTGAACTATGATAAAAAATAAAATAAAAAATAACGATGAATTAACGCCTGCACAATGAGAAGTCGCGGACTGCAATTGGAAACTTTGAGGGGTTTCGTATTGTGTGTTACATAATCGCATTCAATGTAGTTATTTTGAAGGTAACCGAAAAATTAGTATTTTAAATGATATTTAAAAAAATAGGTTTGGTATTTATGCTTTGTTCGAAAAAATTTCATAAATAATGTTTGTTAATATCGACAAAACTATTGACTTCAAATACAGGAAAGAAAAGGACAATACAATTACAACTGGAAAACACGTAGCATTAATTAATTAGAAACCGTTTAGAAAATAGTTATGCAAATTAGGCAGACATATAGTTGTGTTTGAGACTCTATTTTTTGAAAATATATGTTGTAGTATTTATCTAACTAAGAGTACACAGTTATAACTGGATTGTAAGCATACACACTGAAACAAAACTTTCGTATTCGTTCATTTAAAAAATAATATATATACATATATATATATATATATATATATATATATATATATATATATATATAATATCAGATCAGAGGTATGTCATACAATGATTGAATGTTATTTTCGGAGCAAAGAAAATCATGCACGTGTTACTAAAAAAAATTCAAAACATATTTGCAGAGATTATGGTAGCTAGCAATAATATTATATGAATAAAAGTTGCATTAAAAAAAGCTTAAGTACCTTTGGTACCATATAGGCAGGTAGATAACAGGAAGGAAACCTAGCCATATATATCTAAATACCCCAGATATATATATATATATATATATATATATATATATATATATATATATATATATATATATATATAGTCTAACGAAGCTTTGAGTCATTTTAACCAGAAAAAGAAAATGCAGTTTAAATTCCCAGAGAAACTAACTAAATCCAAGATATCGCAGACTTAGCACTTGCATAAGTCGACCCACCATTGGAAAATTCATGAATAAAAAAGGGGATTCAAGTATCTAATTTTTCTGATGATTTTGTAATGTTGCAGGGACGATATTGACATTAAAATTTTGCTTGACTCCAAACAAATTAAACGGACCGTAAAAATATATCTCACAGAAATGTTATGGTTTTTGGAAATGTGAAAATGTTGAACAGCGAATAAACGGTGATAATTTTAACACTTTATACGGCGGCTTGACGTCATAGAGCGTTCGACTTTAATGGAAGGAACGATGCATTTAAAGCTAGCGACATATATATACAGGGTGTTTCAAAAGTCTTGGGAACATTACAAATGCGTATATCTCATGAACTATTCCAGGTAGAAAAATGAAACTGGTGCCATTTTAAAGCTTGCTTAATCAAGTTTTTGGTCATACTAATGATTTTCGTGTTATCTTTCCAGGTGCAGTAATGGCGTTCTCTAAACAAGACAAGGCATTTTGCGTCCTCCAATTTGCAAAGACTGAATCGTGGACATGTGTTCAGCGTGCATTTCGCAGGAAATTTAAAAAAAGAAGCCCCTGAAAGGAAATCCATTGTCAGATTGCATGCTAAATTTGTAAAAGATGGGTGTTTGTGCCCAAGTAAGCGAACAGGTCGCCCTTCAACTTCAGAAGATGCAGTTGAGCAAGTTCGGACAGCCTTTCAGCGGAGCCCCCGTAAATCAGTGAGAAGAGCCAGCAGGGAACTTCAGCTTGCTCCAGCAACTGTCTGGCGTGTCTTAAGGAAACGACTGCAAATGGTACCTTACAAGCTCAAGTTGGTCCAAAAGTTGAAGGACACTGATAAGCCACGTCGCCGTGACTTTTGCATTGCAATGCAAGAGAAGTTGGAAGATAACGGCTTTGATGACCGGCTTGTTTTTAGCGATGAGGCGACCTTCCATCTGAATGGCAAAGTTAACAAGCATAACACTCGCATATGGGGTACTGAGAATCCTCATGAACTTCTTGAGCACGAGCGAGATTCACCAAAAGTGAACGTGTTTTGTGCAATTTCCAAGAAAGGTGTCTATGGACCGTTCTTCTTTGAAGAGGCAACTATCACTGGTGAATCCTATCTCAACATGCTGGAAGACTGGTTAATGGCTCAGTTGGAACAAGCAGAATCTGATGACTTCATTTTTCAACAAGATGGTGCACCACCACACTGGAGTCTTAGAGTAAGGCAGTTTCTTAACACAAGGCTGCCTGGTAGATGGATTGGGAGATCTGGGCGAGGTGATGACGTTCTCATGCCCTGGCCTCCTAGGTCTCCAGATCTTACCCCATGTGACTTTTTCCTTTGGGGCTTTGTCAAGCAACAAGTCTATGTGCCGCCCCTTCCAAGAGATATTGACGAACTAAAGGCTCGAGTAACGGCAGTTGTGGGAACCATTGACGTCAAGATGCTGGAACGCATTTGGCAGGAAATGGACTATCAACTAGATGTCTGCCGTGTGACGAATGGTGCTCATATTGAGCAACTTTGAAGATTCCCCACAAAACTTGAAACTTTAACCTTTCCAACGGTACCAATTTCATTTTTCAACTCCTAATAGTTTTTGAGTTATTAAAAATCGTTATGTTCCCAAGACTTTTGAAACACCCTGTATATATATATATATATATATATATATATATATATATATATATATATATATATATATATATATATATATATGCTAGATTCATCTCCTACACGTGTGAAATGGGGAACCTAAGACATGTACACTTTCTCACACGTACATGCACATGTAGCCTTGTTTCCTGACTAGGGCAATGAGCGTCATCTTTCTTTCTTTCTTTCTATCTGAGAAACTTGGGGAAAATCTTTTGTCACTAAGTCTCATATGATTAGTCTGGGTTGCTCTTGTTCCGACAGGTTTAGAGTACATGCTAGACATATTCTCTGCTTACTGTTTCCGACTGGTAATATCGTAGGCTATTGACAACCATTATTTATTCCGAATACTGATTTTATCACTTTTTTTTTCCATTTTCGGCGGTGAGGTGTTTTCATTTTTGGAATTTATTAATTTTCAGATTTTTATGTTTAATCCTGCGACGCCTGAGATAAGGAGAAGGCGATCAGATGTCAGCATGACCTCGACTTAAATTTACAAGTCAAGAAAAAAAAACTCTTTTAATTTACCTACGACGCCAATATCGGTAGGATTTGCGGGTGTAAATGACGAATTAGTAAAAATTATGAAAACAAAAAAGCAGAGGATGTAAATATCGTTAAAAAGTCACACAATGCGTTAACCGTTGTTTTCTGGGGAGGCACACATAAACTGAGGCCGGAGAGAGTCCGGTAAAGTGATATTTTTTATATAAATACTTTTTTCTTATTTTCCTACATACACATGTGTTTCATCATTACGCAATCCTCAGTGTAGGAGATGATGATTACTGCCGGTCGAACTCAGTCACAAAGCCACATTTGACTTCTTTCATTTAAGCAAACAGTTAAAAAAAATATATATATTTATATATCGTCATACACAGGCAGCTGTTTCGCTGTATCAAATCTCTTCACTGTGTCTAGAATCGTATTATCGACTGCCTAAGGAGCTCAATTATTTTAGGAAGAGAAATGCTTTTCACAATGTAGCAATCGTAACGTCCCTTACTAGAGAGCTCATCCCACGAATGAGAAGAAAATGTAGTCATATGCAAACAGCTCTTTGGCCGTATCACGGCTCTTCTTTGTGGCTAGATCTGTTTCCAGCTCAGATTCGAAACCCCACTGTTCGCTCAGCAGTCGGTGCCTCTTACCTTTATGCCATATATACGAAATAAGGGAAATCAAAATGCTATATTTGTTTACCTTCGCATTACCGACTGCATAGAGAGCCCGATTCTCTTACGAAGTCCACAGCTTTACATATAGTGGAAACCGTTCATTCTATTACTAGAGAGCTCATCCCACGAGTAGTAAAAAAATGTAGACGTTCAGAGACGGCTGCTACGTCGTATCACGGCTATTCAATCTGGCCTTATGTAACGATTGATTGTGTTTGCGTGCGTGTATAAAGTGAATACGTGTCTGCTAAATGTCGTTGAATATTAATATTGAGCGTGAGGCTTAAAGAAAAGGAATGGCACAAAACTTGAACCCAAGAAAGTAAATAATGATGAATTATCTATAAAGAGATAAATATATTTTCGAAAGACGGTGCAAAACAGCCAGTGTCCGTTCAAATTAGTTCACCTCTTCATTCATTTCACCTCTCACCATTAATTAACTTCTTAAAATGCACATAATCCATTACTTTTACCGTTGCTATATTATTATTTGTACTCACTAGGAGTTCTCACAAAGATCATCGTCAGTGATTGCTCGCCGACAACAACCACTGGTATTTCCTGAAGTCTGAGTGACAAAAGTCTCCCCAGATTTCCAGTATTCATCACCTCTTTTCGATAACTACCGCAAATAAATTGCGGTATCGCAACAGCCTCTTACCATAGATTTCTCGCTGGTAAGGATCATTGAACTTCTCTGGGATTTGGGTGGCAATAAGCCTTCCCAAGGTATCAGCATTCTTCGCACTTTTCCAGTGGAGGTCTGGTTTGTGCTGTCACTCCTCGGTCTTCTCAATCTCCTCGACCCTCTACAAATATTTTGTCTCGTGTAAGCCACGGCCGGCATCATTTAAAAAAATATTAATTTATTATTATCATTATTATTATTATTTCATAGTAGTCTCAACTTTTGGATGTTTTTAGTTGGATTTTTCTTTTTTTAACATCAAGGCAATCACCTTGACTTTAGACATCCAAGCTGTACCTTAACACGTTCACTGTTCCTAACAGGCAAGCCTTTTGCAGAATTGGAAAATAAATTGTCTCGTCAATCTGTTTAAGCCATTTATGCTGGCTTTTCGTTATGATTGCAAGCGTTCCAATTAGAACGGGAATCACCGTTACTTCTTTATATTTCCATAGTCTATCTAATTCCAATTTTAGATCTTGATATTTTTTTTTGTGTTTTTTCTCATGCACTCTGGTATCGAAGGAGCAGTCTATGCCATGTACTAAGCAAGTTCTCTTGTTTTTGTTTAGGAATATAAAGTCGGGGTTGGAATGTTCAAGAACCGTATCAGTTTTTATGCGCATGTCCCTAAAGAAGTTTGACATTGTCGTTCTCCTGTACCACTTCTGGTAATATGCTCATGAAAAGTTTCCACATAATTAAGAGGCAAGTGATTGGTCTAAAGTTTGTCACTTCAACCCTTTTTGTCTTATCTTTTATGATCAAGACTGTAGTGGCCTTTGTCAGGGAAGCTACCTATCGTCAAACAGCCATTTATCATTCCTGCGAGAAGTGGGTAAAAAGCCGGGAGGTTTTTAAACAAGTATCCCTGAACTCAATCAGGCCCAGGTGCATTCCAATTTGAAAGCTTTTTAACCTTCTCTTTCAGCATCTCAACGGTGACTGTTATATTCGTTTGTAGTTTTACTCTAGAGGGTACCCCCTTTTAATATATTTGATCTATTCTACATCATCTTGATGCTTTACTCCCTTTTCATAAATGCCATTCTAGAATGAACGAGATTGGTCAGCATCATGTATAACGTCACTCCCTCTTTCAATTCCTTCTAGTTGTTTAAAAAATAGGTTCTGGTTTTTCTCAAACAGTCTGTTTTGCCGATACTACTAAATTCTGTCGTTGTAACGTTTACCTTGGGCAGTCTTTCCTATGACACGCTGTTTCAGTTTTTCTATTATACACTTGAAATCTTCTCGGTGTATGTCGAACTTACGGATTAGTTTTTCATAAGCGCTCTCACTTTTGAGTTTGCCATTTTCAACAGCTTTCACTTTACTTAAATCCTTTTTACGTTGTTTTCTTTGCCTATTTACACGTTTCCACTACCAGGGATCTTTCTTTGTGTTTTTCCGTTTTTCTATTCCAAGTAGATTTGACACTTTTAATAACTTTATTACACTGATCAAGATTATTTACTAATAAAAATTGCAAGACTTTATTTACTTTGGTGGTAACAGTTTTAAGACTTTTCCTATTGAAAAATCTCAGGTTCAGCGGCTGTTCTAAATTATCAGCTCTTTGCTTCTCGTCTAACAATCTGGAAATATCAATATCTTCTTCTGTCATCTCATGTTCTATCATATGTTTTACGGTTGTCATCTATTTTCGCTCTCAGAGTTTTTTGCCGTTTCTACCGTAGGCTTATCTTCAACTACATCAAGTTTATTTATCTCCCCAAGCTCGTCTAAGTCTTCTCTCTATTTTTTTCTTTTTAGTTCTTCAATTTCAATAGTAGATAACCATTCATTTGTTCTTATCACCCAAACTTGTCCCGTTAATTTTTGTTCTGATAATTCAAACAAACATAGCCCATTTCAGCTTCGGTGCATTCGTTGTCTATACTGTTTCTTAGGAGGATCACTCTTCAAATGACATTTCATCACAATTTATTTTAAGGCCTTAGTCCAATTAGTTCTAATTTTAGTGTTAGTGTTTCGAAGATTTCGCTGGATGACGACTTGGAAAGCCTCGTTCTTTCCTCTGCAGGATGTTGGACCAGTATTTGCCATTCCGTTTCAGTTTTAATAATTAAAAAAAAAAAAAGAAATTGGTCCAAACAAGACATAACACCACTCAATGTAAGGAGCTAAAAATACTACTTCAAGTTCAAAAACATTGAACGTGCTAGATGGATAGATTCCGACCTAGAAAACAGCAATTCTTCCCCCTTTGTCAGAAACGTCGCTCATAGAATGTGAAAACTAAAGGACAAAATAAGGAAAGAGAGAGTTACGAGGCTGTCGAATGTTAACTTACGGTTCACTTTCTACTCTCCTTTGTGTAAGATTTTCTATCCTTAGTGTTTTATTAAGATACCATCTCTAGGAGAGGTGCTAACTAAAGTTTAAGACCCAATCCTGGCTATGAAATGTAATTAAACCCCGCCGGATGTCAACCTGCTATTTACAGATGCCGTTGCATTCCATCGGGTACGACGGGCGTTCAATAAGTAATGCCCCTGACCCATTTCCAATAGCAGTAAATTAATGAAACTTGGCGCAGTTATTAGTCTTTCTCTACATGGGAACCACCCAGAGTTATGTATTTCTCCCATCGTTTGATGCACATCTGGACACCGTTTGTGTAGAACACCCCAGGTTGGTCCTCCAACCACGTCGTAACTTCAGAAATCAGGGCTGCATCATCTGTGAAACGCTTTTCTTTCAAAAACAACTTTATGGCTGAGAAGAGATGAAAGTCAGAGGGTGCAACGTCAGAAGAGTCAGGGGATGGGGAAGCATTTCCTAGCCACACGCAGATCTCCAAATTCATCCTCGAGCACTCGACGCGTTCTTGCTTCTGGAAAGGTTGAGCAACCTGGGAATCTGGCAGACACCTTATGCATATGTAAATGGTCATGAATGATAGTTTCCACAGACCCTGTACTAATCTTGACCTCTTGGGCTATTTGGCGATAGTAATGCGTCGATCTTCCAAAATGGCAGCTTCAACTTGACAGACGGATATCGCATCAATGACAGAAGAGGGACGACCAGGTCTGGGAGCTGTTTCCACAGACTTCCGGCCATGTTTGAATTCACGATGCCAGCGTTTTATAAGGTCATATGATGGGGCATCATCACCATAAGTTTCTTTCATTTCATCAAAAGTCTCCTTTGGTGTGCGTGCTTTCAAATACAAAAACCGGATCACTGAGCGACACTCAACTGGCGCCATTTCACACCTGACTCAGTTCAAACACCTGTAAATCAGAAACACAATTAGTTCAGAGCTGTTCTTTTGCATCATTACACATGCAAAATTTCATCTAGATCAGACAACTGGAGGTGGGTCAGGGGCATTACTTATTGAACGTTCCTCGTATTTGTTATCCTTCGAGATGCTGCGTTCGTTATGGCTTATCAGAGATTCTCTACCCTCTATACCAGTTGACCTGTGGCTTGGATTATTGTTATTATTATCACCATCAACATCACCATCATCATGATTATAATTATTGCTACTACAACCATTATTATCATTTTTATTATAATTATCACCATGCTCAGCATGAATAATAGCATTCTACACGGCTTTTCATGAATCAGTTGTCATTATTTCTGTACCGATCATCGAGTTTTTACTATTTTAGACAGGGAGAGAGAACATTTCGTTAAATATTAACTATTTTCGAATCATGCAAGTCTTAGTAATGCTGTCTATTATTGATTTAATCTAATTGTCAAACTTTTTTTAAAATTTAATAATCGAAGCAATATTTCTTCATCGGAATTTCAAAAAAAGATTCATTAAAATACCTTTTTTTCTATCTCTTTTTTTTTTGGGGGGGGGGGTGTCAATTCCTCTGTTGTTCAACCGAATCAAATATGAAAGTTTTTATTCGAATGTAGCACATGGTAGCGTGGAGTGATCAGAAATAGTTTTCCTGTTTTAGAAAGCATTGTTATTATTGGTTGTTTGAATATTATTATTAATAATAATAATAATAATAATAATAATAATAATAATAATGATAATAATAATAATAATAATAATAATTAATAATAAGCCGATAGAACGTCATACAATGCAATTTAGTTTTATTAACTTTTTTTTGTTTTGTTTTTTTCAATTTAATTTTCGAAACTATAGTTCTTAATCAGAATTTAAAAAAAGGATTCATTGAATACCATTTTTTTCTATCTTTTTTGGAAGGGATGTCAATTCCTCTGTTGATATTATTATTATTATTACTATTATTACTATTATTATTATTATTATTATTATTATTATTATTATTATTATTATTATTATTATTATTATTATTATCATCATCATCATCATCATCATCATCACCACCACCATCACCATCACCATCACCATCACCATCATCATCATCATCATTATTATTATTATTATTATTATTATTATTATTATTATTATTATTATTATTTATTTATTTATTTATTTTTTTTTAACTCGGAGTATCATCATCATCATCATCATCATCATCATCATCATCATCATCATCATCATCATCATCATTATTATTATTATTATTATTATTATTATTTATTTATTTATTTATTTATTTTTTTTTTTAACTCGGAGTAATCACACAAGTCATCATCAGGGATTGCTCACTGATAATAACGGGTACTGTTCTCCGGAGTCTTAGTGACAACCAGCCTCACCACATTTCCAGTACTCTCCACCTGTTTTCGATAAGTTTGACAAATGACTTTGCGGTATCGCAGCATCGGTTACCATTGATTTCTCGCTGAAAACAACCATTGGTTTCCTTTGGAGTTTGGGTGGCAATAAGCCTCCCCAAGATCTCAGTACTTACTGCACTCTTCCAGTGGAGGTCTGGTTAGTGCTCTACCTCCTCGGTCTTCCCATCCTTCTTGACCCTTCACGACTATTTTGTGTATTCGCGTATTATTATATAGATTAGGGAGACCTGTGGAAATTCCACAGTTGTATCCTTCATTGTTGCATATTGCTGCCGTGCTTAAAAATAATAACATTCTATGTAGGTGCTGTAGAAAAAAAATTAAACAGTTAAATAGGTGTCGCCAAGATCAAGTCCAAATGAATGTTAATATCTCTCTCCGGTGTAAAAAAAAACATCGTTCATTCCAACATTAAAAACAATCCAGCACTATTCTCTTCTTTCGTTCGCTTTACGATCCCACGTTCAGAACGATCTCCACGTCTCTCACAGAATCTTCATTTTCCTTCTTTTATTGGAAAAAAATGCGACGCATGCAAACCAACTTAATTTGCATAAATCTCTCTCTCGACGCCGCTGCGCAGATCTTCAAATAGAAACCTTATTTGACTTTCTGACGTATTTCCCCTCTCACTCCTCTTTCTTTTTTGTCGTCAGCGAGCGTTTTCGGGTTCGCCCCACACACACAGCATACCAGACGCTGCCTCTTTGAACGGCGCCGACAAGTGTCTGCATTTACGTCAGTCGGCCGCTCTCCGTTACAGGTCCGACGTAAATATAGACCTAGCGATATTATTTTACTACTTATTTTCAAACAGAAACATACTTATCTAAAAAGAATGGTAAATATAATTTCGGAAGTCATGGGGGTCTATCTCCACAATACTAGTAAAAGTGTGAGACATATTTCCATTCTATAGACATTTGATGAGAACCCAGACTCCGCGATATGATTGCACCATTGTTGGACAGAACAGACACTATGCTTTGATCCTAGTCCTAACACCAATAAAGTATATGTTAGTTCGAGTTTCTCGTTCGACAAAATCATGACATCAGATAACATTTTAAAAAATACCTTTGTTGCATTGCATCTTCGGTAAACGGGCGATCACATCTTTTAGAAATGGTGAAGCGTGATAACATACGTACGGAAAATATAATTGTCTTAGCATTTTATTATATAGATTGTAACACGTTTTATGAATATTTCGCATAGGATATCTATCCTGTGAGGTTCCCACAGGTCCCGCTAGGATATAATTAAAATAAGTGCAGGTGATAGAAGTAACATTTGTAACACCTTTTCGATTTCTCTGAACACATTGAAACACAGCCTTCAATCATAGTAAACAAGCCGTCTGGCGAGTGTCCCTAATTGTCTTTTGCACATGTTGCAAAGATCTCTACATTCGCACGATCAACCTATATAAAATAATTCTAACCTGAAGATCACTTCCTACCGTCGTTTCAGATTAAGTGACTCTCTCCTCTCGAAGATTTGATTATTTGCAATGCAACGACGAAATTCGGATCGATGTAGGTTTCTGTCGAATAAAACCTTCCGTCTGTTCGCCAAATTGAAACGACTAAATGCGTTATTTGATAATGGAGATCGCAGCCACCTTTTTAGCAAATGTTTCCTTCAGAGACACTTCCTCCTGATGTGACAGCTCTGAAGGTATGGCAGACTGACACATCAGGCCATTATCGAAATGAAATAAAACGGCGTTGATCAATGATGACACGTCTCCTGTTGATGTCGTTGCTGTTGTTGTTCTTTTTCTTCATCTTCTTCTTCCCCTCTTCTTCCTCTTCTATTTCGATTCTTCGATTTTAATAATTTTACTGACCGTTCTTCTTCTTCTTCTTCTTCTTCTTCTTCTTCTTCTTTTTCTTCTTCTTCTTCTTTTTCTTCTTCTTCTTCTTCTTCTTCTTCTTCTTCTTTTTCTTCTTCTTCTTTTTCTTCTTCTTCTTCTTCTTCTTCTTCTTCTTCTTCTTTTTCTTCTTCTTCTTCTTCTTCTTCTTCTTCTTCTTCTTCTTCTTCTCCTTCTCCTTCTCCTCCTCATCATTCTTTTTCTTCCCATCCTTGTTCTTTTCTTCTGCTTTGGATTTCCTCTTTTTCACCATCACTCTTCTTCTAGTCTTCTTCTTCTTCTTCTTCTTCTTTTTCTTCTTATTCTTCTCCTTCTTCTTCTTTTTCTTCTTCTTCTTCCTTTTCTTCTTTTTCTTATTCTTCTTTCTTCTCTTTCTTTTTCTCCTTCTTCTTTCTTCTCTTTCTTTTTCTTCTTCTTCTTCTTCTTCTTCTTCTTCTTCTTCTTCTTCTTCGTTCTTTACTGGTTTTCCCAACAAAAAATTAAACTACACTGTTATAAGACGCCGACATTGTGTAAGCAGCTAACATCTCACATGCAGAGTTAACTCTCCAACTCTAACTGAAAAGAGCCAAAAACCAGAACTTCCGCTCACTTTGCCCTCAAGTCACGCGCTGATGCCTTTTCGATTTTCATTGGATCGGTGACGTACCTCTGAAAGTTGTATTCAACACATTTCATCAAATCGGCATACCTAAAAATACAAACAATTAACTCTATATATTTTAATTTTCGTCTCAATCTTAAAATTATCACAACACTCACAGTCGCATTCTAAATGTACCCTATACCCACACCCATTACCTACGTATCTTTACAATCCTATTTACTATCCCACTTTTTCGATCACCTCGGAGTAATCTCGTTACACTTCTTTTTGTTGAATTTGAGTTACGACTTATAGAGTTCACTATTTCAGCTTAGTAGCGAATAAGTAGAAATCACGGTTTTATTTTAAATAGTCTAATCTCATTTTTCTTTTAAATTTATTCATTGATTTATTGGTTTTACCAAACATAGATCAATTCTGTTGCGATCTATTTAAAAGCCAATCAAGGGAAATTTACGACCCATTGATGAACTTATAAAAAATATTGAACCATTAATCTATCGATAAAAACTACTGAAATGACCACATGTTCATCTTCTCTCTTTTTCAATAACCTCTTTTCATTACTCTTATTTCTCATCTCTATGATATACCGATAATCACTCTGTTTTCGTTAAGGCCGTGTAACCCGGAAACACAAGAATTTTCAACGAGGTTGAGAGTATGCGTATATATAAAAATAAAAGCAACATCAAAATTTAAAGACACTTGTATACAATTAAGAAAATTAATAAAACATTTTCTGAAATATTTTTCTCTTCATTCTGGTCACGGCACCAAATTATTATGTTATATTCGTATACAATTTTAAGAAGAAAACGACTAAAATTGTATCTTTATGAAAGATTTTATTTACTAAAATAAAAACACCCTATTTTCATATGTGTGTGACTAAAATTGTTAGAGTAACTGAGTTTAATTGCAGTCTTCGAATCATCTCGTAAGTTACATTTTTTTAACTTTTTGTATTATGGATTCAGAATAGAAGAATAATAGAAGAAACATGCAGATAGGTGTATTCTTTTCTTCTAACATATAATTACCGCTTTCAATTTTCGGATAGAACCAGGTGTCTCTGGTAGTATAACTATGTCTCTGTCTGACCCTTTCTCTCTCTCCCTCCTCTCTCTCTCTCGCTCTCTCTCTCTCTTTCTCTCTCTCTCTCTATATATATATGAGGAATAAAAGAAACTATGTTTCAGACAAAATGTAAAAATAAAAATGGAATAAAGGATAAGCTAATCAACAACTAGCAAAAATAAACTAAAAAACACATATTGAAAAGTTCTACCAAAATATTTCGATTGTTAAAATACAATCATCATCAATCGGTAGCAGAACCTTAATTAAAAACAGAAAAGTTTTCAAATTTATACAAAGAACGCAATTCGGAAAAAATAGTCACGTGTAATAAACAGTAGAAAGGGAGAAAGAAAGAAAAAAATGTCAAAAAATAAAGAAAAAGAAGAAGAAGAAGAAGAAGAAGAAGAAGAAAAAGAAAGAAAGAAAAAAATCGGCAGTTAGATTATAAACGCCGATTTGAAACGCTGTAATAGGTATACATGAATAAATGCGAACGTTTATTTTATTTATCACATCTATATTACCATCAACACAGGTTACTGTGATTTAAATCAATAATACAACGCAATATTTTGAAATACTGTATATATAGTACCGACGACGATCTACAGACAATCATTTGAATGACTAATTAGCATAACTATTTTTTAATACTTCATAAAAAAATATATATATGAAATAATTTCGTCGATATTAACAGTAATTAATTCAAATGGTTTGGTAAG
>OY744536.1:12861517-12886517 GCA_963556195.1 Sepiola atlantica | reverse complement strand
AACAATCGATGGGATGACTTGGGACTATGTTCCAAATGTGGAAAACAGCTTCTTTGTGTGGGTGTTACTTTTGTAATAGCACTCCATTATTAGTCTAATTTCTGGGTCCTTCCTTTAACCTAATTGTCTTTGATTTACATGTATTTGGTTTATTGTAATATTTCCTGAAATAAGAAGGGCCACCATTCGCAGGATTCCGACCGTGCCCATCATGTTGGCTATCAAAGAAACCTCTGTTGATGATTACACTCATATCTATCTTAACTCTGAGTTCCACCGTTTTTATATTTGTTTGGTGTTATTTTTTTCATCTTTTTTGTTGTGTATTCGCTCGACAGACGCAGACTTATTCGACCCCTTACCCCGTCACATAGATAATATTTACTTACCTCATTTATAAAAACAACCGTACAATATGACACAAATTGTATGCGTTATACGTTTATACTAAACAATTATGACTAGTATTGGTTTCAATGGCCTCTAACTGGGAAATCAAACGTTTCTGGACCTACATACATATAATAATTCCGAACTGATGCCATCGATTTTCCAAATGCCTTGGATATATATGTACTATAACTTCATATTTACGGCCGTAGAATTATATGAAACTAAGTAATTATTTATATACATATTGTAAGTATATATTTCTGCATATAGACATCTACATGAATGTGTACGTATTGTTACCATCGTATAGCCTTTCTTTTGTCTCGACTACCAGGAGAAGAGGAAGGCGTGCGCGGATGAACAGAATGCACGGTGTGCTTCTCCATTTCCTTCAATCCTCTCTTTCTTCTTTCCCTCCCTTGAGATGAGAGATAACGGATTAATGGCTGTAAGGTCTACACTCGTCTCCCACTTGAATCAAAGGTGCGGCCAGTAAGCGGGATGTCGTAAAACAATTAAGAAAAAATACAAGCGGCTTTATGGCAGTGTATAATTATTCCCGGGCCAAACCGTGTGCGACGATTTTAAAGAACTTCAAAGTTTGTTGGAGAATAGGGTTTGAAGTGTTCGCCTCGAGCGAGATACCTCACTTAAGAAACGGTCGAACTTGCTTGTTACCCCGAATTGAAGACGAATTGATTCTCTGTCGTCTACTAACGCAGAAATAAAATAATATCAGTGAGTTATCAGATATCCCCAAGTTAAGTAAAGACCCCTATATTATTTCTGTCTCTCTCTATATTTACACATTGTCAAAAGGAACTGTATATCATTTAATTTTGACATACATCGCATCACATCTTCACGATTAAACAATCATACGTCTATTTCCTATTCACTTCTTCGAGAACTGCTATCTGAAATAAAACTTTTTTCGGTTTTATTTATTTTTGTGTGCGTTTCCTTCACTATGTATCGTGTTTCGTGTTTTTCTGCTTACCAGTTCTCACCCGACAGACAACTCAATAAAACATCCTTGTCTAGACTAACGGAGTTATAAAAATGGCCCCAAAATTATATCTCCTTATAAAATCTTATAATACTCACTATGCTATAATATACTTATATAAATCTGCATATACTTATATTAGATATATTAACAATCAACACCACGCTAAAACTTCAAAAATGTAGGACAAACACACACAATGTTGGTATTTTTTATTCGGCATAACCCCGGCCAAATAATACCTAAAAATTAACAAAAAAAGATTCATTCATTTGTTGGTAAAGATAGCATTTTATCATTCAATGTTATCAAGAATTAAACACGACTGCTAATGTTATCATGTAGTATTAAGTGACACTATTACATTTAAAACGAATAGATCCGGTAAATGATTTACAGTATTATTATTTTTCAACATAATTAAAACAAGTGAAAGCTTTGCAGAGGAGAAAGAGAACGTTGGGGAGAGGGGGGGGACACGGAAACAGAGAAGGATAGAGAGACGGCTATGAAGGGAGGGAAAGAAATAGAAGTTTTAATATAAAAATGTTACCCGTTTAACTTTGTTTATTTTGTTTCTTTATGGCCCCTGGCAACGCCGTGCTGCCCTGCTAGTCTTATATATAAATGCTAATTTATGGTAATGCCAACAGGATTGTCTCTCGCTACATTAGCAACTGTGATTAATTATAAATATCACAAAGGCACTGAGAGAGTTCTCCTTATTTCATTGACCGATGTAGCTTAATAGAAAAAGCTAAATTAAAATATATATGTTATGCAAGAGAGTCCACATAGTGTTACATATTCTGAAAAAAATAATTTCCAATCGAACATTTACTTTTTATATCTAAGCTGACCAACATTGTTGGAGAAGATTAACTAGTCTCCCTTCGAAGTTCTCTTCCTGTCACCCACATCACTGTATGTCATTTCTATAACAAATATTTGTCCGGTTTTCTCATTGACGTCAATGCTTGATGACGGAATAGACACACACTCTCATTTCATTTCCTTGCTTAAATCAAAAATAAGAGTGCAATATTGATTAATATATTTATTACAAAGGATCAGAACAATATCGGTACCGTCGGTTTCAAATCCTAACAAAGGGGACCTATAATAGGCCTCTTTATCGAACTCTCTACAGCTATGTATTCCTCTGTATCCTTTTGTCTCTCTCATTTTCCAGATAAGCATCGGCTGAATAGAGTCGGTACCGATGTTACTCTGATCTCCTACAATACATATATATATATATATATATATATATATATATATATATATATATATATTTATAATATAAAACTAAAAATAATACATTAATCACTTAAATAATAGTGTCATGGATTCGTCCAAACACTTCAAAATGCAGCAACATTTTTGTAAGTAACGGATAAATTTGATTAGACAGACGAACAGCGTAGATTAAGTATAAGGAACGTTTATGTTTTGTCTTTTAAGGGAAGTGGGGTCTGATCAACTCTGCTGGGAAGCCATGAAATTAAATACTGTCTTGTTTTTAAATTCCCGAAACAGTTTTTCATGGTAAACAACTGATGATCCCTTAAAATAGTGTTAGAAATAAACTAATATAATAACTGTAAAAAATAAATTGACTTACATGAGTGATTTTCCACTGGAAGACTTGGGACTATAATTTTTTTTTTTTTTTTTAATATAGTTTTAATGGTTGAGAAACTTCCGAGACTATATATATATATATATATATATATATATATATATATAAATAAATATTAATTATTTATTACCTATAGACATCGATGTTTCATGCTAACGCATCCTTCAGTGCAGGAAGTTAATGCTCGAACTCCGATCACAAATCGCCACTGATTTGTAGTCAAGAGCGTTACCCCGTCGGCCACAACGAATTAGCTAATAATTAAGGAGGAATTTAACTTTGTAAATACCGAGTCGGCGGGTATTTTACACGAGCAGTTGAAAGTGATCAACAAACTGTGTACTGCTTGTTATTAAACTCACTCAGAGTGCCCGGCCTGGGCTTATAATAATAGTTATAAATAAATATTAATTATTTATTACCTACATACATCGATGTTTAATGCTAACGCAATCTTCAATGCAGGAAGTAAATTCTCTGCGGTCAGCGGGCTCGAACTCCGATCACAAATCGCCACTGATTTGTAGTCAAGAGCGTTCCCCCGTCGGCCACAAATGTACATTTACTGAAACCACTAAACAGATATACAATATATGTCTCCCCGTGTATCCTTTTAACTATTATGACTACTGTGGGCATATTCCCCTTTGTTTATAATGCATTATATCAATCCTTTATAGTTTCCTTTCTTTATTATTTTGACTGTTAATAAACAGAGAGAGATAGTAAGAGATGGGGAGAGAGAGCGAGTGAAAGATAGATAGTTACGGAAGCAAAAGTGATATCTACCGTTTAAAATGAGAGCGGCGAAGGGATCAAAGGGTAGCAGGGATAGATCTAAACTTAGTATACGTCGCTACCAGAGTTAATTGCAAATTACGGCTAATAAGAACACTTACACTGTAAGTTTTCCTCTCGGAAAAAAAATTCAATCACAGAACTTAGGAATATGTTAGTATGCATTATGTGTGATGGTAATCCGGCATACTAACCGAGACCTCCAAAAATAGAATTTGTACGTTTAGCTTTTGTAAGTATAGATGCCCAAAATCACAATAATCACCCATTATTGAGTGATATGTCCATCCAGGAACACGTATTAAAACCTATGGCTGGCGAGCCTGCCAAACCATGTTATAGTGAACCACAAACACAATTTTGCTGACCCGAATGATCCTACAATCCACACAAACAGTGGGGAAGGATCCTGGCGTAAGTGCAAAATAAAATTTAGACAAATGAGAGGTACTAGTTCGGAAAATTTCCAGCATCGAATGCACAGTAATCTTTTCGGCAATATCCTATACTGGATCCGTTTTTATTATGAAGTTTAAATAAACAAAGAATAAATACATAAATATGGGGAAAAAACAAATTTTCTAAAATAAATATGCATGTTACGTAAATATAAGAAAAAATCCAAAACTTTTTTGTAAATAACTCTAATAAATTTCTTATTAGAAAATTACAAAAAAAATGTTCTTATTATTAATAATAAAAAAATTATGACCTTAATTGAATTTAATTTTTTTAATATTGATAAAAAATCTAGTCATTTGGGTTTTCTATATTCATATTTTTGGACACATACAATTTTCTTCAAAAAATATGGCTGCAATGAAAAAAACCCATTAATTTTAGCTTTTATCCTAATCTATTATGTATTTATTTAATATTACTTAAAAAAGTTATTTTACTATCAAATTATTCTGTACATAAAATGTTATTTTTACTATTAAATATTTCCTATTAAATTTTAATTTTTACCGAGATTCACCAATATTCTGATTATTGTCCTTTTGGACATCCCTACTTACAAAAGCTAAGCAAACAAATTCTATTTTTGAAGTCTCGGTTAGTATGCTGGATTACCTGTGTGATTAAATTATAGAGATAAAAATCGTAAAAGTAACAAACAGATAATTGATATTATTAGGCCTCCGTTTAGTCTCTGTAATGGTGCCTGCACAGGGAGTTAATTTTGAAGCAAGGGTTACGCAATCACAACAATGCTGGATTCCAGACGATGACTGAAAATAATGCCGAAATAAGCAGAGAGCTCTCTCACATACAGCACCTGTCATTCCGAAATTGATCCCCCATTTTCGTACTGACGAGGCCCAGCGTCGCTTAACCTCTGTGAACGTGATTATGCCGCATATTTAAGAAAACCTAACCGGATTAAATATTTCTTTTTTGTAGGATATCCTTCCTTTTTTTTTTATTAAGAACAATGAAAACTAATTTGTTCCCCTGCAGATTGAGTGAGTATTTTCTGTCGGTGTCGGTCAGACAGCAATATTCTTAACGAACAGCAGTTGGCATTGACAGGTGGCAGAAACATAGGAGCTTATTTTTTTCGATTCAATCTAACATGCATGAGAAAACGTGCATTATTGCGTTCTCTGACGTTTCTGGATCGAAACAGCTCGTAAAACAGCTGCATTGACGTTTTCTAAAGGAACATTTTCTTATCAAAAGTCACACTGGACAAACATAAAGTGTTTGTAAACATTCTTTGATTAGAGACGACCAGCTGAACGCGTGTAGCGTCTTTTGTTCTTTCACAGTTCTATCTCCTCATATAAATACTTTTAAGAATAAATGTCTATCACGAATACAAAACTGACTCTGATTTAAGCTCCTTCTGGGTGGCTCTTTGATGTTTCCAGTTATATATTTATAAAAAAGTTTGGCATGTGTGCATGTTTATATATTTGGTATGGTTTGGTAGTTTTGTTTTACGGCATATCAACCCTTTTTGGGTTATTTAATGCCGAATCTGGTCTTGTTTTCTTCTCTTTTTTGTTTATTTCCCCTTTTAATATCTGTTTCTATTTAACCCATAGTTGGGACCCTAACAGGTACTACCACTCCGGGTCAGGGTGGACCTGGGAGCAATGGTAATTAAGAGGAGGCTCCACATTCCCCAAAGTCCGTAAGCCGGATCTCACCATCGGATGTAGTTTAAGGTCATATCCAGGACCGGGAGTAGGGTAGGAAAAATAAAAATAAAAAAGGGGAGGGAGAAAGGGAGAGGGGCTGTTGTTTTTGTTTTTGGTTTTGTAGAACATAATTAAGTTTTACAAAAAAAAAAAAAAACGTCAATGTAGGTGAATTTCGTCTCAGGGAGCCACAGGGCAGCCTGATCTGGTATCACCAGTATATATTTGTATATACATGATTAACTCTTAGACTAAGTAATAGCAATCATGACTTTTGGAACACAGCTTTTATGTGTAAAGATAGGTAATGCAAGCTATCTTAAGTTTAATTTACTATTATTAAAAGGGGCAAAGAGAAAGAAGGGGAGTTAACTCCTTCATGAAAATTCAGATATATCCGGTTTTTGTGAAATTTTAACAATAGGTATCAGACATGAATTGATAAATATTTCTTAAATTTCAGTTTCTTTCGAGTATTTTATTTGGGTTCAATGGAAAGAATATAGGTACAAACTCCCATTTAAAAATTTAAATATTTCAGATTTGCATTAAATTGGATTTATAGTCATTAAGCATTAATTAAGCAAGATTCCCTGAATTTCAATTTCTTAAATTAAATTTTAGACATTTTCTAGAATGAAAATCACGCAATGGATTTCGATTAAAATTGGAATTATGATTTAGTAACATTATATAGTATTTATATCATCTCAACAGAATATAAAAGTAGTGAAAACTTTTCTATTCGGTGAATTAATTTTATCTGTCTAAATAAATATATATATACTTTTATTCCGTCATGCAAAAGTTAGCGTGTGAAATACGTGCTTTTTTCTGGCCTCTGGATGAAACCGTTTCAATTACGAAATCAAATAACAATTTAGACATCTTCCACTATAAGAAACAGTTAATGTTTTTTTTTAAATTTCTTTAGGAAACAAAAAATTATGATGATAACTGCTACATGAAAAATGTAATTAGTGATGTAATTCCATGATTTTTATGAATATTTTAGTAATATATTAAGTTAAACAGTCCCCGTATGGGGATTAAAATAAACACTAAATGGTACTAAACTAAATATAGATTACATTACGCTTCTTCCAAGTACATGTGTGGATTCTGCACACAGAAATATATAACAATACCTTATTTTATATATATATATATATATATATATATATATATATATATATATTTATATTTATATATATATATATACACATATATATTTATATTTATATATATATATATACACATATATATTTATATTTATACATATATATATATACATATATATATATATATATATATATATATATATATATATATATATATATATATATATATGTATATGAATATTTTCTTTGTCCTACAAAACTTTAAAATGGCATTGAAGAGACAATATTTATTATTCATAATGAATTAAGAAATTAAAAAGATGAAAGGGCAGCTGACCGATTTCGTACCTCGCTCAACAGAGCCAAATATCGAGGTAATGTATAAAAAATATAAAAAAGATGCTATGAGAATTATAGCGAGGGAAAGGAGTAAAAAAAAAAAATTTTTTTTTTTTAAATAGAAAAAAAAAAGAAGTTCAATCAAATAGAAACAACATTAAGCCCGAGGAGATTTTCTCTTTGCTTGCAAAGAGAAGGTCTCAAGGACTTAATATAAATTGTTTCTAGGATCTTGAGATGATAAGGGGAGTGCGACTTACTAAGAATGGAGAATAAGTCGACACTGAATTTAGAGGCACAGGTGCGGTTATTTATGAGATGTTGACCTATCGACGAACCATAAGTATTATTCAAAACGTCAGTTGGTAAATAATTGCCATTGCGAATTTTTGTGGGCACATGTTGTTTGACCCGGATGTCCAATCTCTGTGACATCATCTCAATGTAGTGCATACTGCAACTACATTTAAATAAATAAATAAATAATGGAATTATTATGATGTGGAGGAAGAACATCTTTTCGAATAAAAGTCAAGATTGGACGAGAGGAAAAAACAACTCGTGTATTCGCAGCAAAATAACATTGTTGTACAGACAAATAGATTTGTTTGGCGAATCTATCACTAATGTTACCAAGCCAAGGTAGGCGAAGGTAAATAAGGAATCTGTCTTCAGAAGCTGGTTTGCTTTTGTAAAAATGTAATATTTTTGTTTTAATCGTAGATTGTACAATGTCTAAAGGGTAGCCATCGTTACAGAGGGTCTTGGTGATAAATTTAATTTCTTCATCCAGCTTGGTCTTCGAACAAATATGTATATATATATATATATATATATATATATATATATATATATATATATGTATACATATATATATATTATTAAATTATATTTCTTTTGATTTTACGTACGTACGACGTCGTTTCGAGCTTACGGCTTTCATCAGCCCAGGGAAATAACAATCTCGGACGGTCACAGGGAATGAACCCGGTACACAGAAACATCTTGAATCTGTAAGCGTTCACTTAAATCCGGAGGTCACGAAAAGTTGTCACGTGATTACGGTGAAATTAAGTAATATTTACATCGAAAGCGGCCCGTATAAATATCTAAACATACGATAGAATTCAACGACAGAATCGGAGTATTGCACTGGAGCTTCAAGTGAATATCTATTTTGAATCTCTCCGATAGTGTTATACTTTCAATGTTTATTTAAAGGGTCTTTTTATAATATTAAATTATATATTTTAAAAACATTTTTACCTACGTACGACGCCGTTTTATGTATATTACATAACATGTGTTAATCAACGTTTGTTACCTAAGACTTATATATATATATATATATATATATATATATATATATATATATATATAGTTATTTTTATTTATATATACATCTACAAAAAGCCGCTACACTGGCATCTCGGTTTTATCGATCAGTATTTATTAGAAACTAAAATCTCACCAGGCGAAAAAGTCTGATCTATCGCTTTTCATATTACAAAAAGTATAAGCCCGATTGAAATTCTTTGGATTTTATTCTGTGAATGTTTACTTTATCTGGATTATTTTTTTTATATATATATATATATATATATATATATATATATATATATATATATATAAGAATATATTTTATAGATTTGAATAATACAAAACACATCTTAAATTAATTTTGGGAGTTTTGGGATTGAGTTATTTAAAAAAAATCTATTTTTCTTTTTAGCTGCAAGTTTCGACTAACGCAACAATTCACCTATCTTTTACACAGTTTCTGTCTATTACTCTCTCTCTCTTTCTCTATGGTGTATTACCTCCAACAATTATTTCATGCAGTGCCCATCACTTTTGCGTTCGCATCTCTCTCTCTCTTTTTCTCTTTTTCTAACAGTAACATTGTAATAAAACTTTAAACAGAAGATTGGGATAGTTCATCATAGACAATAGGGGATATCACTACAAGTAGTAATGCTATTCCACCTATTGCTAGAAAGAAAAAGAGAGAAAACGAGAAATGTAAAAACGAAAAAATTGGGATACAACAAACGGAAAGAATATTATTGGAATTTGTGTTTTTACTTTTTTTCTATATAAAACTGGTTTAGAAAAAAACTTTTTCTGATTGAAACAATCTAAGATGAATGGGGGGACCAATCGAGCCACATTATTTCTAGTTATTATACTAAATCTGAGTTATGATGTTTTTTTTCTAAGGCTTTTTTTTGTATATATTTGAACGACAAAAAATACATGCTAAAATATTCCTCATTTTTGGGATTTGGTCATTTAAAATTTTTTAATTGTTTTAATTCGCCGCAATTTGCAAATTAATTCACCAATTTACCCATTTCTTATTACGCTTCTATCTATAACTCTTACCCTTTCCTTTTCTCTCTTTATTTAAATATATTTTATTTGCTGCCTGTTCATATTGAACGTTACTCTAATAACGGAATCATTTAGGGATTAAGTGTTATGATGGCGTTCATTAACGTTTTCCGCAAATACGCTCCGTACATAGTAGTGAAAAAGTTTCAGTTCTGCTGAGCTAGTATCTACCATAGCGGGAAGATGTGACACAAGGTCGGAAGGTGGAGATTGAAAGCCAGCGCTTAAGAAACAGAGCAGTACGGCCTACAAAAAATGCTTGAGCAGCCCCGTTGGCATTACCGGTCGGAACGCACCAGGCGATTAACAATAAACTAACCCCTTCTCAAAGAGAGAAGGTGAAGCCTAGGAAGGTAGACTCTTTCGGACTTATTGTCGAGGACGTATCCTCGACTTAGTATAAACAACAACACAACATTGCATCTGATGCTTTGTGGCTAACATTTCAGCTTCCCCTTTCTGGCAGACTATGCTCTGTTGCAATTTACATCATATATATTCTAGTATCATCGTCAACGCTGTGCTGTATTTGACGAATGAATTCAGGAGTTTTTAATGCTGTCCTTGTGCCCACCACGTCACTTACGTTTTGATAATGATGACACCTTTTAATTTGAAGTCTTTTACTCTTTGCTAACTGTAAACGATATAACCGCGTTGAGACACCGGTTTTCGGTAGATCGCCGAAGTTTAGCGACGTAAAGCCAGACCAGTACCAGACGGATGACTATTTGAGAATGCTAGACGCTGTATGTAATCTTCCCATGACCGCGATATACATACGACTGGAGACCGCTTGTGAATTTGATACCCCATGTAAACTTCCTCCTTCGGACGAGGCCGACATAGTCCGTTCAAGGGCTAATACCACATCAGGTATTATCGGTTCTGGTTTTGTAACTGTAAAGAAAACATAAAGCGACCTTTAAAAACATACGATGGAGATTTGCCTGTGAGTGAGGTGATTATATCTACCAAGAATCGGCTGAATGGATAACGTTAAACCTTAGGCGCTGACATCGATGAGAACAATAGTCTGAATAATCCAAATAATAAAAATTATCAATCCTCATCTAAAAGATTCACAAACATATGAATAGCAGTTTTGTAATGGTAACATAATAACTTTTGTATTAATACGTATAGATATGTTCTTTTTATTGATGTTCATCACGCATTTGTACCATCATACAGTCTAGGTAAAACCAAAAAAATATCATTATCGGGTCACTCCAGAAAAATAATGCTATTTATTCAGACTACCATTTTTTCCTGTTCAGAACGCGATTTTATTCGAGAATACCAGATTACGCTTTAGATTCTATTTCAGAACGGTTAACATTCTCCTGTCTGAATCACAAAAAATGACAGCTAAGACTTTTGCTAAACTCATTTTTTTTATTTATTTCATTCATTTAGTTATATTTTTAAAATTCTACTTCGATTACGCACATATTCTACAGACGCCTGTTTGGAAAAGATTTTCGTTAATTTTTTGTAAGTTAGAGAATACACACATTTGGTTAATCATTACAAAGTAAACTTTTATAGACTCACACCCGTAAAAAATGGCTTCGTCTTTCATTTACTTTTTAACATTACGACCTTTCTTTAAATAAATAAATCAGTAAGGCTTCGCCATCTTTCAATAAATTACTTTGTTTGACAATTGCTTTTTGTGGCGAAATTAATTTGTAACCATTTCAAACACAACTTCTTTTATTAACTTTTTGTATGTTGAGACGTCTTCTTTAAAAAGATAAATATATAAAAAACAAGCTTCGGAATATTTTTTATGATTATAGATACATTGTGTTTATCATCTTGATTTTGCTATTCAAAACGTTTCCGATGATGTTACAACCGACATTATCGTCCGAGTAGAGAATTCCCTAATTCTAAAACAACGCACCTCAAAAAGGGTCGAGATGAGAATAGTGGTCTCAATAATGAAAATACTAAGAATAAAAAAATAAATACATTCCTTGGTTTGGCGATTTGAAATTGACTTTCAACGGTCCCACGTACCCCAAATACTAACCTTAAGTCTGGGTTAGCAATTAAACTTCTTACATCAGCCCGGGTGGCAAGCCTGGAAATTCTTGAGTTAATTTACTCTCCGGGCAACGCCGGTGCACGGGTTATCTAGTATTTGAGAAATGTGACCATTGCCACTTAAGGGAATAAAACCCAGTGTGATACTAGGACGTATCTGTGAGTTGTAACTTTTTAAAATGATCTTCATGTTATACATTTTTTAACTTGCAAAAAGACTAGACTTTCCCCGAGATTGAATGAAGATGACTACTTTGTACTTTTTAAATTATGCTCACAACATCATATTACTTTCTTTGTTTTAACTGCTACTCTCTTTCCGTTTCTCCTCCTAATAAGAGTAGAACATCTTCCTGCATCTAGGGACTTATACAGTGAAGGGGTGGGATTTTGCTACTTGTCGGGTTGGTAGGGGTTATTTTCGTTGAGGGGATACAAGTGCAGTAAGTTCATCGGAGCACATTCCGTAGATGTACTTGTAAAACAAACGCAGGGATGCAACACTGGAAATAAAATAGGGGTGGAACGTGGCAGACAGTGGTGCTATGGAACTGACTGAGTTCGAACCTAGCACATATAATTGGAAGAAGCTGAAATGATTGAAAACTCTCTGGGTTAGTATCTTATACATATGGTTTAGATTTACTAAAAATCGGATATACGTATTTTAAGTTCAATGGGTTTTCTGCCCTAATGAGTCACTTAGAGGTAGGTACACGCACACATTAAGCACATAGATGTTAATGTAGAGATTCGGGACACTTTCCATTGAAGAGAATTTTATACATATGATATAAATTTCATAAAAATAAGTTATGTTAGCCCCCAAAACACCCAGGAGAGCACTTACAGATTCTGGATCACTTCTAATGTCTTCTCCAGTAAATTTAATACATACCATTTTAAAGTTAAAAAAAAAAAAAATATTAGAATTTATAAGGGGGTTATGACCTCATAGCTTCTTTATGAATGCACATAGACATTCGGGACCACTTCCATTGTTTTCTCCGGTAAATTTTACATAAGAATATATTTTTTAAATTTGAATGTATATTCTCTAACCTTTCTTTATATAACTAAAAACAGAAACATCACACAAATCCACACATAAACTCATACATTGAGTTATATATATATATATATATATATATATATATATACATATATATATATATATATATGTGTATATTTCGGCAGCAAGTCGTTAATTAGACATGCGTCATTAAATACCACGGAGTTTTCTTTCATTATGATTCTTTTGGATAATTTCTCGACTCGGCGAGCGATTCTTCGGGTTTCCGGTAATAATTGATGGATCATGGCGCCTAATGTTGTTGCTTGGGCCATATATATATATACATACACACATATATATATATATATATATATATATATATATATATATATATATATATATATATATATATATAATAAGATTTTCTACTCTATAAAGTAACTTTTTAATGAATAAATTTTAATTGATGCAAACATGTATCTTTCAAATCTTATTATATATATATATATATATATATATATACATATATATATATATACATATATATATATACATATATATATATATGTATATATATATATATACATATGTATAATCATATGGTACACGTATTGTATTAGTTTCTGTAGATGTAAATCCGTTGAAACTCCAGTGTTTATAAAAAGTGCTCGTTTTTGGACCTTGTCTAAGAGGGTGAGACTAGTGGATGATACATGATGTGGCAACAATGCTCCATGCATAGGCGGATAGTGGCTTTGTAGAGATACATGATTATGTCAGGTGTGAGAAGTTTATTAGCATGATAGAGGGAGCCCACCTTCCTTGCAGCAGCTTTGCCAATGTCCTCAATGTATTTATTCTAATTCATGTTACATGTGAATGATAGGCCGAGGAGTTTGAATTTTGAACTGTCAGGTAGGGTGTTATTTGTCATGGCTATCGTTTATTGGAGAGGTTTCTTGTAGTTTTTGAAGGGAAAGAGCTTTGTCTTTGCGGCATTAAAAGTTACCATCCATTTTTGATCCACATCCACTACAGCCTGGATGTAATTTTCTTAAGAATTCAACCATTGTCTCGGATATGTGCGCGTCTGTTTTGCCCACATGACGAGGTTAGAGCGTGATGACGTCAGCAAATACACTTATCTCAGTCTCAATGGCATCAGCGAGGTCGTTTATAAAAATCAGGAACAGTAGACGTCAAAGGATAGATCCCTGGGGTGCACAAGCATTTATGTCATGTTGCTTAGATGAACGGCCATCGAAGACAACCTAGATCCTTTGTATGTTTTAGCCCGATATATTTGATGTTTTATATACTTTTATGTAGTTTTATATATATATTTTTTAATATATTTTCAAAGTTTAATTGTATTACCTGCAGTAATGTCATTGCGGTAATGGTCCTCTGAGGAGAAGATTTTTTTTGAAAACTCATGAGTTAAGGACTTTAAAGTACTTTGCTTGAACATTGAATTCTAATAAAATTTGATTCGCACCTTATTTTATTCTTTCACTTTATCTAGTGCAATATATATATATATATATATATATATATATATATATATATATATAATATGAGGCTAAATGTATCCTTTTAGAGAAATGAACCTATAGTGAAATGGT
Organism: Sepiola atlantica; assembly: GCA_963556195.1. Lineage (NCBI taxonomy): Eukaryota > Metazoa > Mollusca > Cephalopoda > Sepiida > Sepiolidae > Sepiola > Sepiola atlantica. The sequence goes on along the minus strand of OY744536.1, from coordinate 12,871,979 downwards.
TTAAGCTCAATATACGAGATAGAGCATATATATATATATATATATATATATATATATATATATATATGTATATATATATATATAAAGCATGTATATATATTAGTATTTTTTTTAATAACACAAAAATAATACAATCTTGACACGAATGAAAAAATACTCGAAAAGCTATCTTTATTAAAACCCAGCACAATCTATTGTAAATAACATTACATATGAAATCAGGAACAACATTTTAAACTGCTTAACGTAATACAATTTCTTCCTGCGACACTAATTCTTGCGTCGCGGAATTTAAATTGTTAACGTCTTTCCTGGAACTGCACCGGTTCATCCTTTTGACGTCTAATTTACTTGGCGTGCGCGTTCGACGCTGCTTTTTCAAATCCTGTTCTTTTCTCCGTTTTGTTTTGTTCATTTCTTTTTGAGCCTTGAGGATGATTCGACGAAGAATCGAAAGTGCTTGTGATGCAGTTTGAGCATACATTAAACTTTTGATTTTGACACAAAAAAGACTATTAGAATATAAAAAAGGTATAATCAAGCGGTAGAAATCTGTTACGTTTTACAAAGTTTTCTTAAATGAAAGAATGCTACCTAAAGACACACAATATATTTTTTTAATTAAAACTGTGTTCTGCGGCTACGGTAGTCAAATGACATCCCGTAGCTGCAATCAGCCCTCTATGCTAGTCCCAGGCCATCTGGCCTTGTCATGCGCAAGTTGTTGTAGGCTATGAAGTTGTTTCTCTGTACGTAGTGGTCCGAGTCCCGCCTGCTTGAGGTCAGCACGTAGTGTGCCCAGCAGATTTGTGCAGTGCCGTCCTAGTCGCGGTTGGTAGGCTTGCGAGCCACTAACGGCAAAGTCTAGTGCCCTCTGAGCGGGGGTGTCAGGGTGCATTCGTAGGACATGGTCTGACATAGATAGACCATGTTTGTTCAGCGACCTTTGTGGAGAGGGTTTTTTCGTTGCACAGCTCGTAGATATATATATATTATTTAAATTGATGGATGTGAGTGAGTTTTTTTTCTATTCTGCCATATCAATCATTCAATTTTTAAAATTCGCATGCGTTAACCAACATGCAGGTGCGTTCAGCGAGATAAAGCGATCAATTGAACAAATGCTGAGAAGGATGGCTAAATGTACGAGATTTTAACAAATGTAACCTGAAAAAATATGATGCTATCAGGAATTCGAAAGGAAAATGACAAAAAAACTGTTTCAGATTATCTAAAATTATTTTTGAATTTCTCATAAATTTCCATTTGTTTGTAAAATGTTCATCGATAAATATCCGAACGAAAACACAAGAACGAGAAACGTTTTTTTTTTCCAAAATGAAGATCATACGCAGACGATGTTTAAAAGGATGGCATTCGGAAACATGCGAATAAAGAACGATGAAATTGGGAATAAAACGAAAAGAAAAACTGAAAAAAATATATTGATTGAAGGAAATGATAGATCAATAATGGTGGAAAGATAATGTGTGACGAGATAAAAATAGAATGAATTATGAAGAAAAACAGAAAGAAAGGAAAACGAAGAACGGACAGATAGCAGGGAAAATTAGAAGACAGAAAAAAGGAAAGAAGAAATAAAAAAAAAACAAGGGACGAAATAAACGACAATAACAATGGTTGATGAAAGTCTAAAAGAAAGGAAAACGAAGAACGGACGAATAGGAGTGAAAATTAGAAGACAGAAAAAAGGAAAGAAGAAAGAAAAAAACAAGGGACAAAATAAACGACAATAACAATGGTTGATGAAAGACTGAAAGGAAGGAAGAAATAGTGCAAGAAAGCGAGGAGAGAGAAGAGATAATATAGCGGGGAATGCATAATACAAAATAAGAAAGAAAAGTAAAGAAGAAAAAACGAAGGACGAGGAAAGGCGCAACATTACTGACTGAAACATTATAGAACTAAAGAAAGGAAGACTAGATAAAAAGGAAGGGAAAACAGAGGAATGAGAAAGAAAAAAAGAAATTCACAAAAATAAAGAAATTTAGAAACTAAATACAAAAGTGATGTGAACCTAGTAAGAGAAAGAAACAATAGTTTGATTTCGTTATTTCCATTGTAAGTGCTCGATTGAGTTCCAATCTCTGAACCCCCCGTAAAAACTCTACTTTCTCTACCAACACTGCAAATAATTCTCCTATCTTTCTCCGTGTTCCTAAAATTAAACTAAACTTCCATGAAGAGAGTGCTTTTCAAATCCCACGCGTGGACCACGTTACTTCAAACCTGCTTCCCTACAGACTGCAACACAGTCGTTTTCAATTCAAATGTGAACACATATCAGTCTAGTAGTCTTCTGAATTAATTAAACATCGTTCTCAATCCTTTCATAGTATTGTTCCATCATATAACTGGTAATTTCATAAACCTTTATCCTCAAGTGCCTTTTGGCCTTGATAAGTGGTGAACCATTACTATAAAAAACAGAAAGGAGACAATAGAGTTCGAATGAAAGTTTGGTTCGTTTGTTCTGCGCCCTCTTAAAGCTTTTACCCGAAACGTTATGTTTTATGGCGTATCACCTCTCCCGGTTTATTTCATATTTAAAGGATGATAAAGGAAGAACGAACGACAAAAAGAAAAGACAATCTAACAGAGGAAAAAATAAGAGGGAAATATGGTAAAGTTTAAAGGAAGGCAACAAAAATGCCATGTCACAAGAAGCACGCATTAACTCTGGTCGGTTTGATCCGGCTTCCCCTTCAAGCTGTATACATTTATTGATATTGCGTTTCAACCATGTGCCACACACTCAGCAACCTTAGTTGCCGTAATTATTACAAAAAAACATTACAATCCACAAATCGTATTTCTACTATGATCGGTGCATGTGTTCCTTATACGCGTCTTTGTTATCTTACCAGACCGAGGGTATCTCGCCTGAAAATAAGTTCTTTCACCTACAAAACTGTTGGACTATAGAGGAGATTTATTCGACTTGATCTTTGTTCCAAATCACTGACCAGTAATGAGTAAGAGAGAGCGATAGAAATCACTAATTAATTATATTTATGGGCACCTATCATTTTACACTGCCACGTGCTGTGTGCTCCCAAACGGACTGAACTGTTCTCTCTCACACTCTCTCCTTTTGCAACGTGACGTAATATTTCTTTATATTATATTCTCACCGTTTAGCAATATTCACCGCAGGTTAATAAAGTTGACCCTAGCCTGACCTTTCATTTCCTGTGATTTCCAACGAATTATGTTATATACTAGGTGGTCTATTAGTTAAATATCTACAATTTATTAATTACAATTAATAAATAAATTAATGTAATTACTTTAATAAATGACGTAAGTAAATATACAGTATTTTAGACACTTTTACGGTTAAATACACATATTTATGCGTGAACGCTGTGTGGAGGGAAAATACAGCTATCCACCCACTTTAAGGAAATGCGACGGTTTATACTTTTTAGAGGTTGATAAAGAGTAAAACTGTGGTGGAATGTTTTTTTTCTTAACCACGAATGAAATAGAATGTTTTATGCAAGGACGAAAAAGATACATGATTAACATTAATTAAACTAATATTTATTTAGAGTGATTTGGATTATTAGCTGTTTTGTTTTACGGCATATCAACGCTTTCTGAGTTATTTCATGCTAAATTCGGTCAGTTCGGTAGAAGTTTTTATGTTTCAAGTTCTTTATATCTTCAATATTTAGAGTGAGGTGCAAAGGCGACAACATACATATGTATAAGATGAAATTGAAGCTGAGAGTGTGTCCTTGTATTTGGTGGTACCCTGTTGTGTTTGTGTGTGAGAAGATGTGCGCGTGTGTGTAACATGTTTGAACATGAAGGAGGGTCGAACATGGATAATCCACACACATATATATATATATATATGTATATATATATATATATATATATATATATATATATATATATATATATATATATATATACATTATCTACAGATGAGATTTATACCATAGAATTATTTAATGTCAGTTTCGTTACAAGAAATCGCACACGTGTTCTTGGAGAACATTCACAGCATACTTGAACAACATCACCGCCCTTAAGAACAAATCGTCTTCAGAAATAATAATGTTCAAATACAAATTCATAACATCCAGGTTAAAAATCATAGTAAAACAGGCTTTCAGATAAACATCAGAATCGTTTTTCTTCTTTGTGTGTCTTTAAAACATGTCGTCATATGACAGTTGTACTCTGCAAGATTGTTCAAGCTACACGTGTTGTGGAGTAGGGGGTAGCCCAGGCAATGTTGCATCGTATAGACCTCCTCTCCACATTCACAGATTGTTGGGTCAGTTTTGTAGCCCCATCTATTCATAGCAACTTTTGATCGCCCCATTCCGGTTCACAGGCGGTTTAGTGTTTTCCACTAAGGCCAGGGTGTCTCTGAACCGGGAGGGAGTTCCTCAAAAGCAAAGATTCCGTAATGAGCAGGGCATCTTCTAGCCGTCTGGTCCACAGCTGTAAGCTGGTCTCTTCCTAAGATGTTGTTAGGGGTTCGACATGACTGAGGAAGCTTCTCCTTGACTTCAGTCGTTTGACCGTTCGTTGATATCCATGAAAGAGATGGCGTTCATCACTGATAGCATTTATGATCTCTACTCGGCTGGCAGCTTCCCGTCTCACATCTGAAGGGCATGCCAGTGAGAAGATGCAAGTTGTTACGGTTGGTGGGCTTCAAGCAGCCAGTCATCAAGCGACAGGTGTTGCTCAATGCTGAGTCTATGGTTTTGGCATTCATTGATCACTCCCAAACGAAACAAGCATACTCCGCAGGGGAATAGCACAATGCTAACTCAGTATATCTTACATTAGCCAATGGCAGGGCCTCTCACAAACAAATGTTCGGCTTTTACTTCCTATATTTTTGTGAATGTGTCGAATTAAAAGGTGACAGTTGAGATGGGGTTATGACCAGGTTCTCGAGTGTGGCTTCAGTCCGCCATGGGGATTTAGGGAGGGGGTGGTTTGCTGAGTCAAAAAATGACTCTTCATAATAAATTTCGTGCAATTCTGTTTTTTTTTGTCCTGCTATCAATAAGGGTGACTCACATTCTTTTGTGAATGTGTCGAATTAAAAGGTGACAGTTGTTTAACACGTGCGTACTGTTTCTATTTCTATTTTTGGTGTTCAATTAATTTAGTTTTTAATTTAATTATTATTTTTTCATGTGTTGTTATCCTCAAGTAAAATTGATTTTGTGTATATAGTTGTTTGCTATTTTAATTGCAAACATATATACATAATGATATAAATATTTTAAAATGATTATCCACATGCGTATACGTTTGATCCTTGCGAAATCGTCAGTGTAGACGGTCGCGAGACCGAAAGCGCTCGAGAAATGGCCCAAGATACAACGTTAGGCGCCATAATCCACCAGTTGACACCGGAAAACCAACGAATCGCTCGCCATGTCGAGAAATTAACCAGAAATAAAGCTCCGTTGTCTTCAACAACACATGAATAATATATATATATATATATATATATATATATATATATATATATATATATATATACAGGGTGTCCCAAAATAATGTATACACCCTTTGAATTGTTATAACTCGTTCAATATACTGATTTTTATTTGCAAGATTGACACACAAACAGAAGAGTAAGAATATACACGTAAACATACTGACAGTAAAATTAACAAAAACATAGAAACTTAACTTTTAACAAAGATAAAGGCTATTTAGGGTAATTTCAGAATGTTCATAAAATGAACCCTCACCCTAACCCCAACTCGTTCTGCTCAATACACTTTCCATATAGTGAAGACGTGAACAATTGTACCTACAAACGTCCTGCAACATTTACTCATTGAGCACATTCTACTACAATTGCTACTCCCATTTGTTTGCAATTGCTTCAGGTTTCTTGCTTTAAACATTGTAGCCTTTACGTTTATTAAAAGTTATTTTTCTATGTTTTTGTTAATTTTAGTGTCAGTATTTTTGAATGTGTATTCTTACTCTTCTACTGTTCTATCAACCTTGTTTGCAAGTCAAAATCAGTAAATTGAACGAGTTTTAACGATTCAAAGAGTGCATACATTATTTTGGGACACCCTGTATATATATATATATATATATATATATATATATATATATTATTCATGTGTTGTTGAAGACACACACATATATATATATATATATATACTGCTCGCTGTATAACAGTGCGGCTAGATCAGTTAGTACCTCAAGCCGGGATTGAAACTCTACCGCCGAGCTGACAGTCGGTGCCCCTACCCCTGCGCTATCATACCACACTAGATTATCTTTTTACCGCATAACTGTTTCAGTTGGACTAATTTTTGCGACCGGCTTAACAGTTATCTTCACACTGAACATTCCGCAAGGGTGAAACCTATACGTATACAAATAATAATTTAAACAATTTATTATTAAATAATTATTTATAGCTCTCTTTTCTGCTGGTCTCTTCAAGAGAAATAATATAAACCGTCTAATCAAAGCTAAAATACGAGTTCTTGTCTATGTGTTCTTTTGAAAACTGTAAAAATGTCTTACTTTTATGTTCACTTGAAATACGGTTATTTCTCTCCTTACCGCATAGCTGTGCGAGTTGATCTCACTAGTTAAGGCTTCGGAGTTTGATTAAAAGGTGACCTTTGTCCGGGGTTCGAATCGTGCGACCTGCAAGACAGTCATCTCCACAGATTTCGCAAGGATCAAACGTATACGCATGTGGATAATAATTTTAAAATATTTATATCATTATGTATATATGTTTGCAAGTAAAATAAAAACAACTGTACACACAGAATCAATTTTACTTGAGTATACCAACACATAAAAAATAATAATAAAATTAAAAACTAAATTAATTGAACATCAAAAATAGAAATAGAAAAAGCACGCACGTGTTAAACAACTGTCACATTTTAATTCGACACATTCACAAAAGAATGTGAGTCACCTCTATAGAAAACAGGACAAAAAAAAAACAGAATTGCACGAAATTTAAGTGGCTGCCTGCCTTTTTTTGGGGTGAACTATGGTAAAAAAAAAAAAAAAGATGCTGGATATGCTATCGGCTCATAATTGTTCTAATGCTACTACAACTATTAATGGTATTCCTAATACTACTAAGAAATGCTGATCATTATGACGAGATATTTGATTGTCAGTGCGTTCTTTCGAACCATTAGGCTTATCTGCAGTCAAGTAAGACTGTGGCCGTGCTTACAGGACAGAAAGAGAGTTAAAAGCGCGTACAACGTCGCTTGTCAAATCATGTCGAAAACATGTACTGAAAATCGAGAGAAGAGCGAATTGAGAACGGAAGGCCACGTTTGGGTGTAAGGTGATAAGGTAATTAGGACCATTTTGGAGACCGAACTTATGTAAACACAAAGTTTGTTTTTAACAGGCGTAACATAATTTGCAAATGTTAAACGTAAGACGAATTTAGCCTCTGATTACATGAGAATGCTAATAAGAAGTTTGGGAAAGAAAGATAAAATTAATATGTCTGATTTCAACATTGGGAACAGAAAAGGCTGTTATCTAGAGCATTAATGGTACAAGATAAGGAGAGTTGGATAAAATGTTGTTTACCAAAATTAGTTTGACTTGCTGAGGAAATCAAGTGACGGCCAAGTCTCAATGGTAATTGCACGGTCACAATGAAATACACAAACAGAGAGAGAGGCAATTTGGAGGCGGGTCTGCCATGACAGAAACACTCCCAAGTCAGGCAGTGGTGAGAGGTATACACCAATGCGGTGTGAGTAAGAAGAAGGCGAGTAACGACAGTTGGTCATGCTGGAGGCCCCGCCAAAATGGATGGGATTTCTATTGGTCCCGAAAAAATGAAAAATTGGCAAGTTTCGTTTACCTGATTTATTTAGGAGTTTTGAAGAAAACAAATGGAATTTTAGTTGAAAAGCGAACCGCAACAATTACGTCAGACGATTCCAATTCCTAATAAAAACAAACACACATTCGAGATTCGAGTATTCACTTTTGATCGAGCCATGAAGCTGCGTTCGACGGTCGGATCTGAGATAGAGAGACGCCAAATCTCTGATATCTATGAACCAGACTGTCGACCATTTTTTAAGGAAACTTAAAACTCTTTAGTCGTCCAGAAACAGAAAATATTGATTTTGAAATACAGAATAATTCCTGTAGTTATGAACCAATCTTTAATGAATAATATACATTTGTTTTTCGATTATGAATACTTGAGCTGTTATGACCTTACTTCTGTATAAAATGACATTTCATGCCCCTAGTTGACGTCACAGTTTGTACTAACGAGTCACAGCTTATCAAGGCCCAAACACCACTCGAGGATAAGAGTTAATGAGTTTGTCAGGTGGGCGGTGAGACAATGGGTGAATAAGCAGAATTTGATTATTTAAGAGGACGGCTCAACAAATATCTGCTAACACCGGACTTGAAAACGATCATGTTGTAGTCAGATGGTAAGTATCCCTGTATTATTGTATTCTACAGACGGGTAGTTTTTGGAAAGAAACTTATCTCGTGGAAGTTTCGTTTAGTTTTAGGTACAGAGAGCAAGAAAGGACATTATTTACAGTGGTTGTAGCTAGACTGATTGAATGAAGATGACTACTTTGTACTTTTTAAATTATGCTCATAACATCATTTTACTTTCTTTGTTTTAACTGCTCCTCTCTTTCCGTTTCTCCTCCTAATAAGAGTAGAAAATCTTCCTGCATCTAGGGACTTATACAGTGAAGGGGTGGGATTTTGCTACTTGTCGGGTTGGTAGGGGTTATTTTCGTTGAGGTGGACGCGTTTTTGTTGTAAATGTTTTACAAGGCAGGACCAAAGGTAAGCCTTCAGTCGAGCACCAATCATTACAAAATGATAGAGAAGAGAAAGATTTGCAACCTCTCTTCTGTAAAAAAGAAGCTGTAGAGAAGAGAAAAAAAGCGTACATCCTCTACTAGATTTTGAAGTCAGTTTTTTTGCTCTGTCATGAGAGGAAAGCACTCTGATCGGCACCTACCAAGATATGACACCAGTACTCCATCTTAGAACTATTTGTCTCTTATACAGGTAGAGGGTTGCGTCGGAAGTGAGATACTTTCCTGAGCGGGAGAATGATTCAACCATTTTTCTAGTTGACCAGTCATAAGACACGCCCTTCTAATCAAAACTTAACAACTTTTGAGAAGATTTGAGCGATCGACGAAGTCGTTCAAACACCACCAGTCTTCACAAGCAGAGAACAGTTTCACGACTCGGACATCTACGACGCCCGAGAATCAGCGATGGTCAAATGCGGTGACGCCGCATATAGGGTTTCACGACAGGTACAATAAACATATATCTGTAAACAGAGAGACTATGTATATAAAGGTTGCATTTTTTCTACTGTTAGTAACAACGTGTGGGACCTTGTAAAGTTTATGCTGGCAAATGCTGACAAAGTAAGGGAGACAAATTATCTCGATTTTTTTGGTTCAACTATTGATTTTACAAAGATTTGACGTTTATTTTTTATTTAGGATTTTATGTTGCTTGTTTTCAATTAGAAATGAGGAAAACGTATTTTATTGGCTAGTAAAGGGAAAATGACTTCATCATTTAAAAAAATATGTTTGATTTTTAAAAAAAATGGAATTTATAATTTTGGTGAATTCATAAATAAATTTAAAAAAGTCAGACGAAGGACGTCCTCGTACCAATAAAGAATGCATTGTAGACCATATATTCCCTCCAGTCGAAATCTGTAATTTCGAATGGAATTTTATTTGGTTTAATTTTAGATTGTTGAAAAAAAAATTGTTTTTAAAAATCCAAAAATAACCTAAGATAAAGAAAATAAACGGACAATCTTTGTTGAAATCCATTCTTGAAAAAAAAATCTAAAAATTAGTTAAGACACCTGTTTTCCCGTTAAGACCTTGTTTGTACTCTGTCAGTATTTGCTAGTACAAACTAGAAAATGACAACGTGCGATGGCGCCGGGGGTTAGGTAGTTAGACTCTTTTGTGACCGTTCCGGGTTTCGAATTTTGAGACTTGGCTACACTTGCTACGTCTAACAAAATCATAGAGTTGTAGATGACTAAATAATCATAGGTGAATATATATATATATATATATATATATATATATATATATATATATATATATATATATATATGAATAATGAATAATATGGGGAAAACTTTATATAAGATGAAATAGAAAAAAAAAAGAGAAAATAATTTTATATAAAACAAATTAAAAAAAAAACCGTTTTGTAAAACGTTTTTTTTTTTTTTTTTTTTAATTTGTTTTATATAAAATTATTTTCTCTCTTTTTTTTTTCTATTTCATCTTATATAAAGTTTTCCCCATATTATTCATTATTCATTTTGTAGTGTGGCACCATTTTGTCTCTTTATATATTTATATATATATATATATATATATATATATATATATAATCA
>OY744536.1:12746517-12859017 GCA_963556195.1 Sepiola atlantica | reverse complement strand
TGATCAAATTTGGAATGAGGATTCTAAACAAGAGGTTTATTTTCGTTATATTATGATTATAATCTACGTAGTGGGACATAAAAATGATGCAAAATTGCTCTGTTCGGGGAATTCATTTTCCTTGTCCTGGGACGCGTATTATCCTACTATATATATATATATATATATATATATATATATATATATATATATATTTTTGATTTTATTCCATTAGTTGCGACAAAACAAGTTTTGTTTCATTGGTGCAAATAGCGACCAACTCATCGGGCGGGCGAAGGAATTCAAATGGCATAAATTTTAACTTCAACTTTAACGGGAGATTGAAAATTGAAAATACATATACATATATATATATATATATATATATATATATATATATATATATATATATATAGTAAGCTATGAAAATATATTTACGGCAATTAAGCTACACAGAGGCTCCCGCGTTTCATCCCCGGGGGAATCTTAATTGTCATAAATATATTTTAATAGCTCACTACCTAGCTCTACTTACGCATCGAGCACTGTTGAAGTAAATACCGAAAATTGATACATAAAAATTATATCTCCTTATAAAACTTTATGTGGATATACGAAATACTAATATATATATATATATATATATATATATATATATATATATATATATATATATATACATATATATATATATATATACATATATATATACATATATATATATATATATATATATATATATATATATATATTATAGTCGCTATTCTCGTGTTAATTAGTGTCCATATTTCCATATGATATATCTCTTCAAACATGAACGTCAATTAGCACGAGAATAACTAATATGCAAAATAACCTTCATTTTCTGATTCAATTCGAGCGAAGTTTTGTCTTTTAATTAGTTATACCTCGTATATGTATTAAATACGCCCCACAGCCACGCTAACAAAACCCATATATAAATATTCCGTATCATTTTAGATGTAACCTATTATATAATGAATATTGTAGACGACATATTTATTCGTCGGAATATTAATGAGAAATTCAAAATTACGTTGTTTTGCAATTTTTCAACAACCGCGTTGCCGACCCACTCGAATGACTCTTCAAATGTTCGTGAGCGTCAAGATCCTTTAAGTCTCCACATACAGACTTTCTTGTTAGATATGTGGTGTCATGTCCACATCTGCATTGAAGTGGGCGCCATTTTAGAGAATTACGCCGCAAATGCACTAAGCAGTATTGGTCGACTGTGTTCAAGCATCATCTAACAGCCAAAGCGCCTGATCACTTCCAATTAATTGGATTTATGTAACCAGAAAGTGGAGAAAAACATAACACATTTTATATATCATGTAAAATTATATTATGTTCCTCTGGTCTATCCGTAAAAGGAAAGTTCTTGAAAAATAAAATGTATGCATTCTCCACCAACTGTCAACTGCCTTCTGCACCTCTTTCTCTCTCCACTTCACTTTGCTCACTGAGCAACAACAACTCTTCAATCAAAAGAGTACAGTTTTTATACTGTTCAATCCACCCCTATGCAAATTGACTCCCCACCAGAGCCATCTAGCGGTTAGAGACTCCAAACAGCCAATTTGCAAAGGGGGGATAACTCAAATGGCACTCAACCACAGTTCCTATTCCATCGACCAGAATGGCTTAATAAAAAGAAAACATTATTTCGTCATTTGTAGTCTGTGTCATTAACTAAATCTCATTTCTAATCACACTAATCGATTTTCCTATTTTGTTCAGCTCGGTCGTTTTGCTTTTTCTTATTATCAAAGGCAAGTTGGCGGAGTGTTTATCCTCTCATAAACACGTACTACGACCGCCGCTCATTACACCGTGGTTATTTATTTTGTAAGATACATAACTTTCGTTTCATCGTAAAAAAGTACAAATGCGTATGATAGTAATAATCTATCACGTTTACTTACGTGAACACATATGACTTAGGATTTTTTCAAAGTTCCACTGTTATTTATTTATCTTAGAGTAAACACCGAATATTAACTGAGCGTATCATTCCATTAATGTCGAGAAAATATTAACTTTACAAGTAGTCTCCAGTCACATGTACATTCACGTCAGGGGGAACGACCATACGTTTTGGCAGTTTTATTTGTAGGGAGGTGTTGCAGTCTCCCCACATACGGCGGCTGATATTCCAAAATCATCACCCATCTGGTACTATCCACGCTCAACGTCACTTAATGTAGGTGATCTAACGAGAACCGATAACCGAGTCGGGTGGGTCGAAGATATTTTCGTTGAGTGGATGCAAGTGCAGTAAGTTCATCGGGGTATATTCCCCGGCAGTACCTGTAGAATAAACACAGAGATGTAAAACTGCGGTGATGCGACAGGGCTTGTAGCTTAGCAGATAGTGCGGACTTATTAGGTTAGAAATTCTTTTTGCAACCTGTGAAAGAGGGAGAGGCTTGTTGTTGGTGCACCAGCTTATATGTGGCAAAATATGACCGGGCGAATGGCAGCTTTATAGAGATGTAGGATAGTGACAGGTATGAGAGGTTTTCCAACCGGGTAGATGGATCCTATTTTGTTTAACCAGATCGCGCCCATTCAATCTACGCGGTCAGTGATGAAAATGCCATTTAAAACATAAAAGCGTCAAATCAAATGTAATTCGGACCGGACATTAGATTGTTGATTCATAAAAAAAGTTTATTTATAAAAGGTGAAAAACAGAAAAATACAACATCAAAGAGGCAGGCTACTTTTCTACGCGTGGGAGAGAGAGAAAGACGGACAGATCGATAGATATATAGCTCGCCTTACTACACCTAGTAAGATTGTGCGCGCTCCGCTTATCTATTCGGGACAGACTCTAGACGCGTCTTGCTTGTTTGAAATAGCGCCCAAAAAAGAGGTAGAAAATCTCCGCCCGGAAGTAACGTTTTTTTCAGGGGCTTAGTTCTGGGGTGACCTCTGACCCTTTGAGATATTACTCAAACTGTCCCATTCAAAAACAGCCTCGTTTATGAACATGACGATAATGCGAATGTTATTTAAAAATTAAAAGTAACAGTTTGACCGTTGAACGGAAAATCCCATCTTTGAACACATTGCCACTGGTCTGCTTCTCTGCATGTAACAGCTTGATCTCGAATTTGATCCACAGTCATGTTTGCAATTACTTGTCGAGGTGTCCTTAATTAATCATATTGTTTCATCCCATTCATCGTTTTAAAGTCTCTCATTGTATTTTTGCAGCATCTAACTGAAAATCTCATTAACCCTTACCCTCGAGTGGCTTTATGTCTTGGTAAGTGATTACTCATATTTATACGACGTTATATATGTGCTGTGTTTATATATTTGTATACACAGGATTCATTCCTAAACTATTAAACCAATTATTGTGAATTTTGGAAAACAGCTACGAAGCATTAGGATGGGTGAAATAGCTATATTTAGTTTAATTTAGTTTTATACATAAACGGCAGAAAAGGGCGTTGAAACCCTTCGTAAAAAATATGGAGTATTGTACACAGATACTAAGCGTAAGGGTGGGTAATGTGAGGTATATGTCATTTAATTTAGTTTAATGAAAAGATGTAAAGAGAGGAAGCCATTAGTGAAAATTCAGATGCTTCGGATTTTGTTAAATTAAAAAAAAAATTGGTATTAAGCATCAATGAATAAATATCACCGACATTTAAGTTTCTTTAGAGTATTTGAAAAGGGCGTAATATGGGGAAAAATTCACATTTGAAAATCCAAATATTTCAGATTTGTATTAGATTTGAACCATAGTCATATTAGACTTCAATTATGCAAGTTTCTATGAATTCTAATTTCTTTTTAAGACCCCTTAAGCCTTAAATTTTAAGCATTTCCTAGAATCATACGCATGTGATGCATTTTTATCAACATCTGAGTAAGGGTTCTAAACATAAGGTTTAGTATCATTATACAGTGATTATAATCTTCGTAAGGGTAAATAAAAACGATACACATTTTTTGTTCGTGCTGGGACGGGTATTGTTCTAGTTAGTCTTTAAATAATAGTCTCAATTGAAGATGAATGAATTCATCTAAACTGTTATTCAACATTTAAGGAGGACATACAAACTAAAGTGCTATTTTAAACTTATTCGTGACAGACAAACGAATAGGGTATTTCAAACTTAACCGTGATAGACAAATTAAACCGTTATTTTAAACTTAAACGTTGCAGACCAAATGACGGAAATAACATCGAATAACGATAACTAAACGCATGTTAAATTTAATTGATTTCATCCATGTTTTTTAGCCTTGTAAATACACTAATAACGGACAGAACCTCCCATAAATATGCTTGGACGCATCTCAAATAGTATATGTTCATTCAGTCTGCGCGGTTACTTTTGAAAATGCTATTTCACATTTAATCGTAACAGACGTATACACTTCTATTTTAAACTTAAGTGAAACAGATCGAACAAAAATGGTATTTCGAACTTCAACATGATAGCGTTACAGACACTAATGAGTACTTTTCCAGCTGGGTATGTACATCGGTACGAATATTTCCGATTGCGATTTACGGAACGAACCGAAAGTGGCAGAATCAATTTACGATTTGAAAGCCGTGAAAATGTAAAAAGGCAGACGACATTTAAACGTATGCCTGAAAGAAAAAAAGCAAAATGTATTTAACCGCGATGGTAGTAGCTTTTATATCTCCCAAAGAATTAACCGTATTTTGACTACAAAGAAAAGAAACAACCTCATGACAAAATTCTAAAATTGCTACAAGTGCAAACAGAAAATGCACTGAGACAAACTGCTGAACTTAACCTTAATTCTAATCCTAAAGACGAGGCGGTGAATCATTGACTCTAACCTTAAGTGATGGAAAAATGAAAAAAAAATGTTGTATTTAAGTCGGCGACGGTTCGGATATTTCCGGCATCTTCCGTAAATCGCAATCGGAAACATTTGGTCCGATATAGATCCCTAGCTAAAGAAGCACTGACTAATGAAGGGTACTGTGGCTAAGTGGTTAACGACACGGGCTAAGGTTCGAATCCAGTTCGCTCTACAGAAAACACTTTCATCAAAACCCACACCTGACCTTGTGTCTAACCTCCTGGAGAGTAGGTAAATAAAATGCTAACAAAACCGCTTTGGGGAAACTTAAATAATATTAGTCTATCGAATCTGTGTGTGTTATTGATGATAATACGATTTGAAGCGGGCTGCTGACTTACTAACTCATGCACATGTTGTATGTCATATCCTCATGAGTAGCAGTGGCAGCGAATGTTGTTTTACGTATCGCCTCTCGAATGGACAGAATCTCAAATCAGCAGTTTCTTTCAGCCAACTACGAAAACAAGAATATTCAATGCTGACATTTCGCGCATAATTGAAACACCCAAACGCAGCATGTTTCTTCCTCTTTCGTTTTTACTTCCTGACCCGATAAACGTGCGTACGCCAATAATTCAATTTAGGCCTTTGGGCTCTAAGGCTAGATTACTATCGACACACACAATGACAGCCATTCATGAATTAATGTATGTACAGCGCCAGCATATACACACAGCTTATTGAACTCACGTACACACAAATATATGCATACATACTCTCTCACACAAAAAACAGAGATAAGTTAATATAGACACACGTCAACAATGTCTACTAAATATATACACATGCCAACTTACACGGCGCCAGCCGAAATGATCATATCTACTTAAATTCCCCTTACGGAAAATAACTCTCTTTTTTTACTGAGAACGTAGTTTGGACACGCTGAACTCTTAATCATTGCCAACTCTTTATTTCTGGTTGTCTAAACAAGTTGTCATTGAACATGAATTCTTTCTGTATGAAGAGACTTTCTTCCTTTTGATATTGCCTTTCCGTCTACATCATGCTATTAAGATATGTGGATGTCTTAACAAAAACTAAAGAAGCGAAATGAATTGAAATGTAAGAGAATGGCTATAGTTTGACAACATTCTTACAATCTATTCATCGTCTTTCATCGGCCGATTTATGATATTTTTTTAGAAAACGCAGTTTTCATTTTCTAACTAGGCGAAACGTATTCAACCTTTAACAATACAAATATTTCCATTGACGAAAAGAGAAAAAAAAATCACGTGTTTAAAAACAAATCAATAAATTTAGTTTTGGTTTGAATTTTTCACATTTTCTTCTAGAAACTTCTCAACGACAATGAGGAAAGAATGAAAGTAGACTTAAAGAAATCTCATCGAATTGCAGAGTTTTCAAGTATATACAAACAAAAATGATACTTGAACGTATATAATTTAGTGGCTTCAGTAAATTTACATTATATATATATATATATACATATATATTGATTTTTATAGACACACACATATATATATATATATATATATATATATATATATATATATATATATATATATCATGCTGATTTTCATGCTAATATTTTTGCGGATAATCTTACTAAACAAAGTAGGTATTTTGTCTGCAGGGCTGGAGATAAACAAAAATACCACGAGGACAGATTCGATTCTAGTTTGAGTCCTATTTTTCAATTATTGTAATTCTTTTATTTATTCCCAACCCCGCAGAATAAATAAATCTTTGATCTTGTGATATTACCCGCAAAAACATTTACATCAACAAAAAATATATATGTGTGTGTTTGTGTGTATAAAAATTACCGTAGCCGCTTAATCTAAATATTTATTAAAATATTTTTCAACCAATCGGGGGAGGGGATGAGATTTATTCCAACAAATACAAGAAAAAGTAACCGTTAAGAAAACAAGGCTTACTGTCTGAGGCCTGTCCGAATCAAATAAAAAGCAAGCTTGAAATATTTCAAAATATCACATACTGATCGCTGGTATACTTACCGACTCATACCCACTAACTTGTGCGTCATAATCACACTCTACGATCCAGTGTGATAGAAATCAAATCTCACTGACCGTCTACTTTACTGACACATGCTACAGTCGATGACACTGACTCAGAAACACATGCGTCTGTTTGTCATGAACTGGATTCACGCAAATATTGTCCCCTACAGAATAGTGTATGCCGTGACTTTTCTATTTTCAGCGAATCCCATTTGGTAAGATATTTCTAGTAGAAGAGAGGTGAGTAGAAAGTGGACCTTATGTTTATTTTCAGCAGCTTCGTAACTCTCGCTTCCCTTATTTCGTCCTATCGTCGTCACATTCTATGAGCGATGTTTCTGACAAAGGAGGAATAATTGCTGTTTTCTGGGTTGGAATCTATCTATCTATCTAACACTTATCATTGGCCAGTTCTTTTACTTTGAAGTCGTTTTGTTTTAGATCCTTATATCAAGTTGTTTCATCGATTGTCTGGAGCGATTTCCATAAAACAAGTGCGTACAAATTGCAAGAAAGTATTAGAGAGCGATTTACGGAAAACACCCATCCCTACAAGATATCAGTGACCAGTTGTGCGCATACAGATGGCTCAGTTATCTGGTTTATTTTTACAAGTCTTGTTGCACATATAACATTCGAGACTGCTAGCTTTCCTTTGTACATAGTTATATTCTACTTCTGGTTAGTACTAGTGCATCAAGGCATCTCAAATGACTCAGTAGAAGGTTGCAGCGCAATACTACAGAGATGCATACTCCTATCACTAACATCGTCGGGCTTCGCGACAATATTGACCAACTGTGTGAACAGCTAATCCCACGTCACTTTGTCGCCTTTCACCGTCAAGCCTACTTTTCGATAAGTACATATACGAAGCCGCTAATTAATCCTTATCATTGAATCAGACTTTCACTAGTGCAACACTGTCCATCATATACATTCCTAGTACCTTTGCAACAATATCAGTACGTCTCTCAGGATTTTTAGACTGCTCGCGATCAAGAAATGTCTGCTTTATCTGTAAAAGGAAAGTTCTTGAAAAATAAAATTTATGTATTCTCCACCAACTGCCAACTCACTAAGCAACAACGACTCTTCAATCAAAAAAGTACAGTTTTTATACTGTTCAATCCACCCCTATGCAATTTGACTCCCCACCAGAGCTATCTCCAAACAGCCAATTTGCAAAGGGGATAACTCAACGGGCGACTAAACCACACATGTCTTAATATTCTATGTGGCTATAGATAGCCTATGTTTTTTCATGCTGGTTTGAATATCCGCGGGTTGTAGTTTACGCGACGTAAGATACGCCGTAGTTCGCACCACATGTAAAGTGATGACTATGTGCTTCCAGCCTGTCAAGCCTGCACCCGTTATCGAGGTGGGTCTTGCAGTGATACCAGTACATATCGGTGGCTGTGTTTCCCGCTGTTACGACACGAACAGCTGGCTTTCTTTCTACAAGTCGGGTTTCAGTGATAAACCGAGGCAAGATAACTGTAAGATGATGTTTTACATTAGAGTTTGCGTCCCACAGATATATGATCTAACAAGATTAATCCGTTTCTTGTTCAGGTTTGCATTCAAGCATGTACTAAGGGACGAGTAAGATGCGAATAAAACATAATTATTTAAAGGCATATCTCGGTAAAACATAATTATTTAAAGGCATATCTCGGTAACATATGATGGTAAAAGTCGGAAAGTTTGATGCAAAATATATTAAATGTTTTGAGAGCTTTACGTAATAATTACCTGAAAAAATATTTCATTCGCATCTGTTATCTTTTTTAAAATGTTACATAATAATAGGTACCTAGCTAGTATATATCTGATTATTTTACTTCCCAATGCGGCGTTCGCACATACACAAGATATCGGAGTCATGGAGTCAATGACTATGCAATCAGATGTCACCTAAGTCTGGTAAATAGGGGAAAGTTACAGAAGGGTAAGAGTCGGTTAGATATTTTTTTAGATGAACACCACGAGTAGAGAATGTCGATGATAAATTAGGCGGTCAACAGTCCCAACGATAAGTGGCCACAACGCACCCGGCCGCTGGCAGAAGAGAAGGCAATGTCGACAGCCCGATAAAAATTTATTTTCTTCGAACTCCTCTATTGTATTGTTACATTGTGTTGTTATGTTCACATTTGATTGCTTTGAGAATCATCCCTGGAGACGATCCTAAAATGACTGCTACAGTAACGGATGATTGCTGTAGTTTAGTGGGAGACATGAGTTAGGTCTTCTACCATCATCGTATTTGATTTGGTTGTGACGTGTAAATCATAACATTACTCCTGAAAGGGAAGGTAATGTGACACAACAAGTTTGGAGTCTGCGTATAATAAGACATATTTCGTCTTAAAAATTAAGATGGCTAAAATAATTTAAGTGACGTTAACTATCTATATTTTATTTTTTAATAACATAAATACTTTATATTTTATATAAGGATTCATTTTTTTAATTAATAAATATTTGACATTATAATAAACTCAGATAACTCTCAGGTATTTGGAAGACGTTTTTCAATATTCATTCTTTGTTAAACAAAATTCATTTCCGTTTCATTTTCCTTTTATAAATATGCTCGCTTAATATACCAGCGCAAATTTTCAAAACTTGTACTACCATCCAAGCGATAATCGGTTCTGTTTGTTTCACAGTTGACGTTATGAGACATCTTAAATAAGTAGTGCTTTTTTTTTACATTTCATGTATGAATTTCGAACGAAATTTAAAACAATCCTTATAAGTTGTGAGATTTTCAGACAGACCATTTATTCAGACCGTCAAGCAGAAATCATAGAGACCGCACCAGCTATTTCGGCGTCCCCGGCAGTGAAAAAAGGTTTATCCGTGAGTCTCTGATTTTTTACAAGCTCCTGTGGAAAAATATTTTAATATTATGTTTAAACATACTCGATGTAAGAGCAGACGAGAGGGCAAGTGGCCCATTCAAATCTTACCATATATATATATATATATATATATATATATATATATATATACAGGGTGGGCAAAAATAAGGGTCCTATTTTTAAAAACTCATAACTTTTTTATTTATTGATTTTTTTTTGATTTTTTTTAGAATAAGTAAAGGACCCCTTCCGAAGCAAGCATGAGCCGTATTAGCCCTAAGGAACGTACCCTCATTTAGAAAACATTATTTTTGCTTAAAAAACTCAAAACAGTGTAAAAAACAATACTTTAGTTTTTGTAAGTTTTAAGAAGTGTTTTTCGGCTAAAATTTGTTTTGTTTATTTAAAAAAATCTCGGAAAGGTCAGTCTACATACACATAAAGTTTGGTGAGTTTAACTTTTATTTTGTGGAAGTTATTCAAATTCAAGTTATTCAAATTTAAAGATAGGACCCTTATTTTGCTCCACCCTGTATATATATATATATATATATATATATATATATATATATATAGAGAGAGAGAGAGAGAGAGAGAGAGAGTTATATTAATTATATATTTTTTATTAATTGTTTACGTACACAAACTCGTAGGTTCGATCCGTGTCTAATTTAACCATGTGATGTCAGCTGATAGCCAGAAACACGTGGCAATTTATTACTTTTATGTACGTAAAAATGTAATAAAATATATATATGAATAAAAATACGTTCTATGAAGGGTGGCTTAATGTAATCTTTTGCATGACGCCTTACTACAAACGCTGTTACTATCACCAGTAAAATAATAAAAATTCATGAATAATAATTAAATATTTATTATTGAATAATTATCTATAGCCCCTTTTCGGATAGTCACATTGAGAGAAAACAATATAAGCCAGCTTATCTAAGCTAAAATGCAAGTTCATATCTACGTGATTTGTTGAACACTGTTAAGACAGCTGACTATATTGTCCGCTTAATTTGGCATACAATAGATTTATTTCTCTACTTCTCACATAACGGTTTGAATAGACTTCATCGCTTGGAGCGCTCGGAATTGAGTTTAACGTGAGTCGTGTTCCGGAATCCGAATCATGTGAATTTGAACAAATACTATTTCATTTATGCACATACACTTTTACAAGAAGATATCATTTTTTATGTATCAATTTTCAGTGTTTACTTCAACAGTGCTCGATACGTAAGTACATCTAGGTAGTAAGTTATGAAAATATATTTATGGCAATTAAGCTATATATATATATATATATATATATATATATATATATATATGTATATATATATATATATATATATATACACATATATTTATAAATTAATACATGCGAAAGTTTTTTTCATTTATCACTCCTATCTAGTAATCAAAACAGGTTTTATATATATATATATATATATATATATATATATATATATCCAGGGATGTATATACATACATACATACATACATACATACACACATACATACATACACACATACGTACATACATACATACATACATACATACATACATACATAGTGGTAATACTTTTTTTTATTTAAACTAACATAATTTGGCTACACATTTGCAGACATATTTTAATTTTAAGCTAAAAACAAGCTGAACATTCTCAAGCCACGTTCTTGGTATGAAGATAGAGATGAGGAGAAGGAACGATCATTCGGTTACAACAAGCGAAGACAACATGACATTGCTAAAATAAACAAAATGATATTCTTATTTGTTTAATTTCTGTTTTCTTTTTCTATTTTATTATTTAATCAATTCTGGAGCACCTGCAGATAAGATAACATTTATTTCAATTAGTCGAGACTTCAGATACATCAAGGGCAATACACACACACACACACACACACACACACACATATATATATATATATATATATATATATATATATATATATATATATATATATATATATATATATATATATATATATATGAAGCAATCCAACAAAAGATATAAGCGTCAACTAATATCTTATAATAAGTGAAACATCCGGATAAAAACTGGAGCTCAATATACTGGATAAAGCATTAATATTATAATATAAAATGAAGTAATAAAATAAGGTGTCAATCAAATTTTATTAGAATTCAAAGTTCAAGCAAAGAATCCTTAAGTCCTTAGCTCATGAGTTTTCAAAGATAATTCTTCTCTTCAGAGGACCATTACCGCAGTTATACTACTACAAGTAATAAAATTACGCTTTGAAAATATATAAACTTATATACACAAATACATAAAAATACATAACATCAAATATATCAACCCAAAAACATACTTTTTGTTGAATCTATACAATCCATCCAGGTCATACAAATTGAGAAACATTTATATTATATATATATATATATATATATATATATATATATATATATATATATATATATATATATATATACGTACAATAATTATTTATTTAAATATTAAAGTGTTTTTAACCTACAGACGATTTCGTTTCGGGTTATTTAACCCTCATCGGTGCAGAAGTGGCGGTTGCAGGGTGGTCTGATGGGCTAGAATGAATATATATATATATATATATATATATATATATATATATATATATATATATATATACATATATATATATACATATATATGAATAGATGAAAGGATAAAATAATCCGACGGTATGGAATTAAAATGGAATTAACATTTTTTTTTGCTATGTATTTATCATTGACTCTATACATATTTACATATCTTCCCTGTCTACATGAACCCTACCACTATACATACTTCTCATAATTCATAGACTTTCTCGTCTTCTGTCATTTTTTGCATTTTTCGTTCGCTTTTGACAAAGCCCATATAACATTTGGGCGAAACGTTGAGCTTTTTAGGTCTTCCGCTTATTCCATTTTAATTTCATATATATATATATATATATATATATATATATATATATATATATATATATATATATATATATATGTATATATATATATGTATATATATATATGTATATATATATATATGTATGTATATATATACATATATGTATATATATGTATGTATATATATATATGTATGTATATATATATATGTATATATATATGTATATAAATATATATATACATATATATATATATATATATATGTATATATATATAACTACTTGTGTATAATAACGTAGTAATAATCATTGCTGTCATTTCTCACCAAATAGTACATAATTTGAAGCATGAAAAATTCAAATACAATACAAGAAAACAATTGCACTTAAAACACCGAAATTGTTGCTGTACGTGTACGTTGACAAGCACTTTTATTTGTATTTTCGAATCATCTTGTTGGATGTTTGCGTAAAATGAGAAATACATTTGGTAAAAATATCTAAAATTTCTGCTGTGCGCAGACCTTAAAAATTTAAGCGAATTTTCATCATCAGTTTAGTGCCGTTAGCTAGGTTTTCGAATACTTCTATTGGATAGTTGCAAAAAAAAACAAAAAAATAGTACTTCAAAAATCAAAATTTCTGCTTTACCCGATCTTTAAATGGTTGTTTTCGAATTTTAGTTTTTACATTGAAGTTATACTTAAAATCAAAGTGCTTGTTAGTGTTATAAATTTTTTAATAAAAACATTTTGTAAAGTTTGAATTTAATTAATGTCTATCTGAAGCTGAAGCTATACTATCATACTTTCTTTAATAATCCTAATTTATACTTTTGTCCGTTTTTGAATTGTTGTAGTAGGTGAGAAAGAGAACAAAAGAGACAGATACAGACATAGGTGGATAGAGAGTGGGAGAGAAAGAAATTTCATTTATTTTTAATTTACTGCTACTTGCTATTTCTCTATATACAAGAGACATTATGTATTTCATAGGTGCTATCTAAAATTGTCTCATATGTACAATGCTAAGTGTCTGTGCATACAGTAATTGCCTAATAGAAAGAGTGGGCTTTGTCTTTAAAGTATATCTGTATATTGCTGTTTACAACACATTAGTGGAGAGAACACTGAAAGTTTATTCAATTGTAACCTGAAAAATAAATTATTCTACTTTCTTATTAAGTGCGCATTTTATAAATATTTATATGCGATCTAAAAATGTATTCGCCAGGCAGATTGCCCAAATTAAATCTATTAATAAATTAAATATGTTAGCTAATAGAGTAATACATTTTCAGAATGAGTGTCCAAATCTGATTAAGACCAGCAACAGTGTTTAGCAATACCTACATGCGGGTGCATAAAGGTAAGGTAACGCTTGCATTGGACAACATTTACGTAAGCTGAAAAGCAAGTAAGAGAACAAAAAATTCGATTAGAAGTTAAGTGTAGAATGGGGTCGACGTGTAAAGGAAGTTGCATCAAAAGAGAAAGTCCACAGTGACACATGGTGAGGAGGTGATGAAAAACGTTCTCTTTAGCAGACGATCTGCTGATAGCATTCAGTCGCAGTTCTCGAAGCTCCATCTTCGCTTACATTCGTGATTGCCAATGTGATGATCATGTGTAGCCCTACAGTGCTGTGATAGAATCAAAATAATAACATATAGAGATACATGGACCATTTAGCAACAAGGTTGTTGAAGTCTTTTTTTATTTTGTTGTACATAATTGTAGCTACTAGGCGAGAGACGAGATTGAACACTTGGCTGTTACATCACGACTCCGACAGTAACACGACCAGCTAGAGAAATGAAACAAAAGATACAAAAGAAAAGAAGATGATCTGTGTTGATTAAAAATTTGTTACCGGCCATATCTTTCTTTCCAACAACATCGGTTTGAATACTGATTACGAGAAAAATGTGTTCGCCACTGGAACCTTTTTACGTGGCATATTCTTCCTCAACAGCACCGTTTTGGATACTTGTCTGAATTGTTCAATGATCCTAACACATCGAGTGCTTAAACGCCTGTGACGACTTCTGTTAAACCCGTATCTTATTTTGGCAAAGGACGCCGGCCACACGTGGTCGATATGCATACATAATATTGTTCAAGCGTGCACTTGTTCTTTCTCTCATCCAAATTCTACAGACAAGGTAGAGACGGGCTCTTTGATGGTGGCTATAATAAAGTCAAGACTATTACCGCCGCTCGATCCAGTTCGACAGACCAGCTAGTTTTATCGACGAAGTGGAATACATAAAAACCGTGTTGATTTAAGAACATGTGTAGAGAAGTTTTAGATGGAATTCAATAAATTGAGAAACTATGATAAAATACCCGCTTGGCGTTTAGTTTCTCTATTACCCAGAAAAGTGAAGGGAGACAATTCGTTGCTTGTTTCTTTTCACACACACACCCACACACACACCCCACACACACACATATACATATATATATATATATATATATATATATATATATATATATATATATATATATATATATATACAGGGTGGGCCAAAATAAGGGTCCTATCTTTAAATTTGAATAACTTGAATTTGAATAACTTCCACAAAATAAAAGTTAAACTCACCAAACTTTATGTGTGTGTAGACTGACCCTTCCGAGATTTTTTGAAATAAACAAAACAAATTTTAGCCGAAAAACACTTCTTAAAACTTACAAAAACTAAAGTATTGTTTTTTACACTGTTTTGAGTTTTTTAAGCAAAAATAATGTTTTCTAAATGAGGGTACGTTCCTTAGGGCTAATACGGCTCATGCTTGCTTCGGAAGGGGTCCTTTACTTATTCTAAAAAAAAATTTTTTTTTAAATCAATAAATAAAAAAGTTATGAATTTTTAAAAATAGGACCCTTATTTTTGCCCACCCTGTATATATATATTAATAAATAAAGTGGTGAACTAAAAGCGAACTTTTAGGAAAGGTAAAACCTATTGTGAAAAGTATACAGCTCAATATACAGGATTTTTAAATCTTGGCCTTTGCCAACTTATCTATCCCAGCGATTTCCTCTGATGATAAGATTTTGATCTGTGAAAAGCCTGGCTTAAGGAAAAAATTAATTTCAATAAATTGCCTTTTTGCGGAATATACCTTGCTCTGAGCAACTGAATTGAAAAAAGATCTGCCTTTTGCTTTTCTAATTCCTTTTCATCCTTCTAACTATATATTAATAAATATATATATATATATATATATATATATATATATATATATATATATATATATATAGGAGGCTTTCTTAAAAGATATCCAACCTTAGGCCAGAAAAAAATTCCAAATACCTAACGGGGTTGAGACCCTAATCCTCTTAAAGTAGGCCCCTTGTGCTTGCACAAACTTAGCACACCGATCCATCCACTGCCGGAAGCATCTATGGAAGTCTTCTTTTAGAATGGTGTTTATAATCGCCGTCGCGTTCCGCATCGTCTCTTTTAGTGGCGCCTTCAATTTTCGTAACAACCAGAAGTTGCAAGGAGCCATGTCTGGACATAAGGGAGATTGGCGACAACTGGAATTCCATGTTTGGCCAAGAAATGTTGGATCGATTTAGATAAATGTGCGGGGGCGTTCTCATGATGCAGTTGCCAGTTCTTCGCCGTCCACATGTCTTGTCTTTTGCACCGAACTGCGTCACGGAGACGCCGTAGAACATTTTGATAGTACTCCTTTGTCACTCTTTGTCCTTCCGGTGCGTTTTCGTAATGCACAATTCCACGGATATCAAAGAAGACAGTCAGCATCAACTAGATTTTGCTTCGCCCCTGTCGCACTTTTTATAGCCTTGGAGACTCGGGATACTTCTATTGCGACGACTGTCTTTAGTTTCTGGGTCGTACCCGTACACCCATAACTCATCTCCAGTTATCACGGTGTTCAGAAACCCGGGATCAGTGTTAGGTGTACCCATAAGGTCCTGCGCACCTTGTGTTCTTGCGACAGCAACTTGGGCACACATTTTGCAGCCACTTTGTGCATGTTCAAATCATCACGTAAAATTGCATGTGCGGAATCTATACTCACTCCGACCTTTTGGGCGATCTCCCGCACAGTTGAACGACGATCTTTTATCACCAAATTTCGCACCCTCTCAACAACAGCTGCATTCCGAGAAGTTTGGGGCCTGCCAGAATGCTGGCCCCTCTCTACTGATATGCGGCAATTTTTGAATCGGTTGAACCACTCATTAATTTGTGTTACACCCATCGCATCTGTTCTAAACACCTGCTGAATCTTACGAATTGTTTTGCTTTGAGAATCACCAAGCATTTGACAAAATGGGATGCAGTCCATTTGCTCAACACGTTGAATCATCTTGAGAGAATCGGTAATCTGACGAACATGTTGTGTAGCACCTTAGTCAGCGACCGACAAGGGACAGTGATAAAATTCACACATGCGCATGAAGGTGTCTTCCTTCACTGTGTAGAGTGACGCCGCCCTATTGTCTCTATTTCGCATAAAAAAATAAAGGTTGGATAATTTTTTGACAGGACTCGTATATATATATATATATATATATATATATATATATATATATATATATATATATATATATATATATATATCCAAGTGAAATCATTGAAAGGGCGTGTTTGGGAAACATCAAATAAAATATTTAGCAGAATGTTATAGTTTTTAGTTTTTGTTATGTTAATGATTCACCACTTGTCAAGGCCTATCCTCGAGTAGCTAAAAGCTACTCGAGGATAGGCGTTAGTAAGATTTGGAGGATGGAACAATAGGATGACATGGCAGATATTTGTTTACATTGGACTTAGAAACAACTATCTAGTTTGTAGAGAAATATTCTCATGGTAACGTGTTCCATAGGTGGGAAGGCTACTGAAAAAAAGTTTCTGTTGGTTCGTGGAGATTGTGTTTGAGTTTAGGAACACAGAGGAAGAAAAGAAAGTACTTTGCAGTATTGGTAGAGAGACGCGTGCTTACCGAGCGTTCTTTTGCATGGAACTATCGATAAAGTACATATGCAGTTGTAAAAGTTTAAGAAGGGAAGAGAAGAGAATATCTACTAGATTGCGTTGCCGAATTTGTACAATGTCAAGGCAAGACAAAGATCCTCTGAGTGCCCCCCCGCCTAACCCTAAACCTAACCATAACTCTAACCGCCTAACCCTAACCCTAACCCTAACCCTAACCCTAACACTAACCCTAACCCTAACCCTAACCCTAACCCTAACCCTAACTCTAACCGCCTAACCCTAACCGCCTAACCCTAACCCTAACCGCCTAACCGCCTAACCGCCTAACCCTAACCCTAACCCTAACCCTAACCCTAACACTAACCCTAACCCTAACCCTAACCCTAACCCTAACCCTAACTCTAACCGCCTAACCCTAACCGCCTAACCCTAACCCTAACCGCCTAACCGCCTAACCGCCTAACCCTAACCCTAACCCTAACCCTAACCCTAACCGCCTAACCCTAACCCTAACCCTAACCGCCTAACCCTAACCCTAACCCTAACCCTAACACTAACCCTAACACTAACCCTAACACTAACCCTAACACTAATCCTAACCCTAAACCTCCTCCCGAGATGTGGCAGCAGTACTCCATCGTGGGTCGAATCTGACTCTCATACAAGTAAAGAATTGCATCAGGAGGCAGGTATATTTTATATACACTATGAATACAATGTATATGTATACATATATATATATATAATTAATTATTAAAGACAATATATGTATTAGCATATATCATCAGATCCTTTTACTTTGTAGTCTCCTTTGAAGATTCAGCTCAATGTTTGTCAATTATTGATAACAGAGCAAAATATAGAACAGTTTTTTTAATTCTATTCCAATAACCATGGTCTGTTTTATTACGTTTATTTTTATTTTTATTTTTTTCACATTTCCAAAAATTCCAAATTTCTGTGAGATATATTTAACGGTCCGTTTCATTTGTTTTGTGATAAACAACATTTGTATGTCAATATCGTCTCTGCAACACTACAAAATCATCAGAAAAAGTTCACAAATAATAAGAGTTCTTAGATTAGAGTGTCTTGAAAAACACCCACATCATACATCAGTTTCATTTTAAGGTGAAAATAAACAAAAGAACAAACACATTTTTTTAGAGCAAACGCTCACATGTGTACGATCAAACTAATCAGCCATTTTTATTTTTATTTATTTTTTAATTTTTTTTTTCGTTCAAAGCTAGTATCTCCCCCCCAAAATTAGTGCGATCAGTTTAAAAACTTTAATTCGGTAATATTTG
Source organism: Sepiola atlantica (assembly GCA_963556195.1). Lineage (NCBI taxonomy): Eukaryota > Metazoa > Mollusca > Cephalopoda > Sepiida > Sepiolidae > Sepiola > Sepiola atlantica. The sequence goes on along the minus strand of OY744536.1, from coordinate 12,840,084 downwards.
ATAAAATATTTAATATGTACTATAATTTATTTATAAAGTTCCAGTTTATTTGAAGATAATTTTTTTTTTTATTATTACCTGAATGTTTATGGTGCGAAACTCATTTAAGCAGATCATTATAGAGCTAGTCTCAATGTGTCAAACCGTCCATTCAATCAACAATTAAAAAAGTTTCTTCTACATAAGTATTTATATGGAATTTATATAGTATTTATTAGTAAACCCTTTCTAGCAATATTGAGACAAGCTTACCTTCCCAGAAATTCATCACTCAAGTAGTAAGCCACTAGTTAAAATGCGAAACTAAGGGGGTTATATTTACGGCAAAATATATCCTCCATATTTAGCCAGATTACGATTTCGAAATATAGAATGGGCATTGTATATTTATTTATTTATTTAATTTCTTAAAGTGTTCTAAGGATTCAAAAATAGTTTAACGGGGATCTGTACCATAAACATTAATTTTTACTATGTTTTATTTCTAAATCGTACTATCAAGTGAATTGCTAAGACAAATAAACGAATGTAAACAATCAGAGTCTTACATTAATATTTCCACTTATTATTTATTCGTTTTTTCTCCCTTCTTTTAAGTATCATTATGCTTATTAATATACATTCACAGATATGCTTAGTATCTATCAATAAATTCATACCAACCACACATAAATACACACACATAACATCAGTATACATATACATACACATACACACACATACACACATATATATATATATAAATATATATATATACACACACATATATATATATACATACATATATATACATACAGACACATACATGCATGTATACACCCACACATACGCTCACACACATATCGAAACATTTCTTCAGTATATGTACGATAAAAAAAACAAGTATTTCTTTTACTTCTAAAACTAATAAAATAAGTGCAAATAGGCTAAAGATAATGTCAAAAACCCAATTCCCTCTAAACAATTAATGTGACTAAAATAGGAATTAGATCATTCCTGTCTATTTTTCTACGATGAAGCTTTTTTTTTTAAAACTAATATTAGGTTGTACCTACTCTTACACTTATCTATCAACATGCCTACCTGCATACATACATTAAGAGATCCGAACGCAAATAAAAACGTACAATCAACATCTACAAAAAACTCTACAAACAACCACTACAGAAATGATTGTATTTCAACAGATTACAAGCCTTTAAATATTTGTGTTAAGTAATATGATATCAAAATCGTTTCCCATAAAAAGAAAGCTTAACATCGAAGTTCAGTTATAATATGTTTTTATCTTTCCATTGCTTAAGGTTTCAATATAGGTGAATCGGAACTATTATGCTCAACATCCAAACCTTCGACATACATATATATGCACACATAGATACATACACACACAATATATATGTACATATCCGAATAAACAAACATACACATGCATACACCATATATATACATATATATACACACATTATTTATTTATCTATTTATTTATTTATTTTATTTCTTCATTTATCTATTGGACATTTATTTCGCATAATATTAAAGATGATACTAGTGTTATTAGTTTATACTCCTACCAGAGGGATATCTTACTTACTATTTACCATTTCTCACCTAATTAATACAGATCGAAAAAACCAAGATGAAAAAACCTATTTCAATTACTTATTGATGTTCTCATAATCTAGCCTTCTTACTATTTTTTTTATTATAAGTCAGATATAATTTTAATTACTTCGGTTACTTTAGATTATAAGTGATGTGCTCTATTTCTAAATGTTTTATATTGATGTATTAGTACTCAGTTATCTAGTATTCGGTTTATGTTTTTGTATTGTCAAGAAATTCTTATGTTGTTCCTATACATTAGTTACTTACATACTCTTGTTGATGAAAAGGGTGACCAGCACAGGTATTTTATATGGGTCTGTAGCGGGATAGGATGTATGCGGTTCTATGTAGGCAGTTCTGAATCACCTCCTGTCTTTTATTTAATAAATTATCTTTAGACATATCTATATTGTAGGATTCTAGAATACAGAAGTTGTATCTCTTAGATTTGTTAGGTCTATATTTCCCTGCTCTACCTAGTATAGACCATTTAAGGTTGTATTGTATGTTTTTGCTATTTAGTTCTCTTACATGCTTAGCTAAAGTCGTAGGAATCTTTTTTGAATTTGTATTAGGTTCTTTAAAAGAGTGTATATGGTTTCGATATCTGTTCTTAAAACTACGGCCCGTCGAACCAATGTATGTTTTAATTCTGTTTTCTTCTATAACGTTACACTTATACACTATATCTGAGGTTAAACAATTCCCCTCTAAAGGGCATTGGCTAATGTTTCTACAGTTACATTGAGAGTTATTATTCTGATTCTGAACTGTGGTGGTATCTAAGTTACTATTCTTTTTGATTTTCGTGTTATTTGAACTTACTATAGTTGATGTGAAGTTTATCGAAGTTGAAAAGGATAGCTTAACTGTATTCTTATTTATAAGTTTGCCTAGTCTACTATCTCTAGGAAAATTTCTCTCGATAATTTGGTAAAATTGTCTAGGTATGTCAGTAAGGACATTTAATCCATAAGGGGGATGGAACTATAGTGAATTTCTACGTCTGTTTCTCTTCCTAGTGTCTTTTACTACGGATGGTAGATTTGTTAATCCTCTAGTGTTAAGTTTAGTGCTAGGTGCAGTAATCTGCGTATTATTAGTATTTATTCTCCTATTTATTTTTCTGGGATTCCCCATAGCCATGTTATATGATATTATGTGAGGTGTATTTCTATGAGTCCCTGGATTTACATTATGTTCCAACGGGCTTACCTTTATGTAGCTTATTTTCTCATTATATCCAGATCTGGCTAATGCTTCATTATAGTAATCTTTATTTTATTGAATAGTGATTCGTTAGATGATAGTTTTGATATTCTCTTAGAGATACTAGGGGTTATGGCTTTCTTAATGGGTCTCGGGTGATTAGAATTAGAATCTACATAAAAGAGAGTTTGGTTTGGTTTATGATATGGTTCATATGTTCCATTGTTTAGGTCTAAGCAGATGTCTAGGAAGTTAACTATCTTATGGTTTAAGTCTATTGTTACCTTAAGGTCAAAATGTTTAAAGAAATTGTGTATACGATATTGACATACAAATGTTGTTTGTCACAAAACAAATGAAACGGACCGTTAAATATATCTCACAGAAATTTGGAATTTTTGGAAATGTGAAAAAAATAAAAATAAAAATGAAAGTTATAAAATAGACCATGGTTATTGGAATATAATTAAAAAAACTGTTATATATATATATATATATATATATATATATATATATATATATATATATAAGGATAAAAAAAAAAAAAGAAATGCAAAAGGCAGATCTTTTTTCAATTCAGCTGCTCAGAGCAAGGTATATTCCGCAAAACGGCATTTTATTCAAATTAATTTTTTCCGTAAGCCAGGCTTTGCCAACTTATCTATCTCAGCGATTTTCTCTGATGATAAGATTTAGATCTTTGAAAAGCTTGGCTTAAGGAAAAAATTAATTTGAATAAATTACCTTTTTGCGGAATATACCTTGCTCTGAGCAACTGAATTGAAAAAAGATCTGCCTTTTGCTTTTCTAATTCCTTTTCATCCTTCTACCTGTCTATCTGCTCTATCCTGTATATTGAGATGTATACTTTTCACAATAGGTTTTACCTTTCCTAAAAGTTCGCTTTTTGTCCACCACTTCATATATATATATATATATATATATATATATATATATATATATATATATATATATATATATATATTGTATTCATGATGTATATCTTCTCAATCAATTAGTTTTGGAAAGTTGAGTTGATAATGCGTCTAAACAGTGAGATTCTCAACTAGATATCACAAACAAATAAATACATCAACACATGAGGAATAGAAATAACTCGATTAAATCTAACCCAGGTGGCAAACAATGTAAACAACAGCGAATCAGCACAAGATATTAAGTCAGTTCATAAAAGGAGAGAAAAACCTTGGAAAATCAATACGTTGTCATCATCAACTATTTGTTCCAGCGGTCAATTGGGTCTTGCATCAGTTGTTGGGTTAGATGACCCCTAAAGATGTAGACAGGAAGGCCCCGACACCTGTGCTCTTCTAATGACCCCAGGAATCTCATAATGTTCGAAATACGAAACCGGCATCTGCTACCTTACATAAAAGTTTAAATGAACTCTAGCTTTCTACATCATACATTTTGTTTAATAGCTCATTGGGTAAAACTAATTCAGACTCCCGACACTTGACAATGTTTACATTGAGATATCAGTGTCGTATGATAGCGCAGGGGTAGAGGCGCCGACTATCAGCTCGACGGTTGAGTTTTAATTCCAGCTTGAGGCACTAGCTGGTCTAACCGCAGTGAAGAGCTGTGATACAGCGAAACAGTCTGTATGTAGAGGACAACATAAATCTCCCTTTTCTTGGGTAGTGCTTATTTTTAAGGATATTGCCAACTGCCATTAGCTTGAGGGCAGAGCTCATGACAATGTTTACATTGAGATATCACTAACATTCAGTCAGTGTCGTATGATAGCGCAGGGGTAGAGCTGCCGACTGTCAGCTTAACGGGTTGAGTTTCAATCCCGGCTTCAGGCACTAGACGCACTGAAAAGCTGTGATACAGCGAACCAGTCTGTATGTGGATGGCTATATATATATATATATATATATATATATAAATAAATATAGTCATCCACATACAGACCATATATATATACGTGAGAGTTCTGTGTTGGAATCTTTTAGATGAGGATTTGGATTTTAGATAATCTGTATCAGTTCGATTATTCGAACTACGATTCCAATAATAGTGGTTATTTTAATAACGTTTCGGCCGACGTAACCTTCGACCTTCTTAGATTGATGTTTTTGAATTTGTGAATCTTTTTGTGGGACTTGGGAACCTATATAAATTTCGAACTGACCCCCTTTATTTAATCCACAGAGGTAGTCTCTTCTCTTTTTGTCAACTATTCGTCGTTATTATCCCATGTAGTAAGTATACAACCTTTAATCTCCAACAGACGGTCACTTGGAACTGATTGTTGAGCAACGCCCACGTGTTAATGTCGTCCGAACGTTGTAAAAATTACAACTTAGCTGAGAATAGTTGTCCGCATAATTCAAATAATACAAGTTAGATTTCATCTGAAATATGAAATTTCTTGTAATAAATAAATGGGGAAAGTCGCATAAAAAACGCTGAACTTTGTTATAAAATATAGATCAACTTCATTTAACAGAAAATAATCTTCGATTTAAAATAAAACAACACCGTAAACAGAAATCACGAGCGCTTTATTAATAGCCCGCCATTTCAATGTATTTCAAATCTTAATAATTTTCAATAGAAAAAAACCCAGATATAATCTAAATTTTGTACTAGCTATTGCCTCTTCTATGTTTTGTCTTCTACGTACAGTAATTGTCAGCCTTTGTCGTCAATATTCGAGTCTAATATATAAATTACTTAAAATACACACGTACCAAATATGTTCTCCTGTTTTAATGTTAATCGGAAATTTATTTCACCTATTTTATTATCTCTTGTCGCAAAGATATTGTCTGAACAATTCATAAACTTTTCGTTATTAGCAATTTTCATTGTCGGCGTGAAGTCGACTATGTGAGAGGTACTATTCAGCGGTTAGAGGTGAGAATCTCTCAACACGTTCTTAGCAAAATGGCATGAGTCCAAACATACCTAGAGCAATGGCTCTGCATAAGGAAACATTTATTCGAGAATGTAGCATATGCCAAATATTACAGCGACGAAGCATTTTCTGTACAGCACAGATAACGATCTAAACATCACCTAACATATTAGAAGCCGTAGTTATGTATATGCGGTGACCGTGTTTGTGTAGGCAGAAAGAATATTCACACAACCTTGAATTCATGAGAATTTGGTTATATATATATATATATATATATATATATATATATATATATATATATATATATATATATATATATATATATATATATACATAAAATTCTGGTGGAATATACATCTATAATGAAATAATTGTTTCATCTAGAGACTAGCTTGGTTCATTATTTGAAAAAATCATCAGTATACCTTAGACAACTGGACTACATATGGACGGGTTCGAACATACACCCCTGGCTCTTATACCTAGCTGTGCGATTGAGACGTGCAAATATGGTTTTAATAAAAACTCGTACTGTAAATTAAATCTACAGTGTAGAACCAACCAATGGGATGGAACTATAGAGTTAGTAACAGGGCGATAAAATTATGTTGTCCCAATCTATGTGCCCTCTCTTCATAAAGGAGATTATAATAATTGAATCTTACTTTTTTCTATAGATAAGCTTGTTTCCTATTTTGAAGACAGATCCGTACATATTATACAACTGTTCTACCCGCAGAGATTCAAACTTACAATTATATATATATATATATATATATATATATATATATATATATATATATATATATATATATATACTTCTTTTATAATATACTAGGAAACATCCCAGCAGAGTCCTCGATAAATTGAGAATTAAAATTAAAATTAAGAGCGTAATAATTATTTACTTTTTGGTACAGAAAAATTAGTACCGTCGCTTTCAAGCACAAAATGACTTAGCCATCCGGCTCTACTCAGCTTATGTTGTCATCTGTTTCGGAAATGTGAAGCCACGTGCCACTCTCGTTTGGACGCGTTATTTGCTTAAAGTGTTATGTATATTTGTTTAAATTTTGTGTAAGGGAGGTGTAATAAATTTTGTAAAATGGGGGGGGGGGTGAAAAGTAACACCCTTCACCATCAAATGGAGCGTAATAAAGAGAAGACACACCTTCTCTCCAGCCATAAATAGATGTCCTCTGTGTGATGCAGTAAAATACTATATATTAAGGGCCATCATTGACCAAACTACAGTTTGTTTGAATATCAGAGATTAAATCTTTAAAGGATGCATCCACAGCAGACAAGCACTACTAATAAATTGAACTTACTAATACAAAATAGGAATAAATACCTTAATAGGCTCATATCTACACTACTAGTCAGAACCAATAATTAATAACTTTCCTTAATAATAATTTTTCCAGTCATTAAGAAGGTAACACCCCCATTTCACATTATTATTACTCCCATAAGTCCCCACCATATCTGAGTTATAATGCTAACCTCCCATATCTCCGAAACAGATCCAATCTTGCCGACCAAATCCTTACTCTTATCTCTAAACCAGTGTTAATCAGTATACCAATACTATTACTCCCATAAGCCTTCACTATACGTTAGTTAATAAAGTTAAATCCCGAATAGAAATCATTCAAGAACCCTGCAGATTTACTGACCTTAGACCGATCGACAAATCTGCCCGGGTTATACATTCATTTAAATTTCTTTTGGATTGATTTAAAGTCCTTTAATCCAGGATTTAAACTTGAATTGAATGTGTGTTTTTAACCTTTTTATCTCTTCATAAGTATAATCATTAAACCCATTTTCTCTCACTATTCTTTTAGAAGACACATTATAAACCCTCAAAAAAGTAACGGCCATATATAAGCTACTTGTAAACATTGACTCGCGGGATTTATATAGAAATAATTTTGTTTTTCATTTTGTTATTTTTATATTTCTAAATCTTTTCCATTTTAAATCCTAACTGTTACTTTTCACCCCATTTTTTCAAACTTATTACACCCCTATTACACAAAATTTAAACAACTATACATAACAAGTAAATAACGCGTCCAAACGAGAGTGACACGTGGCTTCACATTTCCGAAACATATGACAACAGAAGCTGAAGAGAACCGGATGGCTAAGTCCTTCTGTGCTTGAAAACGACGGTACAAATGTTGTACTAATATTCTGTACCAAACAATAAATTAATTAATTAATATATGTATATATATATATATATATATATATATATATATATATATATATATATATATATATATATATATATATGGACGGCGGCACCGGGGGGGCAGGGGGGACTCAATCCCCCTCACTTTTTGACTTGCCCCCCCCCCCACTTTACGGTCATCAATAATGAAGTTATATATGCATGTGTTTAACCGGGCCCCCCCACTTTTTAGGAGAGCCCCCCCTTTTATAACTGTCCCGCCGGTCCTGATATATATATATATATATATATATATATATATATATATATATATATAGAGAGAGAGAGAGAGAGAGAGAGAGAGAGAGAGAGAGAAGAAAAAAGAGTGATAAATATGCGACGATTGTCCAAATTTATTTCAAATTTCAATTGTTCAATGCAATACATCTGGACTTACCTACATTTTGAGCACTTTCCCCAATCTGCTCCCACGCAAAGAGTTTTTCTTCACATTCTACAATTTCACCGGACTTCTTTTCAACGGAAATTTACCACCCGGACAATTTGCATATCTTTTTCACGGAAATTTTTCTTTTCTTTTAATACGTTTTTTTATCAAAAATTATTTTAATAATTTTTAATAATAATTTTCATACTTTTCAAATATTTGAACTTTGTTTTTTTCGAAAGCCAACTTATCCATCTGTATTTCTCCTCTGATGATAAGATTTCGATCTTTGAAAAGCCTTGGCTTAAGGAAAGAATAATAAACACTAGTTTATTACTGAATGCACCTTGCATTGAACAATTGAAATTTGAAATACATTTGGACAATCGTCGCATATTTATCACTCTTTTTTCTTCTATCTCTACTATTGCTCTATCTCGTATATTGAGCTAATCCTTTTCACAATAGGTTCCATCTACTAAAAGTTTTCACTTTGGTTTATTTTGATCCTATATATATATATATATATATATATATATATATATATATATATATATATATATATATATATATATATATACATATATATAGAATTATAAAAAGAAAAACTATACACACATTAAGGTTGTACACATAATAACTTATTCTGACCCCTTTAATTAGGTCTCCTCAGATGTATAAACAACCACGTCAAAAAAACGTTTTTTTGACGTGGTTGTTTATACATCTGAGGAGACCTAATTAAAGGGGTCGAAATACGTTATTATGTGTACAACCTTAATGTGTGTATAGTTTTTCTTTTTATAATTCTGTTTTGCTCTGTTTAAATTACATTGAGCTCTGTTATTCAGATTCCCAACACAAAATTGAAATCTACACACTATATATATTTATATATATATATATATATATATAATAGTGTTTCCTGGAGCCTGAGTGACAACAATTGTCCCGAGAATTCTAGCTGTCTCTGCTTATTTCGATTATCGTTGGAAATCATTATGCGTCCTCGCAAGAGACGTTTTCTAATTGAATTCTAATGTTGAATATTACAATTTAATGAGTTTGCTGATGATTTGTGTAAAAATATGAAGAACTATCGAATGTAACTAATTCATGGAAAAATATTAAATATTACATTCTTCAAAAAAACATAGCCGCACTGTTCACGTTCGGTTACTTGCGTATGCCTGATCTTACATAACAATGTTATTCGATAATCGGACTTTTACAAGATCGCCCTACCTATAACCATCGCACTGCTACATTTTTAGCCTTTCTTTTCCTGTCTTTTTGTTTCTGGTTTCGGTGTTTACTGGTGTCTCTTGGTGCGGTGATAAGCCTTTCTGTTTTCTGGGTTATGTATTTCTCTAGCTCCTTTTTCGTGCCTTTTCCACACAATCTTCTCTGCTTACCAGTCTCCTTCTTCCTTCGTTTCTATTTACGTGGAGTCTCTCCGTATCGTCTTTTGTGTGTAGTGCGTTATGCATGCTCATTAATTTTCTAGTTTTTTTGGTCCAGTCTGGAATGGTCACGTGTATCTTATTAGCGATAAGGTGTTTATTCCTTTTACTAGATTTCTGCTGTATAATTTCGTTTCTAAATCTTTACAATTGTTCTTCTCAGATATTCTTTTAAAATCTCCTTCTAGTCTTCTTCTTCTTCTTCTTCTTCTTTCTTCTCTTTCTTCTTTTTCTCCTTCTTCTTCTTCTTCTTCTTTTTCTTTCTTCTCTTTCTTTTTCTTCTTCTTCTTCTTCTTCTTCTTTCTTCTCTTTCTTCTTCTTCTCTTCTTCTTTTTTTCTTCTTCTTCTTCTTCTTCTTCTTCTTTTTGTTTCTTCTCTTTCTTTTTCTCCTTCTACTTCTTCTTCTTCTTCTTCTTCTTCTTCTTTTTCTTCTTCTTCTTCTTCTTCTTTCTTCTCTTTCTTCTTCTCCTTCTTCTTCTTCATCTTCTTCTTTCTTCTCTTTCTTCTTCTTCTTCTTCTTCTTCTTCTTCTTCTTTTTCTTCTTCTTTTTCTTTTTTTCTTCTTCTTCTTTTTCTTCTTCTTTTTCTTTCTTCTCTTTCTTTTTCTCCTTCTATTTCTTCTTCTTTTTTCACCTTCTTCTTCTTCTTCTTCTTTTTTTCTTTTTCTTCTTCTCCTTCTTCTTCTTCTTCTTCTTCTTCTTCTTCTTCTTCTTCTTCTTCTTCTTTACTATCTAGTTGTTCTCCAACAAATCATTCCGAATGATCGCAGAATTGGAAAAATAAAGGCATTACCTGGTAACGCCTGAGTGACAACAAGTCTCTAGATTATCTCCACTTATTTCGGCCACCGTTTGAAATCATTTAACGTTCTCACAACAGTTATTTACTGTTGAAATTTTGTCGATACCTACAGTTTTTCCCCTGCCATTCCAGTTACAACAAATCTCCTCCTGTCAGTACTCTCCATGCCCTTTCAGTAAGCGTCTGGATGTTGATCTTCTTCCTCGGCGTTTCCATTCTTCTAAACATTCCATGACATTTCCACCGCTTTTTCTGTGTGTAGTGTAGGGAAGTGGATATTTTATACTATCCCAACTACTACAAATACTAATATTACTACAACTTCCATTACCACCACTACTACTTAAAATACTTAAAATAATAATTATTATTTAACTATTTGAATAAACTCTTCGATATTTATTTGAAGAAATTTAATTTTAATCTGTTAAAGAATGTCGGTATTTAGAACATACACAATATATTTAAAATGCTGATAATAATTATCATATTTAATATTGAAATATGTTTACGAAATGTCTATGGTACGCATAGGAATCTAATTAAAATATTTCAATAAATGTGATAATTTTTCAATATTTAAAAATAGAATAGCAATCAAACACACATTATTTAAGATATTTAAATAATGATATCGGAAGACTTCTCATAAACTATTGCAAACCTTTCCCCATTCGAATCACAATGACTTACACAGTTGTATTATGACTTTCTTGTAAAAATACATCGGTTTCAATAAAGATCTGATCATTGTTCGCAATGTGCAATTGCTAGCATGCAAATACATAAGCAGACGTGTCACCTTGAATTTTTTTTATCGACGATACTATGGTCGATACCTGATATATAAGTGTTCTTTTAGTATTTTTACAATAATCTTAAACAATTGATCTAGAAAATAAAACATTTTCAATTACAATATAAAGAAACAAAACCAGACGGAGAATTGTTGGTGTTGGAGTCGCAATTGTATTAACGCGACTCACGACGAAGTCGCGTAAAAACAAATCAAATTACAGCCAAAATTCGAGTGATAAAATGAAATAAAAAAGCATATCGCTGAGAAAAATTAGCCCAAACTTAATTGTAGTCGTTTAAAAGATAAGTTTTCACAACCAGAAGCAACAAACGTCGACTATAAAACTTTGAAATTAGAAGCAATTCAATTAATTTAGAACATCAGCGTCGACGATCATCCAATAATCTATGAGGCTGTTCGAAAAGTAATGTCCGATTTCAGAAGCAGCCAGTCATTCTTACATCAATGTATTGAACCTTTTTTATCGATTCTTACCGACTTTTACCTATTTGCTTAAGATGCTGGGACACTGTTGAAATACTGACATCTAGTGCCTTAGGAATTCATTTCTCTCACACTTGCACACGGATTTGGACGACATTTGCTTTCAAAAGTTTATTGTAAAAAGCACGGGAACTTTCTCTATCGTCTTCCTCTTCAATATTTCTAACTTGTCTACACCAGTCAAAATTAAGGAGAAAATTACGCTTCGCCAGTGTTCGCGTTAATATTCATATAAATTTATAGAATTACGTCAGTAATTATATTTTTCAGATGTAAGTTATTATTGTTATTTCTGATGACTTAAAGAAAAAACAATCACCGTTGACATTTGATTTAGAGTAGAGTATTTATAACAGGCGGGGATGTTCTGTCTGACTTGCTATTTGCTTTCTCGGTGTGACGAAACGGATTTATATTTTTTATATAAAAATAAATACACATTAATCTTTATTATACAGGTGAGGAATATCACACCGGAATTTTTTAAATGACTTTCTTATAACGCGCTCATTTTTGGACCTTTTTCCCCCATTTCTTCTCGCTATTAGTGGCTGTTTGGTAAAGATTATGAACACATGCAAGAAATGCTTCAAACATCGGATTCACGAACCAAATTATTGCACCTATACAAAAAACACATCGCTTATTAAGCATGATATACAATTTTGTATAAGCCACTGCAAAATAATAATATAAAACAACATATTTGTATTTGAGTTGAACAATCAGCCATTATTTTCCGAAGGAGCTAATATTTATCTATTACTAGACGTACGCCTGCCCCGTTGGGCCACAACCGTTATCGCTATTTATTGTCCTTTGATTCCATAACATGTGACATATCTTCGTGTCTCACTAAAAAATAATAAGTCTGTTTACTTTATATGATCCTATGGATAATCATTTGCACATCTAATTTACATACGTGTTTGTGGTATGTACATGCACATTGTAAATTAGACGGCACCGCTGGAAAAAAGAGTCACCCTTTCTCTAACTGCTTACAGGAAACATTATGAACTATTAGAGAGTCGTTGGGTCAGTATAGAGTGAGAGTGAAGTAGATAAATATATAGATAGTTAAGTAAAAGGTATATGACTCGTTCAGCTAATTGCAAATTACGGCTAATTAGAAAAATTATAACTGATGTTTTGAAGCATAACTCAATTCCAGAAGTAAGTCATATTTTAGCATGTATTTTGTATAATTAAATTATATCGCTAAAAAAGCCTTAGGAAAACAAACGTTGATTGATTCAGAGTTTGTATAATAGTGGATATATTGTGCAGGGTTTTTTTTACCCCGCCTAATAAACCGGTATCGTCCGGGCCTTCGGGTCTGGATTTACGCCGGTCTATTGATTGTCGGTCCTGTGCAGTTCTAGGAGGTGCACCCTCCCAGGCTTTGCCTTCTCACCCTTTGAGAAGGGGTTAGTTTATTGCTAATCGCCCGAGGCGCCCCTACCGGGGAATGCCGACGGGGCTGCCCAGGCAATTTTTAATGGCCAGAGCGCTCAAATTCTCGGGCGCTGGTTTTTCAATTCCCACTTTCCCGACCTTGTGTCACATCTTACCTTGTGGGAGGAAGATAAATAAAAGTGGATATATCGTGCATGTATTGTTTGGTGATTTACTTATTTGATGAAGCATTGTAAATTTTAGGTAAATTTTATAGTCTTTTGTTGTTTATATAACGACTATAAGCTTTCTTGTTCTGCTGAATACTCATATTAAAAAAAAAACGTGGAATATGAACAAGCAAGCGAACCTATTCGAATTGATTAGGTTAACTTGTCTGAAAATAACAATAAACCATACTGATACGTGCGGCGGTCAAGCTGTAAACCTAAAAACGATCATTAACGAGAGTTTGTGAAAATAAAGATAAAAGATTGTTCCATTCTCCTTTTGTTTCTATTGATCTCAATCCCACTAGATAGTATCATCCTAGTGCAAAAATCCGCGAGCTAGATTATCGTCCAATCATCGACGTCGCTGGTATTAAAAAAAAAAAGACGGTCCATTAGGGACTTCTGCGCATGCGTCCCTTTTGTATCACGCCGCCCACTTCCTGTTCGTTTTGTAGCAAGTTTAGTGGATAAGAAGACAGCGTCAACGTAGTCGTGCCCCGCCCTTCTGTGTCACTTCTTTATCAGCTTCATTCACCACAGACAACCCCACCGTACAAGCATAGACGCTCTACGCTTTTTGGCTAAGATCAAAGTGTAGTATCTGTTCCGATGGATACTACACCCCATATACTGGTATTGTCTTGGCCTTCGGGGCCTGATTTACGCCGGTCTATGGGTCGGTCCTGTGCAGTTCTAAGGGGTCCCCCCAGGCCTTGCCTCCCCTCTTTGGGGAGGAGTAAGTTTATTGCTTACTGTCTGAGGCGCCCCTACCGGGGAATACCGACGGGGCTGCTCAGGCAATTTTTAATGGTCAGAGTGCTCACCTCTCGGGCGCTGACTTTTCAAATCCCACTTTCCCGACCCGATCTTGGGCCACATCTTACTTGTGGGAGTAAGATAAAACTGGCCTTGTGCCTAACTTCCTGGAGAGGAGGCAAATAAATACTCCTGTTACGCACAATATAACATCTTCGAACAACTATCATTCCCTTGAAGAGAAGCGTTTTCAGCTTTGTTTCAGTGACATATATCAACGTAATAAATTGTCGTTTCAGTACTTTGCATATTGTATTTGAAATAGACGAAAATGTATTCATTCAATACACACAACTTTTGTGGCAACGAAAATAAAGTAATGATAACGAGTGAGAGTTTAAAGAGCGCAAGGAACGCCATAGGAGAAACGGTTCTTTTGCGTGTGCGAAGAAATTCAGTACACATGTTCATTTCGGTTGTCGCTGAGTGCGTTTACGTGTGGATAAATGGAATAAACATGGATGTGTATGTGTGTGTAAATTAACAAGCCTGTTTTGTCAGTGAGGGAGTTTATGTATGTTCATTTCGGCTAGCGCCATGGGCGTTTATCTGCGTGTATGTACGAACTGTTAAAAGCTTTTAAAAGGGGTATAGAAAAATACCAGAACAAAGAGAAAGAAAGCAAAATACGCTTTTCTAGACTGGTTGTGAATCGAACATGCAACCTTCTCAAACGAGCAGCACTTTGATATAACGTCATTGTATCTTCTTACAATGAAGATATGATTAGAGATATCATCAGATAAAATTAAATTCGACATTACTTCATGTACTCTTTTCATAATGGAGAATTGGTGTCTATCCATAACCTAAAACAGTGTCATATTTGTGAGGACGAGTTGAATTATCAACTAAACAAAACAGACACCTCCGACTATATATGTCCTAACGACTGTGAACATTGCCCTTAAAATTGGGAAAGAGATGATCTATAAGTGTTAGACAAGTCTCAGGCAGTAATTTACTGATTCATATCAGTCTCACCTTGATTTGTGAGACACTTAAAAATAGATAAGTATATAAACAAGACGAGATAAAAGAACTACACAAGTGATGATTGTAAAAATTAAATACCGACATCTTAAAAGAAACAAGCCGCGCGTGCGTGGTCCCCCTCTGTATGTGACTCGATGTGGCGAGTGTAAAGTGCAATAAATTTGGGCAATTTGGGGCATTTTTGACCCCCCTTTGACCCACAGGGGGCGCGAACCAGAATTTTTCTGAGGTCAAGGATGCTCATTTTATATCCAGAACAATTGCCTGTACATTTTGGCCAAGATTCAGAAATATTGAATAGACGGATCAAACGTTATGAGAGAAAAGGGTCATTTTTTGCCATTTTGGAGGCTTTTGACCCCCTGAGGGCGCGAACCAGATTTTTTCCAAGGTCAGCGATACTTATTTTCTATTAGGTACAATTGCCTCCACATTTTTGGCCAAGTTTCAGAGAAATTGAGTGAATGGATGAAAAGTTATGAGGCGAAAAATGACATTTTTGCCATTTCGGGGCCTTTTGACCCCCTGGGGGGCTAACCAAATTTTATTTCAAAAATCGGAGAATGTCACTTTCTAACCTGACCAAAGTTACAACTTCATGCAAAATTTCAGAGAAATTCAATAGATGGTTGCGGAGAAGAATCCGGACGGATGGACGGACGGACGGACGTACATGCCTCAAAACATAAGTTCCCCGATTTTATAAATCCTCCCCCCAAAATAGAAACATATATAGAGTGACCCCTGTTATGTAAAAAAAGACACGAAGCATAGAAACCGTATTTAGGTTTTATTCAGCATATATGTGAAAAAGTTAGTATGAACAGAGGGAGATGACAGTGGCTCAGTTCGAACTGACAATTTGAGTGTGCCAAGTTCGTTTCCAGCTCGTTCCACAGAATCATTTTTATTTAGGATGTTGGCAACCTTCACCTGGAAGTATCCGATGTCTTTCGAGAAAGAATTATGTGCAACTTTCCATCTCTCATCCGCCTCTCTCGTTCCCTAATTTCATTCTTTCGAATAATTATATCAATAAATCTATCTATCTATCTATCTATCTATCTATCTATCTATCTATATTTTTATGTAATTATTTTTATTGGTGATTGAAGTGTTCGTTGTTTTTTTTGTTGCTTACTATTATTTCGATTGTCTCACTTCCTAAGTGCTTAAGATGCAGAAAATTGCATTATAAGTCGCCTTTAACTTTATAGGACGTATGTTTCGTTAATATATACATTTTTATTAATTTTATACGCACATAAAAGTAAAGATCTAACTACCTATCTATCTATATATATTTTTTAAATGGGTGGCGTCATACAGGATTGATTTTTGTTTCATGGAAGTCGCCCCAGACAAGACATGAATCCACTTGATGTAAGGAGATAAAAAAGATATAAACGGCAAATGATTAACGCCAATACACTAGATGCATACTGACCTTTGTAGCTTCATCAACGTTGTGACATGATCCAGTGTGCATGGCGACAAGATACAAACAAAGATACAAACAAACATGTAAAACATACAAACAATATTCAAAAAATGTTTTTATTATCTAGATTTGCGTTTTGCGAATGACGCTATCAGTTATCATCGAAAATCATTTTAAAATAAACGTTGCGTATTTGAAATGTTTTTTCTACCACTCATCTACCCCTCATCGTGTTCGCGTATACATTACAATCGGAATGGGAGGTATGAACCTACAATTTTCTTTTAGTAGAATATTGATGTGTGTCTAATTAATCGTATTCAATTAATAAAAGAAAAAAAACTGATGGACCAGTCATATCGTTCGTAGAATTGGTCGACAAGAACATTTATGGTCGCTTCACGTAATTTCCATGAACATAGTTTCGTGCCAAGAACTTTATATCTTTGTTACACATTGTGGGCGGCTTTATTGCAGATTAAAACATGGTCGCCTTCAAGTCCAATGTCAATAAATACTTGTTGAGCTGTCCCCTTAAGGATTCAAATTTGGCCCATTCTATTTATCGTTTTCAATCCTCTCATAATATTGTTCATCAACTACCTGGCAATATTATTAATCCCTGTCCTCGACTTACTTATACCTTAGTAAGTGGTGTTTTTTTTAGAATAAAAACAAACAAAATCCTGCGTAATGCTCATTCTATACGTAAACCTAGAGGCGACTTATCGGCGCAATTCACCGCCTGTAAGAACCCAAAATAATGTTTATTCTTTCAAAAGTTATGCCAATTCGAGTTGCTTTGAAATCGACACACAAAAGATTATTAATCAAACGGACAATAGAACAACATGATTAAGCCTCCTTTTATTTCGAAAGAACTCGATTAGAAATACTTGTCTGCCATCGTTTATAAAAAGCAACGTCTATGTCTTCTCTCGTGTTTCAGCCTATCTGTGCGCTCTGAATAGACACCAGTTCTTCAATAAACCAATCTTGAGCCGCCCGTGACCATTATTGAATTTGTTAGATATCTACATAAGCAGACATAAAGAGATTTCTCCCAATTATTTTTGGTGGAAGGGTGTGATGTTCTAATCTTTACTTCTTTTGATAACACTCTTCATAATAGTGGATTCGTTTTTGCGGTTTATTTGTGTTCCGTTAGAGGCTTCGAACTTCTGAAACATTTCAAAAGATATAATTCAAGTGAACAATGCATACGATCATCTGAAAATTAACCGAACAGTCGAGACCAATTTAAAATACAGGAGGGGAAAAAAAATGTCGGTATAACACACAATGAACTGTGATTGTTTAAACAACAGAATGTATTTTAAAGTAAAATATAATTAGATTATTTATTATTCATTAGGAATTCTAAGACACTTTGTATCTACTTTTATCCCCACGAGGGCTAAGTTAGACACAATGTCGGTTGTTTATGTGGTGAATATCCAGCTCCCCCCAAATAGGTACCCTGGGTGAGACAAAAAAAAATTCAATTGTTCCAATCAAGAATTATTTCTCCTACTCCGACTGAAGATAGAACAGTTGCTACACTTTGGTACAAGCCAGAAGACCCTTAAAGCACAGTTAGATACGTCCTAAGATGAACTACTGCTGCCACATCTAGGAGGCGCTGTCCAAAGCACTCTTTCTTACCCTGACAGAGTACACATTCCATTTCGCTATCTAGTGAGTGAAGATGGGAGGTGACGGTGGTTAAGTGGATATCGACATGAACTGAAGACCTGGGTGTTCAAAGTTCGAATCCAGTCGCTTCCAGAGTACCGCTGTCACTTAGGGATGTTGGCAACCGTCTTGTGGTTCTTCCCGTAAGTACCCGATGTCTTTCCAGAAAGATTTCTAACTAGAAAAACATCGGGGAAACTAATGCCAACACCAGCATCATCTGATTCACACGAAAGAAGGAGAAGAGTGAAGATGTCTTCTCTTGCCGACAGCCCTTTTCTCACAGAATAGACGTTGCTCGTCTTTCTCCACTCTATAGCTATTTCCGTTGATGTTGCCTAGTTTGGCTCCAACTTCTGGTTCCTTCTCGTGAGACATTTGCAAAAATCACTCGTTTAATTACCAACACTGAAAATAACTTCTCTTTTTTTTCTTTGTGTGGCTACCGTCAGGAAGAATTTCCATGAACATAGTTTCTTTTCTAGAACTTTCCATCTGTGAGACACATTCCCACAGTATTGCTCTCTTGCAGACTGCAACAAGGTCGTGTTCAAATACGATGTTTTCAGAAACCGTCCTTGTAAACAATGAAACTTTATTGATTAACTCTAGCCCTCAAAGATTATTCCTTAAATGTCATCTGGTTTCATGAGTACCGTGTTTTGATCCCAATTTCTCTTAATCCTTTTTTCATATATTTCTTAACTGTTTCTAGTGCTCCTACACTTACCGGTACTACAATAGTTTTCTTCACGTTCCCTATTTCCTTTATCTCTTAGTATTTCTGTCTCCTTCAGCTTCAGCTTCACCTTGTGATATCCTGATACGACGAAATTTATATTTGTCATGTTTTTTCCTTCTTGTTAACTATTAGCACACCGATCTTCTTGCTAGAATGAGTTCATCCGTTTGTATTTCCATGTTCTCAGAGAATTTTGTCTTTCTTTTTCCACACCGTTTTCCGTTTGTCCGTGTACGATTTGCCTGCATGTTCAAACTGAAGCCGTTTGTACAGTTTACAGGACATTTTTTATGAACCCAGTTTTCCTTATTCCTATTGGATGAGCTTGCTACATCTGCTGTTTAAATGGTTTACCGTTTTGTCTCTTCTTCCACGGTCTAAATTTACATTTTTCCTGCATGTTGTCTATCCTAGCCTTTATATAGTTTGTTCTGACTATGCGGCTGTTAGTAGCGATTCCGTTTCTCTATTAATGTGTCATTTCGGTAGCCATGTCCATGTAGTTTTTACATCATCAATTTAGATGATGTAAAAACTACATGTAACTGCTTTCCGTTTTTACTCAGTTTTTATTTTCCCGTTTCGCTGCTTTCCGTATTGTTTATTTTGGCGGTTCTATTGGCGGCAGTAATCCGCCTTTCTGTGTTTTGTGTTGGTATATTTCTACTTCTTTTATCGCATTGTCTAGGTCTTCTTCTTCTTCTTCTTCTTCTTCTTCTTTTTCTTCTTCTTCTTCCTCTTCTTCTTCTTCTTCTTCTTCTTCGCGTTCTTCTTCTTCGCGTTCTTCTTCTTCGCGTTCTTCTTCCTATTCTTCTTCTTCTTCTTCTTCTTCTTCTTCTTCTTCTTCTTCTTCTTCTTCTTCTTCTTATTATTATTATTATTATTATTATTATTATTATTATTGTAAGTCATATTTCTTGGGAAAGTATTATAATTATTACTAGATTAATATATTTCCCAGTGGGGCAAAGTTTTAATTACATTAATTAGTTGTCTTATATACAATCTAGTGAACATTAAAATTGTTTGTGTTGTCTTGTTTAAGAAATATTCAGATATACCAGCACATATCAAGAGAACATATGCGTCTATTGATCTCGAGACTGGTGTAAGTAACATAGTATTTATTAAATACAATATAGCATAAGCATTTTTGACTGCTGTTTAAAAATAGGATCTGAAATAATATATTTTAATGTTTTCTAATAAGTCAAAGATAATAATAATAATAATATAATAACAATAATAATAATAATAATAATAATAATAATAATAATAATAATAATAATAATAATAATAATAATAATAATAGGAACGATACAGAGAAGATCAGTATGCTCCCGGCTTAAATATGCCACGCAAATTCATGAAGTGTTCCATATTTTTACACAGATACACGAGTGGCTGAAACGGCCAGGATAGGTTTGTAAGAAAACTCTTAAGTGATGTGCAACTGTTATCGAAAGCTGAGAATACCAAACATCTAAGGTGACTTGTTGTCACTTACGCTCAAGTGAACACCACCTGTTATTGCAACTCGTAATAACGTGTGTGGGAAATCTTAGTAAGTAAAATTGAGTGTGACTTATTGCCAACGAAATTCCAATGCTGAATATCTGGGAGACTTGTTGTCACTTAGATATCAGAGAACACTATTTGTTATTTCCAATGATATATTGTTAGATAGTGAAGAGAGCGCCAGAGAGAAGGATGCCCTAAAAGTGTGTTTGTGTGTGTGTGTGTGTGGGGGGGAGGGGCTAAAAGCAGAAGTCGAGAAAAACGCGTCACTTTCGCCCTCGAGGCTTCTATCTTTTTGTCTTCTGACGACCGACTCGATCAGACAAAAAGAAACGTCGCCTCTCGGCGAGCCCCGGTAAGGGGGGGGGCGGTGCCGCACAGGTAGCTGAAGTCGGCTTGCCTTCAGATATTATTGGTGTCTCTCTCTCCAATGAATTAATTTTCTCTCATTCTCTCTCTCTCTCTCTCTCTCTCTCTCTATATATATATATATATATATATATATATATATATATATATATATATATATCGTACACACACTTTTCAGTTTCTGTCGTTGGTTCTTTTTTAAATGAAACTGTACTGGTGCTGTAATGTGCTCCGACGAACTTGCTGCACTTCTGCTCTCTCAACGTAAAGACTCAGATTGATCTGACAATCAGCAAAACTCCACACTTTCACTGTAGAGGTCCCAGGATGCCGGACAGCTTTCTACTCTAATGGCTTCTTTCCACGAACCGCTTGCCTTTGATTTCTTTATTTGCTCGCTGTTTCCCCGAATGTACTCATATACGGAAACTTAAATATAATGTGAACATACATCTCGCTGCAGAGCCCCCTACGTAGGATGCCGCTAAAAATCCGACCCCTAAACCATAAGAGACCTTACGTCTCAGATGCAATGTACCTTGTTTGGGGTGGAGATAAGCAACATAAAAACAGATTTGAAATCTAGAATTTGAGTGTAAAAGTTCCTCGGTGTAGTAAAGTTATCAAATACCACAATATTTGTCGTGATATCTTTTGAATTTTCAAACCTTTTTCCCCGTCTTTAAATATTTACATGTCAACAAGTTTTCTCTTTCCTATAAAATGTTTAAATATATTTCTGGTTCAATAGATTTCATAGAAGTTTGGAAGCGTTATCTATGAGATTTTTTTTCTGTTTTATTGGCTTTTTTGCGCAAATATTAGCACCGTCTTCGATGACACCAAACATTGGCTTCTTCAGATAATAACATCACGTTACTTCAGACTAAAACTATTAGTAGGAGATTTAGCTGCTTACAGATTTAAGCCAAAACTTGGACACGTTAGATACGGATACTATCAAGTGTTTATAGCGATTCTTTTACAAAACAATTTAAGTATCATTCAGATGAAGTTAGAAAAATATTTTTTTATTTAACTATTACAAGCAAGAAAAGCGTTCAGTAATGCATTTCATTACGTTCTTTCTATGAAATTTGAAGATCCCCCCGAATTATTCATATTAATCAGTTTTTCTCATGATATACTGTTCTCGTTTTATTGGAATTACTTCATAGATGTTTAAATGACATTTCCGAAATATGTAATCTTGTTTATATGTTTATGCCGTCCTGGATATTACGAAACTGCATCTTGTAGTGATGTCCAAATTTGGGAGATTTAAGGAGTGTGGAGTCACCACTTTATAACCACCACTTCCAGCTACACTCTGATTCGGAGTGGTAGTACCTGTAATGACCTCGTTTATGGGTTTACATATGTCGTTATGTCGTTTACATTTTTTTTGTTTAAAAAATATACGGCTAATAAGAAAATTAATCTACAAATCAATCGTATACTAGACATGTGTACATATTCCATGAAAAATGACAGTATACTGAAATCATATGCCCTTAATACACTAAATGTACAAAAGCAAGGAAATTCCCAAATTTTTACACTTTTATTGTCATTAAGGGCATAACTACGTACTCACAGATAACATGATTTCATGATTGAACTTTCTGGATCTCTGGGTTGCCTTGATTAGTGATACTGAAATTCTACACACTTATAGAACCTATCAAATAAAATAGTTGTGCAAAATTTTAACTAATTTGGTTTATTGGTTTTTGAGTTATGATTGATCAAAGAAATGAGATTTCCAACATAGGCCATTCGTGTAGTCTATTAAGGGATAGAGCGCTCTCGCGCCTCCCTTGATTCGACACAAAATGGTTGTTGACATGTCGTAAAGTAACTAAACAACAAAGTTAACGAAAACTGATTTAATCATAATAAAATGTGTACTAATTAGGGAAGACCATTTTTATGGTTTTATTTCAACTGAAAGTAAAAGCATTTAATTTAAGTTTACATGCAAAAAAGGAGGGGTTAAGCAACCCGTCGTAGATGGGTACCAGCTGATATATAGTAAAATATAGTAAAAAGTTTCTAATTCCTTTTCATCCTTCTACATATCTATCTGCTCTATCCTGGATATTGAGCTGTATACTTTTCACAATAGGTTTTACCTTTCCTAAAAGTTCGCTTTTAGTTCACCACTTCATATATATATATATATATATATATATATATATATATATATATATATATATATATATATATATATAATATTTATAAATAAATATTAATTAGGGAATTAGCTAATAATTAAAGAGGAATTTAACTTTGTAAATAGCGAGTTGGCGGCTAATTTTACACGAGCAGTTAAAGTGATCAACAAACTGTGTTTGGATCTTGCATGAAGCTATTTGTACTGCTTGTTATTAAACTCACTCAGAGTGTCCGGCCTTTAGTGAAGGGGGTTTATGATAATATTTATAAATTCAATAGCAGGACAATTCCAACTATATTTGACCCATATAGATCATCTAGTTATTAATTTGATTACTATGATAGTAATACTTAATACCGATATCCTTTTATTTAATGATTTGTAATGAACACGTTCCTGTATTTGGGATTATGCCAGCCTGTTTACATGCATATATCACATCTCATTTTCTTCATATGAATAATAAGAACGACATCAGGCAGACATTTATTCAATAATTTAGTTAAAATATTTATTACATAATTAATTAAAGGAAATTAGGGTCAGCAATGCTTTTCGAGCGCGGGGGGGGGGAGACAAAATATCGTCAAATCTTATTTTCACGAACGACTATTTCACAAAGTCATATTCTTTGTGTTTGAGTGATAACCCGATGAGACATGGCCATGTTTTTCATGTTATGGTAGATAGTCTGGATTTTTAATGTAATATCTATTGTCATTGTTAACGCTATTTTGTAATATACATCTTTGTATATATGTTTCACAATCGATTTTCGCTCTACAAAAAGGTATCCTTTCAGTACGAGAAAGAGTGGATACTCACTGTATAGGTGCCTATGCTAGGAGTCCAATGATGAGACTCCAAATTCTGAACTTATTCTCATCTCGCACTGTTTGAGTCCAGTACGGCTTAAAAAGCAGAGAAAACTGGTGTTATTTCCGCTTTGCTTTTTCCTAGACTAGTTGCACAACCGAGGCTTGACAGTCTAATATAATATATATATATATAGAATAAAATATGAAACTAAAAGTATACTTTTAGTAGATAGAACCTATACTGAAATGGTTTAAGCTCAATATACAAGATAGATCAATTATAAAGGTAGATGAAAGAAGAGGGATTAACATGTATGGATGACATATTTATTTCACCTTCGATTTCGGCCCACGGAAGTATTTTTAAATGGCCCGAATTCTCAAAATTAATTCCGAATAAGTGCCCTCCACCTACGACTTGAACTCAACATCTCACTATTAGAGTTACTTCATTCTTAAACTCTTTTCCATGCTGCCTTCACGAAAACACTTCTTTTCCATCTGTAAATCTCCTTTCATTGGACACATCATCAACGGACAATTACCAACTGGACAGACCCCATATCTTTTTTACACGGACTTTTTTTCCACTCTCCATTACTTAATATTTTTTCAAATTTTGAATTTTGGCTTTTCCACTGCCAACTTGATAAGATTTTGATCTTTGAAAAGCCTTGGCTTAAGGAAAGAATAATAAACATAATTTTATTACCGAGTATACCTTGCACTGAACAATCAAAGTTGAAATAAATCTGTCATTCGTACATGTTTATCCTTCTTCTTTCATCTATCTTCATATATATATATATATATATATATATATATAAAATATAAAACACTTTTTATATACATAGTTTGTATATGTGATGAATCAATAAATATTGTAATTCATACAATTTTTTTTCATCATTTCCTTTTTTTATATAATATATATATATATATATATATATATATATATATATATATATATATATATATATATACATATATATATATATATATATATATATATATATATATATATATATATATATATATATATATATATATATATATATATATGTTTGTGTGCGTGTACCTGATATATAAATAATGCAAGCGATATGTTCTATGTCTAGAAGTCCTGAGGATAAAGTTCATCAAATCAGTTCAGAGTAATCAATTTAAAAGACTTCATAGCTGAAATTCGTTCTTATTCTCATATTCTTTCAATAGAGCTAAATTAATCTATTTTCGTTGCGATTTAGAATAAGTATGATAGATGGGAGGAATCAGTTGGTGTCTTTGATTTCCAACCAAACCAATTAGTCATGATTCTTTTCCTTGTCGACAGACGGAGACTTGTAAGCTATACTCAGGTGTTTTGCGACTGATAAGAACGAGTGGTGGATGAAGAGCAAACAACACACACCGCTGATCTCGGCACTAAATATTTCTCACCTTTTTGATTTTAAGTGTTCGCATGTGTCATCATCTTTTCTTTGATTTCTTATTGTTTTTTTTTTTAAATCTCTTTTTTAGACGACTTCTTTTGAAAAGTTTTAGAAAATGACGCCTATTTACTTCCTTCAGATATTTTCTTACTTATTTATTCATTCCAAGAGGTTCATCGTCTTCGACGGAATGTTACTAAACTAACTTAACCGCGAAAGCTAATTTCATAGGATAACTGAAATTAATGCCCATCCTAGGACGGGTAAAATAAATTCATCTGAAGAGAATAGTTTTGTACTACTTATATGTCCCTTTTACAAAGATTAAAGTCAATATATAATACTACTCAAACTTATGTCTACAATCCTTATTCCAATTTCACTAAAAATCAGTCACATGATTTTTATTTGATAAAGTTTAAAACATCTTAAGAATAAATTTATATTCAGGGAATCTTGCTTAATGTGTGCCTAATGGCTATGAATCAAATTTAATACAAATATAAAATATTTGAATTTTTAAATAAGAGTTATAAGATAACCTTTTCTTTTAGTTGAGAAGTTTGCGTTTTTAAGTTAATGTATACATATACACACACATATATTTGTATATATTTGTATATATATATATATATATATATATATATATATAAATTTACAGATGATGTTGTATCTTACTGTGTATTAATGTCAGTTCGAAGCAAAGAAAAGCTAACACACGTTTCTAAAAGAGTTCAAAGCATAATTGATAAAATCAGGCAGTAAATAAAAGTATCCCGTCATCATAGATCGTTGTTTAATTAAAATCGTATACCATTAAAGCGAAACTTTATGCAACAGTCTTATACCCACTAAAACGATTGAACATACTTCAATGAACTTGGAATGTCAGGAATATGTGTTTACTCATGTCTATTACCTATTACTTAACTTTCACATTTATCTTAATTTTCACAAAGGGCTTACAACCCTTTTTTCCCTTTTGCATGAAACAAAACTAAACTAAATAATCCAACATTACCCACCCGTATGCCTGGCAGTTGTGCCCCATAATTATTAATGATCGGTTAATTACTGTAGGATTAAATATTCTACATAGAACTCAATAAACATATACACATACTTAACTTTATATAAATAGTATTTTGGTTGCCGAAAATACACTGTTTTATATGAAATGGCGTGTTTTTTAGTAACATTATATATGTTAGCTACGGGTTCCTTTCGATTGCTAGAATAACTGCGGTACTGAAAATACACATTCTTCTTTTTATTGTACTTTTTAATACTATTGAATCACCAAAAGCCACTCAAAGATAAGGGTCAATCAGATTGGCAATTGGAAGATTGAGAATACTATGAGAGACTTTAAAACAATGAATTGACTAGACAAAGTTTGATTAATTTAATAGACAATTCGATAAACATTTGTTGACATTAGATTTGAAGACGACCATATTGTAGTTTGCGGGGAAGCAGTCTCGCAGATGCAATATTTTCCAAAGATAGGAGATTTTTGGAAAGAACCCCAGTTAATAGAAACTTCTGTTTTGTTTTGGGTACACAGAGAAAGAAAATAATTCTTATCAGTGGCGGTAGGAAGATGAGTTTGTTTTGTAAATGTTTTACATGGAGGAACCAGTGTGTTGATTTGGTGAAAGGTGGATTTTGAATAATATCAGGTACGGTCTCATGCTGAATCAATTCTTACTTGGATTGCTTCAAACGCTCTTGGTTCTGGTGGTATTTATGTACAGAAATACTGAGTTTTAATTATATCAACTAGGTCTTATGCTGAATTGATTCTAACTTGGAGTGCTTAAAGTACAATTGTTCCCTGTGGTGCTTATGTAAAGAAAGTCGGAGTTTTAATAATATCAGATACGGTCATATGTTGAACTTATTCGTACTTAGAATGCTGAAAATACTTTTAGTGCTTGTGGTCTTCACAAAATGAACAGCGTGACGTTTGAATACTATTAGATACAGTCATATTCCTAAACAATTCTTACTTGGAGTGCTTAAAATACAGTTGGTTGACACGGTGTTTATATGGGAAAAGACAGAGTTTGACTGGTGTCAGAAAGTGTCGCATTTAGAACCAATACTTGGTTGGTGTGTTTAAAATACATTTGGTTCGTGTGGTGTTTATGTTCGAACACGCAGTGTTTTATTAATATCAGATCCGATATCATGCTGAGCTAATTCTTACTTGGAGTGCTGAAAATACATTTGGTCCCTGTGGTAGTTACATTATAAAATAATTGAGTTTGAATACTATTAGACACAGTTACATGCGTAACACTTCTAACCACGAGTTCTTAAAATACACGTAGTTTTGGCTCAGGTTTTATTCCAAAGATAGACGACTTGGGAAAGGTTTTTCTGAGAAATGAGATTTTAAAAATCCCATTTTTCTCTTTTTCCTATTAATAATGTAGATAAACCTGAACACACAACTTGTGTTTTCCCTTTCTTTTTCTACCAATATGTGTTTTTCGTGGAGTTTTCCCTACCGCTTTACTGATTTGTTTTTCCATAAGTTTGCCTTTCCGGCACTTGATTATTCCATCAGTCAGTCCGAAAACAAGTTTACTTTTCAATTTCTTTTCACGACGAATCTATTTCCACCAAATTGATGGAGTGATCGATTCCACCATCTTTAAATCGGAATAAACATCCAGAAAATATTTTGCTTCATTAGTTCGCTTCGATATTTGCGAAATATAAAAGAGTTGTCTTTCTAAAAGGAAAAAAAAAATTAAAGAGGATCCTTGTTGGTAAAACATATATCAGGCAATATCACTCAGAGAGTAAAGAACCACGCCAAAGTTCAGCGATTCCCTACCTTACAAACTAGAGCCAGTCAACTTGAAAACATTCTTTGCAAATGTTTAACATTTTTAAAAGTTACGATCTTGTAAAGGAAACAAAACAAACATATTAAATATGTTGTTTTAAGTTAGTAAAGATTACAAAATAAAATAAATTAGTAAGTGCAGACTCCCACATAAGCATGGCCATCCTCCATCTTAAAACGAGTTCCCGTTATGATATACAGACAAACCTTTCCGGACAGCAATTATTTGGGAGGATAGAAGGCTGTTAATAAAAAAAATGTTTTTTACTCAGAGAATTCCATGATTTTAATAAACTTTGGTAAATTTGTAGATTAACATCCTCAGCTAAATTATCCCCCATAAAATGATATTCTTTTTAGGGTCATTCTAGTATGTTAGGGCAGTTAATATAATTTAACACTAACTGGGAGTTGGACTAGCAAGGTAGCTTAATTGCCATAAATATATTTTCATAGCTTACTACCTAGCTCTACTTACGTATCGAGCACTGTTGAAGTAAATACTGAAAATTGATACATAAAAAATTATATCTCCTTATAAAATGTTATGTGAATACATGAAATAGTAATATATATATATATATATATATATATATATATATATATATATATATATATATATGTATATGTGTGTATTATAATTAGTAGTAATATTGATATTATTATGTTTTCTACAAATCCACACAAAAAACACTTTACTATTCGCCATAGTAACATCATGAAGTCTTAAGTCAATCGTTCTAGATCTTCGGCCATTTCTCTTGGGTAAATCTCCTTACATCCTTAGTTTTTGTGAGCCTTATCTGAAGGCTTTTATGTATAGCAACGATCTAAATGAGGATGGTTATTTGCCTCTTATACGCTTAGACTCTTGCACACATTTGCAAAGTCTTGTCTTTTCTTCGCACGCATATCTCCATTGCACGTTCCCCCAGTTACGAATATCATAGGTGTTTTTTAATCTTACTAAGGTTGTCTTTGATGCACTCCACTTCTTATTTGTAGTTTTTGTTTCTTTTCCCCTTCTGACAATGACTGCTTTGTTGTTGATGCTATATGGAGCAGTATTGATAATGCATGGGATATTCATTCATCATCCCATCTTTTTTTTCGATGACTTCAATCCCCATCATTCTGACTCAACGCTTCACTCTAATCGCAAAGATATAGCTGGTGAAATCTGTTTTAACTTTTCTCTGGTTTATGACTTTTCCCAAATTATCACCTTCCCCACACGCTTCCCTGATAATGAGCTTCGTCAAGCATCCTTACTTGATCGTTTTCTCACTACTGTTCTTGACTAATGTTCTAATCCCTCTCTTCTTCCATTGGGTTCATCTGATCATGCTGTTGTTGATGTTGAGGTTAAGTTTTCTGTAAAGTCTATGGTGGATCGTCCGTCCATAAGGTGACGTTTAACTACAAGAACAGGCTTATTAGGACGTGCTTCGCAGCTCTATATGTGACGTTCAATAGGCTAATTAACACCTTCATTCCTAATCGTAAATTGCAAACAAAAACTTATTCTCTTTTGATGATTCTGGTGCTGTTATCCCTGAATTTATTTCCAAATCTTATCACTCTCTTGACTCTGCCATCATCAGTCCGAAGATGGATGCAATGTTTTTTTTTCTGATCTTGACCAGTCTAAGAATTCCGGTCCTGATTAAATTCCTGTTTTTGTTCTCCAACATTGTGCTTTTGAACCTTTTTCTATCTATTCGAAATTATTCGATCTCTGTTTGTCTCAGTCCGTCCCTCCTTTTTGCTGGAAAGAGTCATCCGCTGTCCTTATCTTTAAAAATGCTGGTGATCGGTCTGACACTTCCTGTTAGTCAACTCTCTATTATTAGCAAAGTTTTCGAAAGGTTGGTCAACGGACAGCTTTCCCACTTTCTGTAACGTTTGGGCATATTTAGTGATGTTCAGTATGGCTTTCGTTATATTCGTACAACTACTGATTACATAACTGTTGTAACTGAGCGGATCGGTCGGTTTATTGATAATTCAGTAGGGCCATTGCGCATAAAATTTCAAAGTCGGTCGATAGAGTATAGCATTCTATGTCTTCTGCACAAACTTCAGGGTTATGGTATTCCTGATAAGATTCTTGACATTATAAGTCCTTTTTTTCTGATCGAAGCTTGCGAGTAACTCTGAATGGTGTCTCCTTCTCTTTTCCTATCAATCTTGGTGTTCCGTGGGGCTCGACTCTACGCTCAACATTGTTTCTACTCTATATCAATTATCTTCCGAAGAATATAATTTAGAAGATTAACATCTATGCTGATGATACTACTATCTATTCTGGTGTTGCTTCTCGCTCAATTCCCTGTAATCAGTTGGAATATGCAGCTCATCTAGAAGTTGACCTGCGTTCAGTTCTGAACTTGGGTATTAAATGGTTTGTTTCGTGTAATTATGTTAAGCCTCAGCTCGTGTCAGTCAATCGTAGGCGTGTCCATTTTCTTGCTGATATTTTAATGGATGACTCTGTTATTGAGGAGAAATCGACTCTGAGACTTTGTATTCTTTCTTCCTCATCAAATCCTTCTTGATCCATTGCTTTTTCTGCTCCACGTAAAGTCGCTTATTGCTATAGCTCAAAACGCTTTCTCATACCTGAGGCTATTCTCTATCTCTACTATCAGACCATGTATGGAGTACTGTTTTCATATTTGGGCTGATGAATCTTTGTCACATGTGTAGACTTTTGATAAGAAACGTACATGTAATTTGGTTGGCTCCACCTTTTTTTCTCTGCACTCCCTCTCTCTCGCTCTCTCTCTCTATCTCTATCTCTCAAAGACATGATGTTGCTATTCTCAGTGTTTTTCTATAAATACTAGTATAGTATGTGTTTTTCAGAATTGTCTAATCTATTCCGTACTTCCATTGTTTTAGCTGGTTTGATTAGCTGGATTAGTGGTCTTCATCAATTCGCTGTTTGTATACCTCGTTATAATACAGTCTTTTATTCCTGTAGCTTATTTCCAAGAATTGCGGGGTTGTGGAACTCACTTCCTGTTGGCTGTTTTGTTTCCTGTCTATAACCTTGGTCTTTTACAAGACTAAGATTAATAGCGATCTTCTGTCTTTGCGATAATTCTCTTTCGTTCTTTTTAGCTCCTTACATTAAGTGGTTTTATGTCGTTTCTGGAACGGTTTTCATAAACAAATATAATAATAACTAGTAATATACACATTTAAAAACAACAATAGGTTTAAGACTGCTAACATTCGTACTAGAATTGTCAGCAATGGCCAGTGGTGCAACGGATATAAGTCCTAAGTAATAATAAGTGCCACGTCTTGTGGAGGTTGAAGGTTAAATCCTCAGAGCGGGCAACACTAAGAATACCATTACCAAAAACATATACCCGGCCATGACTACCGGAACAAGAGCCAGCTGCCATACGGATTAAATAAAGGGTTCAGTTCGAAATGTCGTACAAAACCCCGAGTTCGACATAAAGATTCCTGACATCGACAAGACGCATCTGAAGAAGGTCGGAGGTTACATCGGCCGAAACGTTGTGTGAAAAACCGTAGTCCGAATAATACAAATAATTCAGACTTCTGTTAGTCGGTCTGTTTGTGTCTTAGTCTCTAAGTGTCTCTTTATGTGTTCGCTGACCACTTTTACACTTTTAGGCTTAGAAAGATGAGATTTGATTATAATTGCCCCTTACAATGAAGATTTGCCCAAGCAGTTATCAAACCAGGGTACACACATTCTAAGTTACAGCAAACATAGAAATATGAGCAAGACAAATTATACTTGATTTACATGTTATTATGGCTTTCTGTAGTAAGAAGTGATGATTTTTATGACTAAATGCTTAAAGAGAAAAACACATTAACACTTTCTTAGCTTTAGTAATTGTGTTACAATGATCGTCTTAATGTTTTATCTTCTATCGTCATATCTAACCGTGTTTCGATCTTCATCATGGATTTCGTTCTGGCTTGTATAATGACCAAATCGATTACCGCCAGCTACACAGACATAGAATAAGTAAATAAATACCTCAAACAAAAATAATACACACATGTTTAAAGTTTCTGCTTCCTTCGTTGACGGTCAGAACTTGGTACCGTACAAAGTAGCAGTAAAAGTTAGAAACATCGATATCTTATACGAATTAGCATTTTTTTTGTTTCAGATAGCAATATATATATATATATATATATATATATATATATATATATATATACATATCTATATATATCTTGCTATTTACAAAGTTAAATTCCTCTTTAATTATTAGCTAATTCCCTATGGTCGAGAGGTTAACGCTCTTGACTGCACATCAGTGGCGATTTGTGATCGGAGTTCGCGCCCGCCGAAACATCGATGTCTGTAGGTAACAAATAATTAATATTTATTTATAAATATTATCATAAACCCCCTTCACTAAAGGCCGGACACTCTGAGTGAGTTTAATAACAAGCAGTACAAATAGCTTCATGCAAGATCCAAACACAGTTTGTTGATCACTTTAACTGCTCGTGTAAAATTAGCCGCCAACTCGCTATTTACAAAGTTAAATTCCTCTTTAATTATTAGCTAATTGCCTAATTAATATTTATTTATAAATATTATATATATATATATATATATATATATATATATATATATATATATATATATATATAAAGTGGTGAACTAAAAGCGAACTTTTAGGAAAGGTAAAACCTATTGTGAAAGGTATACAGCTCAATATCCAGGATAGAGCAGATAGATATGTAGAAGGATGAAAAGGAATTAGAAAAGCAAAAGTCAAATCTTTTTTCAATTCAGTTGCTCATAGCAAGGTATATTCCGCAAAAAGGCAATTTATTCAAGTTAAATTTTTCCTTAAGCCAGGCTTTTCAAAGATCAAAATCTTATCATCAGAAGAAGACGCTGGGATAGATAAGTTGGCAAAGGCCAAAATTTAAAATTTGAGAAAGTAAAATAAAAATTGTAGGGGAAAAAACACAAGGCAAAACTCTGCCCGAATGCAAGCAAAAGTCCGATTGCAAAAAAGTCCGGTGTCAAAAAGTCCAGCGGAGAAAGTGAAATGTAGATAGGTAGGTTGTTAAAAGGCACGAGAAGTGACAAGAGAGGATTCAAAGTTAAAATCCCCAAAAAACCAACGTCTTCAGGTGCGGCGAAGATAGGTAGATTCCAGAGGGTAAAAGGCCCAATAAACGGTACGTTCGTAGATGCAACAGGGCTCAGTAAAACGTGAGGTGGAAAGTATTCGCCATTTAAAAGACTTCCTGGGCTAAAATTCATGGAATAGGAATAAATAGGCAAAAATACAGCCAATTAATATTAAAAGTCAAGCCCGTTGAAAAACAAGACTAGTCTGAAGAAAGGCAAAAACTCATATGCGACCAGTAGGCAGGAAAGGAAGGTGAAGGGGTGCGAAGGGGGAGAAGGGTGCGATGAATAAGTGCGATTTAAAACTAAGAGAGTGAGTGTGGGGGGGGTAGGTCGCTTAAAGTTAAGAGTGGACGTTAGCGCGGATTAGGGTTCAACTAGAAAAGAGATAGGAGGGAGTGGGGGCAAGTCAATGAGTGCGGGGAGGATATGAACTGGGGTTTTGGGTTAGTTGTTTAAACAGATGACCTCACTTATAAACAATGAGGCAAAATATATTTGAAGTGTAGAAATAAAAAAATATATAAAAATAGTAAAAATTCAAATTAAAAGTAAAAATAGAAATAAAGATAATTAAATGAAAAAAATAAGAAAATAATTAAAGAATTAGTCTTAGGCTCGCAAGGAGAGTTATGGATTGACCGATAAAGAAATATATAAATGAGGGAATAGTCGATAAAATTGGAATCCGGGAGTGAGTATTAGAATAAGGAAAAGGTAATTTGACCTCGAGTGAATATTCAGGATGGAAATCCCCAGTGTTTAAAGATTTGGATAGAAATAAAATATGTTGTTACGGGACGCTAGTGCTTTTTGGATGTAGGAAAATTAAACTTTAAACTACCTAACTAACTCAAAACCTTTGGAAGTCAAATCACTTGGAAAATAGTTATCTTTTTATAAAAAATACCAATACTTCAAGTTAGCTGCTACTCATGTTTGTCGTACACAGATTGACGAACAAAGAGATACGCATAGAAGAAACATATTTTCCACCAAAAATTACAGATACACATTTAAATAAAGAAAGTATTATATATACACAAGATACAAATCGTGGTTCCCAACTTACCTACAATGTTTCTTGTCTAGCGACTTTCTGGTCGATAAACTCTTTATTTTTTTGGTTTGTTTAACAGCATATACACCTTTTCGGTTAATTTAATTCTAAATCTAGTCGTTCTGGTAAAACAGATATCATGTTTCAGGTTTTCTTTGTTTGTTTTATTTTACGGCATATCAACCTGTGATACTTTGTAGAAATTACAGCATCTGTAAAATCTGATTTTAAACACCAGCTTTATTTAAATATTCAAACATTTCCCCTATATTTACCCAAAGAAGCGCCTCTACCAGGTATGTTTATTTGTAATATTTTTGTCGGGTCTGTTTGAGATCCAGACAATTCGGCAATACATGACATATCTTATAGGCCTTCTTTCATAATATGCCAATTGGAGCTGATTCCTTCCCAAATAGTTAATAATGAGTGATATTTGTGTGTCCTATACGGTGTCTTAATAATATCACTTGTTCAATTTGTTCTTTTATTCTATGTAATTTGCTGTTGATGCAAGAGTGCCCCATTTTCCGTTGCTTATTTATTTGATAGTTGTTAATTGTTGGTTTTAAATCTGTGTTGGGAATTTTGTTTCAATCTTATTTTGTTTCAATTCTATTTTTATCTGCATAGTCGAATTTGCATCTTCCATGTGCACCACCATGTGCAGCTAGGTGCTCAGCAGAAGTCACTTCCTTGTTGTTGATGTTCATTTCGACCCTGTTTAATATTTCTGTTAATGAATTATTTGTTTTTCTACGATTCATTGTAGTTTATAATAACGTGCTGTCTGTAAAGATGATTCATTGGTGTCAATTTAATCTAATGACAAGTCGATGCTTATTGCTTCGGTACTATACATGAATACTTTGTCAGAGAATCTTCTGAAAAAATTATCTTTTTTATACCCTGGCGCACATGTAACTCTGTCTTCAGCATTGAATTTATCATTTTGATATAGTTTTGCAATATATCATTAATTATTTGTAAATCTCCATGGTATATACCTGGGCTGGTGTTGGTTTTCGAGTATTCAGCAAAGTCAAATATTATTGTTTTTTTGTTTCGCAAGCCAAGGTGGATGTTTCAGTCTTACGTACTTGTAAGCTATTTATACATCTAACTTGACTCCATCTTTAACCTGTTCACCTCGCAGTCTATATGGCTGATTGCTCCATTCTTGCTTTCAAGTAAAGCACTGCTTCGTGATTGAAAGACGTATTCGCGTGAAGAATTTGTGGGGCATTATTCCAATCCAATGTAGTACTATAATACAATATTTGTTTTTTATTGTCAGTGGCGGCATAAGGGTTTCCACAGGAGATGTGGCAAATCCACCTAGTGCCAATCTCAATCCTTGCTGATGGATAGTGTTCAATTTGCTAATGTGTGATTTCCTTATTGATCTAATTCGGATCTTACAAATGTTTGGTAGAGTTTGATGAGTCTTCTTTTATCATCTTCCCAGGCTGTATAATTCTAATTAATTGGATTGTTTTGTTGAACATTTTTATATAGTTTATCTGAGTTATAAATGTAAAATCTTTTATCTCACATAATACCGAGGAAGCTGGATTTTGAAGAAATAGAACTTATGTCTCTTTTGTATCGGGGTTCGCCCCGTGTAACTTCTGGGGGTTGTCTCCTCCCATACTGACGATTTCAGGTTTGGCATGGGTTTATTTTGAAAATAATATTTATTTGTAAATAATTATTCAAAGCTCTCACAAGACTGAGCACTTTAAGTTGACAACAAGCCGTCATTCTGTGTAATCAATAATTCTGGACTCCGCATATTGGCTCGGCTGCTTGCTGAATAGTCGCACAAGTGATTTTTTATTTTGAAAAGAATATTTATTTATACATAATTACATATATATATATAAATATATATATATAATTATTAATGACAATATATGTATTAGCATATACTATCAGTGCCCTTTTACTTTGCAGTCTCCTTAAAAGATTCAGCTCGATGATTGTCAATTAGGATGTACTAGCTTTGAACGAAAAATTCAAAATGGCGTTTTAGTGGGCTCCTTCACGTGTGAGTTTGCTCTTTTTCTTTGTTTTTTGTTTGGTTTCACCAAAAAATGAACCACTGTATTGTGTAGGTTTTTTTCAAGACACTTTAATCCAAGAACTTTTTACTCTTTGTAAATATTTCCTGATGATTTTGTAATGTTGCAGAGACGATATTGACATAAAAACGTTGTTTGGTACAAGACAAATTAAACGACCGTAAACAAAAAAATATATGTATATCTCACAGAAATGTTATGTTTTTTTGAAATGTGAAAAAATAAAAATAATAAAATAAAACCATGGTTATTGGAATATAATATGAACTGACTTATATATATATATATATATATATATATATATATATATATATATATATATATATATATATGTGTATGTGTGTGTGTGTGTGTATTCGTTTATCTTATCTCAAGAATCGATTGCCCTCAGTTGCCAGTGGGATAGGGAGCTTCTGCTGATAAGCACATCAGCTGCATTGCCTCCAGATAATAACATATAACAAATGAAATAATATCTTGCCCTAACCGAAAAGTAATTAATATTGTATAGATTTAAAACAAGACATTGCCTGAATGGATGGAGGACATCCTCACATAAAAGAATAACGTGAAGGAGTAATGGTTGTGTTCTTTAATATTAATTGAAAAAATAATTTATTTTGTGTAATCCCTTTACGTAGAACTCAATCTAAGGGAAATCTAAAACAGAATATTTCCGAGGAAAAATTTACCAAATTATGTAAATCGGTTAATACAAATGTTCTGCTCATGGAATTAATTTTTATTTTTGATAAAATGTTATGTTCGTTAAACTTTTTATTTACATTCAAGCTACAGGTTAACAAGAAACTCTATTCTAAATAAAAGAGTACTACTTAACCCATAAGTTTGGAACAGCTATATATAGTCATCAATACACAGCTATTTCGCCCTATCACGGCTCTTATTGTAGCTAGACGTGGCAAATGTTTTCACTGCTTATTTATTATTTATTAAGGTTATATATTTATAATTAATGTATACTAAATGTGTTTTATCCAAATAATTTATTATTTGATATTGTTATAAGGCTGAACAGATACCGAAGCCTCTGTGTTTGTAATATCTGTTGTCTTAGTAGAGCGTTTTCCCCTAAAGTCTAACGCTTTTTTTCGTTTCATGCCTTCATAATTTCAAATTTTCGCATTTTTTAAATCAATATATGTGTCTGGAAATATTCATTATACTTTTGTTACGCTAATGTAATCGTCATCCAATTCTGGTTAAAAGTTAACGTTTTCTCTAAGCGCGCCTTTTACCATTTGTAGTTAGATAGAATATTAGTGTATAGTTATATAGTGAAGTGAAAGCTAGACGATTTACCCATTTAGGTCCTCGCTCCATAGACAAATAGATTCACTAGTCATCTCTCTATTTCCCCCTCAGAAACGATAGACGCAATTACATATTCTTTATAAGTTAATGAACATATTTATTTTCATAAGAATAGCGAATATAATAATATAGCATACCTATGTATATTTTCTACCTGGTTATCATAATCGAACAAGTTAATTGGGTAAGTCAGACGACCTTTTGAGTTTATTTGAAGGAACACATTCCCTGACGTCTTTCCTGTCTCGTTGCTGAGTTTTCACTTTGAGATCTCGTTGCTCAGTTCTTTTATGATTACGTGTTAAAATACGGAAGGCGACTCTGTTACGACTGACACCTTCTGCAAAACCTTCTTCGTTCTCTTCTTTCCTCAGCCCCACCGTAGGAATACAAGTCATACGAACGACATTCACCGCCTTTTTTGTCCCGGTTCCTCTATCTTCTTCACTCTCTTTTTTGCTTCTATTTTTCTTAACTGTATAACCTCTAGATCGGAAAAGGACATACATTTCTAACTGCTTTTTCATCTCTTCCGCCTGTGTTCTAGACGTTTTCTGTCGTCATTCGTATCGTGTTTTTCCATTATTTTTTATGTGAACATTTTCGCTCATTTACGAGAAAGTATTTTGATAAAATTAAAAATTAAAGCATCCTTATATCAATTAATTTGAGGATGTTATTTTTAAATATCCTCTTTTCTTATCACCACACTCTTTCTCTCTCGTTTTTTCTCTTCCTCTCTCTCTCTGTCGCTCTTGCTGTCTGTCTCTCTTACTCTCTCTCTCTTACTCCCTCTCTCTCTCTCTCTATATATATATTTTAGAGGGCGATACTGACTTTGTATCCGTGGGATAGTTCCGACGGGACAAATAAGGATATTGAGACTGACTTTTCATCCGTTGGGTAGTGTCGACGAGACAGACAAGTATATTTTGGGGCGAAACCGAATTTTAAACCGTGGGGTAGAGCCGACGAGAAAGACCAGGCTATTTTGGGTCGATACTGACTTTTCTTCCGTGGGGTAGTGCCGACGAGCCAGACCAGGATATTTTGGGGTTAGATTGACATTAATAAAATATCCTGGTCTGTCCCGTCGGCACTACCCCACGGATGAAAAGTTAGATTCACCTCCAAATATCCTGGTTTGTCACGTCGGCCCTACCCTACGGATGAACACATCTATCTATCTATCTATCTATCTATCTATCTATCTATCTATCTATCTATCTATCTATCTATCTATCTATCTATCATCTACGTCTTTGACAGTCTTTATTTCGAATACTTGATTTACCATGTTTTAAATTGGTATTATATACATATCTCTCTCTCTCGATATATATATATATATATATATATATATATATATATATATATATATATATATATATATATGATGGACTCTCCCGTCGATTTCGACGTATGAGTTCCCCACCTGGGGCTGCCCGCGCGTGAATTTGTAATTGCAAGGGTTGCGCAATCCCCATAACCGCTCTCCTGAGTCGGCATTGCTTGATTCCAATGGCAAGTAGTAATACAGGACGACTGGAAACAATGTCGAGATAAGCAAAGAGCACATACAGCACCTGGTATTCCTAAATGGTCACCCATTTAGTACTGGCCAGACTCGACGCCGCTTATATATAAAATAATAATATTCGAAACATGTTTAAATCAAGAATTCGAAATAAAGACACTCAATGACGTATTACACGTGTTGCAAAGAAAACTTATTATGGCACAAGGCTCTTAAAAAGGTTACTATAAAACTATTGAGTTTTAGATGATTCTTTGTTTTTGAAAATTGATTTAAGCATGTGTTAAAATCATTAGTACTACTGATAGGCTATTGAGTTCAATTTTATTTGTATTCGAACTAATTCGCATAAAAAATCCAACAGAACATTTTCTTAAGTTGTTAAATTACTTATATAATTCATATATACTTCGGGATTTTTTAGATGAGGGTTGATAATTCGTAGAATTTGGTATATTCGGACTACTGTTCTCATCTTGAGTGATTTTATCACAACGTTTCGACCGATGTAAGATCGGAGGTTACATCGGCCGAAATGTTGTGATAAAACCACCTAAGATGATAAAGCCACCTAAGATGAGAACAATAGTCCGAATATACCAAATTCTACGAGTAATCCATATATATATATATATATATATATATATATATATATATATATATATATATATATATATATATATATATATATAGTATTAGTATGTTTTTAAAAGGCTGAGGGAAATGCAAAGTCCCGGGTAAGATGTAAGATGGAAGGAACAAAAATAATAAGTCGAAACCGAAATCGGACTTAATATTTAGTTTTTTCTTAAAATCTTACATAACAGCAAGTGTGGTGTTAGCTGTTTGTGTGTTGTCCGGATGATTATTAAACATCATTTATTTAATATTTCGGGAAAAAGAAACTTCCCTTTGTCAATAATGATAAACATCAGAGGAAAACTCCGTCTGTGCAGAGAATCTA
Organism: Sepiola atlantica; assembly: GCA_963556195.1. NCBI lineage: Eukaryota > Metazoa > Mollusca > Cephalopoda > Sepiida > Sepiolidae > Sepiola > Sepiola atlantica. The sequence goes on along the minus strand of OY744536.1, from coordinate 12,799,548 downwards.
CCAAAATAGATGCCAGAGAACAGCGTAGGTGCAAACCAGTCCCGCAGTGAATAGAAATTAAAGTTATGTTATGTATATAAATGCAGTGTTCAAAAATAAGTGTGTAATATTGGATAAATGATAGGTATTGTATGGTGATCGATTAACTGTTTGTTTTGATAATACATATTTTAATTTTTTTTAATTTAAAAATTTTTTTAGTTTGTTTCTGTGTGTTGTTGTTTTATTTTCGTATTTTTCCGTATTTAAAATTGTTTTCTTTTTAATATAAAGTAAAGTAATTAATCTCTCATTTATAAATATTCTAAATTTTATTAAATTTATTGATCATCATATATTCAGAAAGTATTATTAATTGGGAGTTTCATCAAATTAGTTTATTGAATTAATGTAATATGTTACTTATTATAGGATTATAAATTCAGTTAAGGCTTAAATGATTAGTAAATTCGGGTGTTTAAGACAGTGTAAGGGGAATAACTCTGCCTGTTATTAAATCGGGTCTTTAATGCGAATTAATTTATATTTTCAGTCGGAAAAAGTCTGTGTATTAAGTTATTATATATATATATATATATATATATATATATATTTTTTATTTATTTATTTATACTTTATTTTTCTTCTTGTTTTTTTTTCTTTATTAAATGTTTTTAAAAATTTTTATTTATTTTTTATTTTATATTTGTATGTTATTTGTATACATTTTATATATATTTAGATTAATTTATTAATGATGCCAGGTTATGAGGTGAATTATTTAGGTGGGGTAGCATATATATATATATATGTCGTAGAGACATAACTTCTTCTGAATGACCAGGTCTCCCAAATTCGGCAGTTGCCCCGGAAAATATGTTTTTAAATCCATAAATTTGTTGCGTAAGATAGCAGAAGAGTTGGAGAAAACAGGAGGCACTGTTTTTACTATTTACATGAACATTTGTCGATTAGAAAGCTGTGTTCAAAGTTGGTGCCGTTTTTCCTCAAAGCCGATCAAAGACAACAACATGTCCACAATTCAGTGCGCTGTTTGCAACTTTTTCAACGCAACAAAAAGAGTTTTTACATTAATATGTGACAATAGATGAAACATGAATCTACCACTTTTTTCCTGAGTCAAATCGACAGTCATCGCAATGGACAGCATCAACTGAAAGACGCTGAAGACGAGAAAGACCCAAACACCATAAGGTAAGATTTTGATCTCTGTGTTTTTAGATGCGCAATGTATTTTTTGTCATCGATCTTATTCAGAAATTAATAACAAACAATAGCAACTATTATATAGCGTTATTGGTGCGTTTGAAGGAAGAAATCGCCTAAACAACTACAAATGAAGAACAAAATAGTGCTCTTTCATCAAACTAATTTACTGTTTCACAAGTCGATCGCAATGATTATAAAACTACATGTATTGCACATAGAATTGTTTCCGCACCTATCATAGTCCCAACAGCTGGCACCTATTGACTACTGACTGTTTGAAAACTTCAAAAGAATCATCGAGGTAAAAAGATTTAGTTTTAATTAATAAATGATATCAGAAACTGAGGCGTATTTCTAGGATAAAGACAAATCGGAGTCATTAAATTGTTAACGAAGCGTTGGAATCAGTGTATCACCCTAGAAAGAGACTATGTTGATGAATAAATTAAAATGTTGCCTTAAAGTTGTTATTTTATTTGTTAGGCTCGGAACATATTGAGTCATATATTTTTATAACCGTTGATAGGTTCTTGTCGATCGAACATGCAGTTACCCTTTTTTCACCGTTGTTGTCTTATTTCGGTTTGTAAAAGATGTTAGTTTACTAAAAAAAAAGTGTCAACCACAAAGTAAAACATCCAAAAATGAATAACAAATCTATTTTATATATTATTTATTTTCTCTTTTAAAAGAGTCTGAAGATATTAGTTATTATCAAAATATCACGGTTCAAGTTCCTGTTTATTATTCCAAACGTATTCATGTGTTAATACATTAACACCTAAAGCCTAGCAAAATCTTGTATCCCTCTAAAATAGAAATGAACACAATCTCATTTTAAATGACCACACCAGTGAGAAACAATAAACTTAAACAACATCTAAAACAACTAACTCGTTTAAAATATTGCTGCAAGTTTTTCACATTGCATAATATCTTATGAAACAAGCCGCGCGTGCGTGGTCCCCCTCTGTATGTGACTCGATGTGGCGAGTGTAAAATGCAATACATCTGGGCAATTTGGGGAATTTTTGACCCCCCGTTTGACCCCCTGGGGGCGCGAACCAGAATTTTTTTGAAGTCAAGGATGCTCATTTTATATCCAGAAGAATTGCCTCTACATTCTGGCCAAGATTCAGAAAAATTGAATAGGATGGATCAAACGTTATGGGAGAAAAGGGTCATTTTTTGCCATTTTGGGGGCTTTTGACCGCCTGGGGGGGGGGGGGGGGTGAACCAGATTTTTCCAAGGTCAGCGATACGTATTTTCTATTAGGAACAATTGCCTCCATATTTTGGCCGAGTTTCAGAGAAATTGTTATGGATGGATGAAAAGTTATGGGGCAAAAAATGTTATTTTTTTGCCATTTCAGGGCCTTTTGACCCCCTGGGGAGCTAACCAGATTTTTTTTCAAAAATCGGAGAATGTCACTTTCTAATCTGACCAAAGTTACACCTTCATGCAAAATCTTAGAGAAATTCAATAGATGGTTGCGGAGAAAAATCCGGACGGACGGACGGACATACCTCAAAACATAAGTCCCCCGATTTTATAAATCGGGGGACCAATAATGAAGAATATAAAATCTTTTGTTTATTTAATTTGAAATGTAAATCAAAGTTCATGAAAAATCCAATCATCCCAAAGCATCACCGATAACTTATCTTCGCCGATACTTACAAGAAGTCGAATATTATTGTTTTTTCCCGCCAAGTTCGTCGAGGAAGTTCCTCACTTTTACCTGAAGATGTCTGTCCTGTGTTCGATTTAAAACCAGCAAATAACGCATAAAATTGGCTTGTCTTTGTCCGTACATTACATATTTCGATTCATCCAGTGTATGCAATTCTCGAAGACGGCGCAGCGATAAGGCCTCGCTACACTTCGGGGAAGAGACAGCTGTGCAGACTCGCCTGAAACGAGGCCTGCCCGTCGCCGCTGAAGAAGTTATTTTTGGCGACAACGCATAACCAAGGCCGGCCCATTGTTCTTTGGTAGATAACGGTTGTTTATTTAAAACCTGTGTGCTTCTCTGCTTGTACAAAACGGGGACTATTTTTAAAGATGTTTGCTTGTTCCGTTCTGAATTATACGTTTCTAAAATAAGAGATTTGTGAGGAAATGCTGTTAACGTGGGTGAACATAACTTACTGAACGGTGCGAACGGCTTGTTGAGGGCCGGGGGAACGTATTCAGCAGTGGATGTTCGTACATCAGGAAGGACGCTGGAGATTTGTTCAGATTTAAAAGAAGACGAATGGCTAATATGATGCGCTTGCATTACATCGCCTGCTGTTTGGTCTCTTTTTTGATGAAGACAACTGCCCTCTGTACGACGACGCGTTTGATTAGTAACTTGAGTATTCAACATTTCGTTTCCATGGTTTATATTTGGCATTCGGTAATTGTATTTCTTTCTCGTCAGTTGAATAATGGTAACATTGCCAACGGCTTCTCGAAATGCATGCAGCTTGTTTAAATTCTCTCTGACATCAGCGATTTCTGCTTGACAGCGTAGAAAGGCCCGGTGTTTATCTTTAGATAACGAATCGACTCGTTGGCGCATGCTACCCGCAAGCCTTTCGTTTTTGAAATAAACGGAGCTGTGATCAACGGACACGTATTCTTTCCTCGGTTCGTGGAAGTACATTGTTGAAAATTCTGCCAAGCAGCGACCGAGTCAATTTAAGATGTTTCTCACTGTCAGTGTTATTACTTTCGTGATTTTCCTCCATCACCGGCTCCAGTCATTTCGTTTCGTCGTATCTGAAACGAAAAATTAAAAATAATACATATAATTTATATATAAAAAGTTGTATATCTGTGTTTCTGTTTCCAAGCTTATTCGTGAAAGTTTTTCAACGCAGTTTATTTCGGCATACTTGAAAGAAAAATAAATTTTTTTCTATATATATATATAAACTTCGTAACTTCTCTGTCTGTCCACTTATTACTTTTAAGCTTACAAAGTTCAAATTTGGTAGTAATGCTCCTTTACTTATTCAGATTCCTATATTGCTGGATCATTTTTTATATTGTTGTCGTTAAAATCTAGTCAACCACAGGTAAGTTTTTATAGAAGAGAAAACATAGAACTAGAAATATAAATATAATATACTGATCCAAAACCAAGAGAACTGATAGTTCGGCACGAAACCGGTTCATTCAGTATATATATATATATATATATATAAGGTTAATACAACAAAAGATATGAGGCAACTAATATCTTTACTTAGTGAACATCCGGATAAAAATAAAGCTCAATATACTGGATAGAGCATTAATAGCAATAGATAAAGTGAAAGAATAGAATAAGGTGCGAATCAAATTTTATTACAGTTCAATGTTCAGGCAAAGTTCTTTAAAGTCCTTAACTCATGAGTTTTCAAAGAAAATATTCTCCTCAGAGGACCATTACCGCAATGACATTACTGCAGGTAATAAAAATTAAACTTTGAAAATATATAAAAAAATATATATAAAAATACACAAAGGTATATAAAACATCAAATATATCGACCCAAAACATACTTTTTTGTAAACCTATACAGTTCATCCACGTCAACAAGTTTAAAATAGTTCCAGGCATGATATCAATGAGGTTGATTAAGAAATAATTAAAGTGTTCACCACTTGGATTATTTCTTAATAATGGTGGTTCAAAATGCAAAAGGTTATCCAGGCGGGAAATTCCTTTGCTATCGATGCAGTAGATAGCAGTGAAAAATGTATTTAAGGTGTATGCAAATTAATTAAACGATAAGAAAACGTTCATATGAACAGATCAGAAAACTCACTCGGTGTTGAATATTATAATGTCCAAATTCAGGGTTATTAAGAGCTAATAGGAGTCATGCAAACCATAACTTCCTGGTTGTATATATATATATATATATATATATATATATATATATATATATATATATATAAATCTAATATTTCGAACACCACTCCCACCCTTCCGAAATAAATATAAAGCGAATGCACCTTTTATTTTTATCACAGAAAATAGTTATGAAGTGTCTGAGAGGAAGGAAAGAACAAGAAAAGTAAAACAAATATTCAAATACCTATTTGAAGGGTACGGGGAGTACTGGAATTCCAGGGATACTTATCGTCAATAAAATTCCAAAGAACCCCATCATCGGTTATCAGCGACAATTCAATGATAAACGGCTATTGCAATAACCCAAATTTATTTGCAACGGTGATCGAAGAAGCGGGGACTACTGAACATTTAGGGAATCGTTTGTTTTTTTTAAATTTAGACTTCAGGAACACCACGTGATTTTGCATGTAAGCGATGACTGGTAATTACTCGTGTGAATTCTAGTTAGAAAACTATAATACTAATATTTATGTGTGAAAAAGTATTTGGTAAATATACAACAAGTTTTAGGGCCAATTATTTTCGAAGATACTTACAAACACACGCACCTATCTTCAAATCTTCATATTTACATAATAATTGAGGTCACGTGACTTCGTAAACGGTGTCTACAGACGAAAATAACTGACAATTGATCAGTCTTTGTTACCGTCAACATTGGCATAGAGCCAAGGAGATGACTCTTTTGAATTAGTCAATCCTATTTAAATCAAACGAAAAACTCTTACGCTTTTTTACGAATCGATTACATTTTTTTTTAAATTCTGGTAAATGGATAACATTTATTTTTATTATTCTCTAACATTTTTCCTCCGTTCGATCACTAATACTTCTGTCAATAATCTTGCGATTATTATCATTTAGTTAAGTAAATAAATCAAATTCTTATTTACGATTATCGATTTACTTTTTTCATAATTCAAATAATAAGTTACCTTTTCCTTTCAAAAACCTATTTAATTCTGATATTATTAATAATTACATAAAATACCTATTTGAACAATAGATATTAGACGCTAATAAATTATCCTTAAATTTAAGTTTGTTTAGAGTATTTTAAAAGGGTATTAGGATCATATTATGGGCACAAAACAATTTGAAAATTCACATATATTAAATATATGCATTAAATTTGATCCATATTTATTAGAAACGAAGAAAGCAAGATTCTTTGAAGTTCAATTTCTCCTCAATACTCTTCAAGCTTCGGCCTTAAATTTTTAGACCCATTTTAATAAATCAAAATTATGTAATAGACTTTAGTCAAAATTAGAATAAGAATTCTATCCAGCATATTTAGTATCATTATATATGGGTGTTAATCTTTGTACTAAGCAAAACTGCTTCAAACGTATTCTGGTCGGTGAATTACTCCTCGAATATATATACATATATATAAAACAGTCTGTCTTTGCTTTTCTTCATTTATAGCCGGCTTTCTCAACTGGGCAGTCTTTAAATATTTTCACTGCCCCTTTTTCCACTTTAAAACACTTTCCTTTGTCATCTCTGCCCGGGAAGTTTCTTTAATGGCGAATATTTTACATCTTAATCTCCTCTGACGCCTGCCTGCATCATCGAATGTACCTCTTATTGGACTTTTTACCCTTTTTTGGAGTTTCTATTTTCGCCGTACTTGAAGTTGTGGCTTCTTGGAATTTCACTTTGAAACTTCTCTCATTACTTCTCGTGCCTCTAACGACCTACCTATTTACATCGTATTCTCTCTGCTGGACTCTTCGACACCGGACTTTTTGGCAATCGGACATTTGCTTGCACCCTGGCACAGTTTTGCCCTACGTTTCTTTCCCTACAACTTTTATTTTATTTCATTTTTCCAAATTTTAAATCTTGGCCATTGCCAACTTATCTATCCCAGCGACTTCCTCTGATGATAAGATTTTGATCTTTGAAAAGCCTGGCTTAAGGAAAATTTAACTTGAATAAATTGCCTTTTTGCGGAATATACCTTGCTTTGAACTTTTGAATTGAATTTTGATTTGGCTTTTGCTTTCTCTAATTCCTTTCCATTCTCCTTCATTTATACATATATATATATATATATATATATATATATATATATATATATATATATATATATATATATATATATATATATATATATATGGATATATATTAATTTTATACGTACATAAAAGTAATCCATGGACACGTGTCCATGGATTACTTTTATGTACGTATACAATTAAAATATATATATTAACGAAAAATACGGCCTTTGAAGTTTAAGATGACTAATAATGCAGTTTTTCTGCATCTTAATCACTTAGGAAGTGAAACAATTGAAATAATAGTAAGCTCAATAACAACGAGCTGAAAATCACCTATAAAAATAATTACATAGAAATACATTATATATATATATATATATATATATATATATATATATATACATATACACACACACTAGCAAAACCTATCCGCCATCCTGGCAGCAATTTATTGGCGGATATAATTAACTAATATATTTGTAACACTAACCCGAACTCTGACTGCCATGTAATCGCCTAAAAAGTGGACACCTCCCCCACGAGAAAAATAACGCACAGAATAACCTACAATTTAGGTTATATATATAGGAAACTGATCCATCACACTAAATTCTAAAATACATCTTCCTTACGTAATCGCCTAAAAAGCAGAATATATTTATTGACGGGGGTAGCAGTGTGAGTTAATCTGCAAATTCACCCATATTTTACTTTGTAAAATCTTATATTTTTAACTGTACGCCCCTTTGTTATTTTTATTTTAAGCAATTGAGTTCAGTGGTGTCACTTTTTTCGCGTGAAAAATTTAGTTTATAAGATAAAGTATATATCTAAAGAAAAACTTTGTTAGTTATTTTCTTCAATGCAGAGTTTAATTAAAAAAAAAATATGCCAGGTAATCTAAATTTTTGGATTCGTGTAAACACACGCATGCTTAAAATGTGACCGGGAGTTATTCGAACTTAAAAATAAGCATTTCGAACGTTAAATGTTTTTCATAAAATCGTTGAAATGAATATTACTACTACTACTACTACTACTACTACTACTACTACTAATAATAATAATAATAATAACATTAATAATAACACATTTTTTCAATATATATAAGAATACTGTGAAACGAAAATAGAAATATGTTGTTGAAAATATTAATTTATTAGAAGGTTTTTATAAAATTATTATGCTAATGAAGAATGGGGATGAATGTGTTTACACAGCGTTCTGTTATATTTGAAAATAATTAGATATCCAATTGAATTAAATATACATAACATGTTTTGATACAAACATAGCTAGGATAAATAGAAACATATTTCGCTTTCATTTGTTTAGATATCTTTCTCTCTCTTTCTCTCTCTCTATCTCTCTCTCTATATATCATTGTGGATAAATATCACTTGTATATTTTATATAATATATAGGAGAGGAAAGCTATTTTCAAATTTGTAGTGTAGGGACATGAAAACTTATTCTAAAGAGAACCTTTTTTTGTTTGTTTGTTTTATTACTATGTAAAAGCGTAGTATAGAGTCCTGGCATGAAGTTACCCCACTAGGTGATATATCATCTTTCTAGGAGACGTAAACTCTCATTAGTGATCATTATATATATATATATATATATATATATATATATATATATATATATATACATATATATATATATATATAAATATATATATATATATATAAATATATATATATATATATAAATATATATATATATATATATACATATATATATATATATAAATATATATATATATAAATATATATATATATATATAAATATATATATATATATATATATATATATATATATATATATATATATATATATATATATAATGGTAATAATCCAGGTGAAAAATATCCACAGGGTGGTAATCCAGAGAATTTTAACCGGGTTTATAAAAAGTGCTCAATATCACAATAGAGCTTTATATATGATAATTTTATTTACACAGACATGTACAAAATCTGCGACACTGGCATGTCGATGTTATCGATCAACAGTTACTATAAACTGAGATCTCATCAGGCAGAGTTAGAATCCGATCTTAACCTCAGATCATATTTGGAGAGAACCCAAATATGTTCTCTCCAAATATGATCTGAGGTTAAGATCGGATTCTAACTCTTTCTGATGAGATCTCAGTTTATAGTAACTGTTGATCGATAACATCGACATGCCAGTGTCGCAGATGTTGTACATGTCTGTGTAAATAAAATTATCATATATATATATATATATATATATATATATATATATATATATATATATATATATATATATACTGAAAATTAAAAGAAAACGAAATACCTAAAAATGTTTATGTATTAATCAACGTTCGTCTTTATTTTAAGACTTTTTCAAGATAACTGATTTAGAAAATAAAAACATAGAAGTCAATATCTGAAAATACGTAGGGCTTGTGTAACCTGGGAAATGTGTTAGTTCTTTTCTTCTCGAACGAAACATAGACGTCAGAATTCAACATATGTGGTGCGTCTGTTACGTCAAAAAATGCTTTTGTTCTCTTTATCAAACGACGAAACATAGAAGTTAGAACTCGAAATATATGGTGTGTTTATGAACACGAGTGAAGTTTATTTAATATCGATGTTATACACGGAGTTATGTTTGGAATGTGGTGTCTAAATTCTAAGTTCGGTTCAGTTAGTATTAGTTTACTGATTAAAGCTGATAAATTGTAGAAGCCGTTACCTTGTTTAATAATTATATATATATATATAAAAATATATATATATATATATATATATATATATATATATATTGACACGTGTTATTTGACAAAGAGGTTTTCCTCGAAATATATTACAGAACACGATCACACACATTACATCACAGTGTTGAAGACTTGCCTAATCAAGTAAGATTTGCTATATAAAAAAAATTATAAAAATATTTGGAAAAATATAAAAAAATCACTTGTTATTGTCTTACTTCTCAACGCCGACATATTTCCATTTCTTGCATCCTGATAGCCTTCTAATACTCCTCTCTCTCTCTCTCTCTCTCTCTCTCTCTCTATATATATATATATATATATATATATATATATATATATATATAGTCTCGGAAGTTTCTCAACCATTAAAACTATATAAAAAAATATATTAAAAAAATATATAAAAAAAAAACAAAAAAACAAAAAAATTATAGTCTCAAGTCTTCCAGTGGAAAATCACTCATGTAAGTCAATTTATTTTTTACAGTTATTATATTAGTTAGTTTCTAACACTATTTTAAGGGATCATCAGTTGTTTACCATACACCCATATATATATTCTCGTAGATTATATCAATTGTGATGAATCTATTTACGTTAAGTAAACATTATTATAATTTTGCTCTGTTTTCGAAGATGACTGATTGGCTTGATATACGTCAGTATCTCCAATAGAATCAATAATGGATATATCGTTTTACCTTACGCAGTAATAACTTTGGGAGAGTTATGGTCACGCATTTTATTTTAATTAATCTGTGTTAAATTAAAAGTTTTCAATTCTTATTTTGATGTGATATTAACTGATAGCAGACGAAACACACCAAACTATTTTATAAATGAATCATTTTATTATAAAACAGCACAACATACGTTTATATAACATATTTTAAAAGAAGTAAAATAAAAAAAACGTTTGAATTTCATTTAAAAAAAAGGGTTCCCTTATCACTACGAAATGTGTTGCATTTCAAATATATCACTCTTTAATCATACATAGAAGTATATGATATACTCCTAATCTACCTGCTTCGACGTAAAAAAGGTTTCTGAAATGTTATTGTTGTATACGTATGTAAATTAGATAGCAAAATAATAGGGCTATATGTTACTATATCATCCATTAGAGAAAAAAATGACTTTTTTTTAGCATTGCTTCTTAATTTATTTATTATTTGATATAATTTACATAGTATATTCCTACGTACCGTAAACACGTATGTAAATTAGATAGCAACATTATAGTGCTATATGTTACTATATAATCCATTAGAGAAAGAATGACTCTTTTTTTCAGCATTGCTTCTTAATTCATTTATTATTTGATATAATTTACATAGTATATTCCTACGTACCGTAAACACGTATGTAAATTAGATAGCAAAATAATAGGGCTATATGTTCCTATATTATCCTTTAGAGAAAGAATGACTCTTTCTATTCAGCATCGCTTCTTAATTTATTTAATATTTGATATAATTTACATAGTATATTCCTACGTACCGGAAACACGTATGTGAATTAGATAGCAAAATAAAAGGGTTATCTGTTCCTATATTATCCATGAGGATAACATAGACGTACAAAAAAATCGTTTTATAGTCTCATCTCGCAATTTGAAGACATTGAACTTATCACGTGTTGCTTCTCATAGCTTCATTGATCTATACCAAAAAAGGCACCAAGAGACGAGCAAATAGACACATCTGCCCGTAAAACCCATTCCCAAATAGACTCAAGTAAATATAAACAAACAAATGTGATCTAAAGAATACCGTCAATAATAATGACACATCCAAAAGCAAAAACATACAACGGAACCAGACCACCTGCCGTTGCTGAACAAAAGCTGCAGTACGTCTTTAAAAAAAGCGCCGTGGAACATATGTTTTCGTAGGTGTTTTTTCCTTATCCATTGAAGTTTCATAATCCTATAGGGAGTTACATCACGTATAAACTGCTGTTTCGTAAAACAAACGAAGATTAAAATTGATTTTCAAATCTGTTAGATGCGTCCACGAAACGCTACGTGTCGATCTGCTGGTCTGTAACGTTTTAGCGTGAAATGTATTCTCCTTTGTTTGTTACGTTTACGTTGAACTATAAGTTTTAGATACGTCCGCATACACGTATTATATATAAATGCATGTCGCTCCGTTCGCTCCGTTCGTTCTGTTCGTCGTACTTAAGTTTAAAATAGCATTTTCATTAAAGATTAAATAGACGTATTTTAACAATAACAATTTTCATTTATATTGAATAAACAGAACGTTCAATACACACGCACACATATATATATATTTATTAATTATATACGTACATAAAAAGCCATATATATATATATATATATATATATATATATATGTATATATATATATATATCTATATATATACTAATACATATATATATATACTAATATATATATACTAATATATATATATACTACTATATATATATACTAATACATATATATATATATACTAATATATATATATACATATATATATATACTAATATATATATATTTATATATATATATACTAATACATATATATACATATATATATATATACTAATATATATATATTTATATATATATATACTAATACATATATATACATATATATATATATACTAATATATATATTTATATATATATACTAATACATATATATATATATATATACTAATATATATACTAATACATATGTATATATAATATATATATACTAATACATATATATATATACTAATATATATATATATACTAATACATATGTATATATAATATATATATACTAATACATATATATACTAATACATATATATATAATATATATGTATATATATATGTACTAATACATATATATAATATATATAATATATATATACTAATACATATATATAATATATATAATATATATATATATATACTAATACATATATATATATATAATATATAATATATATATTATATATATATATATAATATATATATATATATATAATACATATATATATATATATAGTAAGCTATGAAAATATATTTATGGCAATTAAGCTACACGGAGGCTCCCGTGTTTCATCTCCGGGGAATCTTCAGGCTAAAATGCATGGAGTTATAATTGCCATAAATATATTTTCATAGCTTACTCCATAGCTCTACTTACGTATCGAGCACTGTTGAAGTAAATACTGAAAATTGATACATAAAAAATGATATCTCCTTATAAAATTTTATGTGGATACATGAAATACTAATATATATATATATATATATATATATATATATACAATCTATGACATAATTTGTAATCAGGTTCCAAAAATCAACGCTTAATACTGTTTCTCATTGTGTTTCACGAAATGTTATTTCAACTATCACAACTGTGTAAAACTTGACGAATTTATCTTTTTCCACTTATTTATCATTCTTCATCAATTTTAATTGAGATGATTTCCAATGGAAATATTCGCAATCAATTCCAAAACAAAACAAAGCCCAAATTGATACATTTTTTTATAGTTACGTGCCAAACAGTTAAGCTTAAAATTAAGTACAAATTCACATTTTAAGGTGGGATCGAATTAAATAGCTCCCAATAGCTTTAACACAATTTTTAATATATTGTTTCTAATAAACGAAGCTTAACTTCATCTGAAAAGTCAACAATCTGAATAATAAAATGTGTTTATAGATTTTAAAAAAATGTGCATGTAAGAAAATAGGGTTACGTAGTTCTTAATTTTGAGCAAAGTGTAGTATCTGTTCCGATGGATACTGCACCCTATAGACCGGTATCGTCTTGGCCTTCGGGGCTTGATTTACGCCGGCCTATGGGTTTGTCCTGTGCAGTTCTTGGAGGTCCACCCTCCCAGGCTTTGCCTCCCCTCTTTGGGGTGGAGTAAGTTTATTGCTTACTACCTGAGGCACCCCTACCGGTGAATGCCGACAGGGCTGCCCAGGCAATTTTTAATGGCCAGAATGCTCACCTTCTCGGGCGTTGGCTTTTCAAATCCCACTTTCCCGACATTGTGTCACATCTTACCTTGTGGGATGAAGATAAATAAAATCTAATATATCTTTTATGTTTTCAAAACCGGCATGATAAAACACTTACACTTGAGAGCTCGAATACAGGGGAATTAATAACCAAGCGAAATATTAAAAGTACAAGCAGAGAAGAGAATTTCTCGTATTATCATTTACGAATTTCAGATAGTGAGGCAGATACAACTATCACTAGGCTTTTTTTTTTTTTTCCAAAAACTGAATTAAATATATAGATTAAACGTTTTTATTAAGTTTACCAGTTGGTGTCTTATTTTCAAACGACATCATGTCATCATATTTATTTTATGATAAATGAACTTTAGGAGTTGAGTTGGATAGTTCAATCGTATTCATGTTAAATAGTTTACTGCATGTATGTGAGGGTTTACGATTGTCGTCACTTATTTTGTAAAAGCATCTCCGGAAGTTAGCCTTCAGATTTTTGCAAATAGTTAGTTCGTATTTCTATCACCACTTCAAAGAACAAGTTTCATTTATTCCTCTGTGTACCTAAAACCAATCAGAATTTCCATGAACAGAGTTTCTTTCTAAGAACTTCCCGTCTGTGGAACACATTACCACGGTATTGTCTCTCTGCAGACTACAACATGATCGTTTCCAAATCCAATGTCAGCAAATATTTGTAGAGCTGCCCTTTTAAGAAATCAAATTTTGTCTATTCCATTCATTGATTTCAATCCTCCCATAGTATTGTTCATCATCCAATGGACAATCTCATTAGCCCTTATCCTCGAGTGGTTTTTAGTCTTAGTAAACGGTGACTCATTAGTATATAACAAAAAAAGTTTAATCACCAGCGTCACAGGAAAATTGATGTTGAGTGACTGGTCGACTTGAAGAGTTCGAACGCAAAACGCGATAAATCCACTCCGTTTAAATTGAGACCATAAACAATAAAAACACAAATATACTAAATCTAGACATCAAATGAAAGCTGATTTTAATTTAAATAAAAAAGAAATTATTTCGGGATCATATCATGTAACAAATAGTGTTAGGGTGTCGTTGATTGTTGAAATGCAACACTTTTTGTAGGGACAGTTTCGTGATTTTGAAAATGGCGTTCATCGCGTTTTGCATTCGAACTCTTCACTTGCTTCTTCAATGAAGATGATTGAAGTGTTTTTAGGTCGTACTGCGGTTGAAGGACAACTCACCAGACTGAAGGAGAAATGTTCCCGTCGCACTTGTTGAGTTAGTTGCTGGATAAGCAGAGCCAGACATATCACCGGAACATCAGATGGAGCAGCTAATCGAGTCAATGACTGGACCAGCGACTAATCGAGTCAACAGCCGGACAAAATTATGGCAGCCATAATCGGAGCAGCTGATCATGTGGACTAGTGTTTATTTACTCCTCTCCAGGAGTTAGGCACAAGGCCAGTTTTATCTTACTCCCACAGGGTAAAATGTGACCCAAAGTCGGGTCGGGAAAGTGGGGGGTGTAAAAGCCAGCGCCCGAGAAAGTGAGCACTCTGGCCATTAAAAATTGCCTGGGCAGCCCCGTCGGCATTCCCCGGTAGGGGCGCCTCAGGCAGTAAGCAATAAACTTACTCCTCCCCAAAGAGGGGAGGCAAAGCCTGGGAGGGTGGACCTCCTAGAACTGCACAGGGCAAACCCATAGACCGGCGTAAATCAAGCCCCGTAGGCCAAGACGACACCGGTCTATAGGGTGCAGTATCCATCGGAACAGATACTACACTTACTTCCTGTGGACTAGTGTCGTCACTAATTCTTTCTACGTTTATTATCCGAAATATTTTTGGGGTCATGAGCTGTTTTTACAGTTTGCTGCTGGACCAATTTATTATTGTTTAATGTACACGTAGGTTTATAAATATTGGCCATGTTTTCTTCTGACATAGATATCATTTAACGAACGCATATTTAATTAGAATTCTAAATTATACAATAAAGAGCGGACACTTTCAGGAAGAAGTGAAAGAATTAAATTCCAATATAACATGTATCCTGAATTTTTTAATGCTTGATTGTAAAATTTGGAATTCTCATCAAATATTTGTCCGCTAATTGATATTCTAGAGAATCTATTAAAACTAGTAAATGTCAGTGATCTAGGTTAATGTGAGTCTTACGCACATAATATAAGGTTGGGTTCGGTTCATGGAAGTGTTTAAAAGTGTAACATATAAGGTTAACCGTTAACTCTTGGAAGTTAACTACATTTTAGATATGTTTATTTTAATTTCTAATCCATCTTGTTTGAATAGTTCATACATATTTTCTTTTGTTTATATCTTATTTGGAGATCTTGCACGCCATCTCTGTATGTTATTTCCTTCTTTTCTTGGCATTGTGTGTATATTTCCTTTATCAAGAATAACCCAAGCAAGTCCGTCACGCACTCAGTATTCGTCGAGTCACGACCTTCGCTAAGAAGGCCTGTTTGATCGAAAATTACATCATACACTTTTGCGCAGGCAATACATACCGAAAAGTCAAGTTGTCGATAATGAATGATAGCTCTTAAAAATGTTTTGCAAACTTAAAAAATTGTTTGAAAAATAGAAAAGAAAAGTCAACGTTGTATAATCCTTGTGAAGATCCTTATAGATACCCGTTCTATATTGTTTGTAAATCAACTGATTTCGTATGAGCATAATATGGGTACAACCTGCCATTTTTAAATTCAAATATATAAAATTTGCATTGAATGTGTTCTCTTAAACACGAATTAAACAACATTTTTGGCTAAGATCAAAGTGTAGTATCTGTTCCGATGGATACTGCACCCCATATACTGGTATTGTCTTGGCCTTCAGGGCTTGATTTACACCGGTCTATGGGTCTGTCCTGTGCAGTTCTTGGAGGTCCACTCTCCCAGGCTTTGCCTCCCCTCTTTGGTGAGGAGTAAGTTTATTGCTTACTGCCTGAGACGCCCCTACCGCAGAATGCCGACGGGGCTGCCGACGGGGCTGCAATTTTTAAACCCCACTTTCCCGACCCGACCTTGGGTCACATCTTATTTGTGGGAGTAAGATAAACACTGGCCTTGTGCCTAACTCCTGGAGAGGAGTAAATCAATACTCGAATTTAAATTTATTCTAAAGGTCCCTTCAACTTAAGTCTCAAATTTTAAAAAAATTCAGAATAAAAATCATGAAATTGATTTTGTCAAAACATTTAATAAGTATTCTAGCCATAAAGTTTAGTGTCATTATAATTTTATTCTAATTTTTTGTAAAGGAACATAAAAGTGATGATAAACTGCAATTTAGGTAATTCATTTTCTCTGTCCTGGGTATTCTTCTAGTGTATATATTTATCATATAATCAATTTGCTGAATGTTTTGAATGTTTTTAATTAATTACTCAGTTCGCTGCCCTTCTTCTGCTTCTAAAATCCTTTACCTAGTGTTAAATTTTAATACTGGATTCTGATGTTTTTTCAAGAAACTTCTATATGTAATGTTATTAAAGATGCTGACGAAGACGCGTTTAGCTATCATCATCATAAATAATGAACAATAACATATTTCCGAAATGTTTTTGAACGATCTACGCCAAATGGTAGTTAGTTTTGAATACTTGGAACAATGTTCAAACTATTTTGATCTGAACTAACGTTATATATATATATATATATATATATATATATATATATATATATATATATATATATATATGATGGACTCTCCCGTCGATTTCGCCGTATGAGTGCCCCAATCCTCAACAACATTTCTCCTGAGTCGACACTGCTTGATTCCAATGGCAAGTAGTTCAAGACGACTGGAAACAATGCCGAGATAAGCAGAGAGCACAAACAGCACCTGGCATTCCCAAATGGTCACCCATTTAGTACTGGGTAGGCTCGACGTCGCTTAACTTCGGTGATCTAACGAGAACCGGTGTGTCAACGTGATTGTGCCATATATATATATATATATATATATATATATATATATATATATATATATATATATATATATATATATATATATATATATATATATATGTATATATATATATATATATGTATATATATATGTATATATATATATATGTATATATATATATATTATGCATTCTCTATATTTACTTCTGTTTAAAAATATAATATATATATTCAAAAATATATATATTCATATATACATACATATATATACATATATATATACATACATATATATATATATATATATATATATATATATATATATATGTATGTATGTATGTATGTATATGTATATATTCTTATGTTCCGGTTTTTGGTTATATTTATATTTTTAATAGACATGCATGCGCATGTACGTATGTGTGTTTGCATCTGCGTGCGAAAACTATATACAGTTGTCAGTGTCGTCTGTTTTGACTTATCGTGGCCTTTTATGCGAACAAATATAATCTCAACGACAAAACGCGACGAAATAATGGAGACAAAACAAAAAATAGAGAAAATTCCCTTGAAATCGCTTGGTAATTCACTTCTGAAAACGAGGTGAAATCTTTTGAAAACACGCACGAAAATAACTCGCACAGTTATGGTAATAATCGTTCTGTGAAAGCAAGCAACAAAGCAGCACTTATCACTTGATTATGCACATTTCTGCAGTTAACATTCATTCAATAGAAAGGAAATAATAATAAAAAAAACATAAACTGTTATTTACATTTTCACAAGTTGTCTTCCGTAGATCTCATATATGGAAGGTCTTGGGCGATAAAATCACTTTATTTAGAACGAGCTCATTTCCAGAATCGTTTTACAGCAATCAGAACTTTCATCCATATTCGTTGTCTATGATTATGACCGACCTTTACAGATGCCAGTGTATAACACTTTATCTGGCTTCATATTCTTCCATACTTGATCTTTTTATATTGTTTTATGGGTTTGTGATTATTAAGAGTATTATTATGATTTGTTGTGTTGGTGATCTTTATAAAAAAAAACAAGTACATTATTGAACTAGGAGACATCAAATATAACAGTAACTATGTTTTCTTTTACTCAACTAGTTGTTAACCAAATCCTCAACTATAGGTCGATTCTGTACTGCCTCCCAAATTGGCACGATATATCGTAGAACCTTTGCCCCCTAATATATATATATATATATATATATATATATATATATATATATATCAATATATATATACATATATATATATGTATATATATATATATATATATATATATATATATATATAGAGAGAGAGAGAGAGAGAGGTACGAACATATATATTTTTGCATATACCTTCTCTTTTCTATGTATACACACCTCTTAAAAGTGACAGCCCGATGATTGTCAACATGTAACAACAGAGTATATATGGATAAACAACATTTTGCTACATTTCAAAGCCAATAATTTATTCATTGTACGAATTATTTTTCAATACAAACGCTTTTGGTACAATTACGATTCCGTTTCGTCACTACAAAGCAAACCGACATTTGTATGTCAATATCGAATCTTTCTTTTTATGGACTCATTTGGAAACCAAAATGAGTTCTCAATAATAAAATAAAAATACATATCGATGCGACAAAACAACTTTCTGAAAAACAAGCATCTCACATCGGATACACATTTATCGAGAGCGTCTCAGAAATCACTGGCTAGAGAAATTAGTCATCTTGTTATCTAAAGCGGAGCTATAAATAATACACACAACATTGTCAATTGTATATCATTAGTGTGGCCCCTTGGTCTTCCAGGACTAGAATTTATCTAATCTGGTTTAGCATCTAGCTTAGTGCTGTTACTGTATGTAACATCACGAGGAGAAGGTGCACCATTTCATCCTATGAGCCAGTGTATATCCATGTTTAGGGGATCATATTCGGGCTTTGAATACTATGTTGTTGTTAATATTTGGTCAGGGTTTACTTGTAGGGTGGAGTATCCTCTGTCAGCTTGCTTGACACACCCTTTTACAGAGAGACTGTAAGCACTCGAAGGGTCTGTCTAGTAGATAATTCAAACTATTCTATTCTCTCTGTTCCGTTCTCTCTCCCTCTCTCTCTATATATATATATATATGTATATATATATATATATATATATATATATATATATATATATATATATATATATATATCTGTGGATACTAAATATTTATTCATAAAAAATAATTATAAAAGTTCTGTCGAGCACTTTGAAAAGTTTCTAATTAAGCAATATGTTGGCAAATCGAAAATTGTGTTATACTAACTATGTTTGTAAATTAATATATAATGTTTATTTTTCTCACATTTAAAATATGACACTCACATTGCCCGAGTTGTTTAGAATGTTGATTAGGAGTTACAGATATATAAGCCACACTGATGATCGTTAGTAAACATGAAGCATCTATATCTGTGGATAATAAATATTTATTTATAAAAAATAAGTACGTATATATATAACATGAGTTCCGTCTTTCACATCTATTTGAGTGTATGGGGAAAATAACAGGCAGTATCTTGTGTATGTTTGGGCCGAGGCTCTTGAAAAAGATTTAATACACATATCTTCAATAATAATAATTCAGTTTTTAGTTGTATCTTTTGGTTTCGTACTTCTGTGTTTTAAATTAACTCTCTCAATTTAAATTATGTAAATTATCTAATAAGTTTTATTTGCATTATTAGCATTTTTATTTAAAAATATTAGTCTTATCCATGTCTTATGTTAGTTTCTTCGTTACCGATAGATTGAACATATAGTACTAGATTTTTAAAGAAGAATCTACCCAATCAGGTTTGCCTAGAAAAACTTTATATATATATATATATATATATATATATATACATATGTGTGTGTGTGTATGTGTATAAAGTTAGGTATGTGTATATATATATATATATATATATATATGCATATATTTCTATGTAACGAGCAATCTCTTAAACTAATGATCGGATCAATGCAAATTTTGGAATATATATTCTAGGAAACACAGTGGGTAGCTTGGGCCTATTTTTGTGTAATATTTCATATTTGGGAGTGCATATACATATAAAGTTATATATGTTTATATATATATATATATATATATATATATATATACTATAAATATTTTTATATATGAAAGTGTTTTTTATACAATTAGCCGACGTCGTTTCGGGCTTTTCACCTCTCATCAGTGCAGAGTGACGGTTGCAGGCGGTCGTACGGGCTCAGGACCACACGGCTGCGAGAAAACACCACTGGCAGTCATTGAAATTAATGTACACTTACTCTGGAGGCGGGGGCAAGCGTCAATAGTGTGCAACGCTCTAGCAGAACTTGCTTATCGCAGAATATATATATATATATATATATATATATATATATATATATGTATCGTTTTACAGGATAAACTCCTAAACTAATTAACTCATTATGAAATGTTAAATATATATTCTCTGTAATAATCTAATAAACAAGCGCCCATTATTTTTTTGTAAACTTTACAAGTAAGGATGTGAATCAACCCAAACTCGCACCCTCACCAGAAAATGTTTGTAATAAATTAGATACAAAACATTTAATAGAGAAAATAATTGCTCCACATCAAATTCTGAGTTGTATTAAGTAATACATTTCAAAATGGTCAGTGCACGCACATGGGTGTCAATATTATGCATTTGCTTGCTATGTATCCTAGGCAACAGGCTGAGTACGTAGGCACATTATTATTTTTGTTGTTGCAAACTTTAGCATTTAGGTAATTGCCAGCGAAACCGTATCATACACTACCCCCAACGAAAAAAAAACACATAAAAATTCATAACTAATGCTATACTTATTGCTTATACCTGTACTGGGACAAGTATTCTACTAGTATATATATATACATTTGTATGTCAATATAACTGTCCTGTTTTTAAATCTCTGAAACAGTTACATGGTAAACAGCTGATGATCCCCGTGTTAATATTAGATGCTTACGTTAAGGTCTCCTGTTTTTGTTTCACTGTTAGATACTTAATCCCCCTTTTTATTTTATTTACTTACTATTATATATTTTATTTAATTATGAATTTTCCAACGAATGTTAAGTCTGCCCTATTTTGGATTTAGTTAATTTCTGTGGGAATTTAAACTGCATTTTCCTTCTTTTTTTTGTCTTTTTGTTTGAAATAACTCAAAGCTTTTTTAGACTATATATTGGGTATTTATATCTGTATTGCTAGGTTTCCTTCCTCTTATCTATTTGCCTTTCTGGTAAAGCTTTTTTTAATTTTTAAAAAGTTTTTTTTTTAATGCAACTTTAATTCCTATATAATTTTATTTCTAGCTACCATATCGTAGAATGGTTCTTGGTTGTGGTGTTTAGAGAGCATTTTTATTTATTTTTTATTTTTTAATTTTTTAATTTTTAATTTTATTTTTTTTATATTATTATGATGATGATGATGATGATTATTATTATTATTACTACTACTACTACTACTACTACTACTACTAGTATTACTATTGTTATAAAGAATTTTATTTGATATGCAAATTACCATATCGCACGGTAGTCTTAAGGGTATATTATTATTATTATTATTATTATTATTATTATTATTATTTTGATTATTATTAGTATTTATTTATGTATATATAAGTAACATTTAAAGCTGAATTATTTCGACACTTGATTGGGGAAATGGTAGTTTGATCTGTACCATTGGAGAGCCATGCATATAACTGTCCTGTTTTTAAATCTCCGAAACAGTTACATGGTAAACAGCTGATGATCCCCGTGTTAATATTAGATGCTTACGTTAAGGTCTCCTTTTTTGTTTCACTGTTAGATACTTAATCCCCCTTTTTATTTTATTTACTTACTATTATATATTTTATTTAATTATAAATTTTCCAACGAATGTTAAGTCTGCCCTATTTTGGATTTAGTTAGTTTCTGTGGGAATTTAAACTGCATTTTCCTTTTTTTTTTGTCTTTTTGTTTAAAATAACTCAAAGCTTCTTTAGACTATATATATATATATATATATATATATATATATATATATATATAAATTTGAAAACTTTTCCGTTTTGAAATAAAGTTTATTAACTGATCGAAAATGGTCGTATCTACGGCCGAAATATCTCGGTGGAACTTTACAAGATGAGTTTTTGAGTTTATTTTTGTTAGTTGTTGAATTGCTTATTCTTTATTCCATTTTTATTTTTACATATTGTCTGAAACATTGTTTCTTTTTTCCCATATATATATATATATATATATATATAATTATATATATATATATATATATATATATATATATATATATATATATATATATATATATATATATATATATATATTACTAAATTGTAACCACTTATAAAGGCTGATACTATTCAAGGATAAAGGTTAATTAGATGAGATGATTATCTCGACCAAGTTCGAATAATTGTCAATATCTGGACATTTCTATACATTATGAATAGAGGTGGCAACAGTGAGAGCGCGCGTGCGCGCGCGCGAGAGAGAGAGAGAGAGAGAGAGAGAGAGAGAGAGAGAGAGGTAGATCTAACCGATCTAGAAGCATTCTATGAAAACCCATTACTTTTATACTTTCTGTAAATACATACTTTTCTTAACAACCTCCTTGTTGTCTTATTTCGCTTCGGTCCTTTAAGTCACAACAGTTTAACCAAAATATAGCACGGTTCCTTGAATTTAACTTACTTCCGAAAATCCCGAAGCTGATTTAAGACAGTTTCTAGGATAACAATCGTATAATGGATTTTGATCAAAATTGGAATAGGTATTCTAGACTTAAGGTTCAGTAGCATTATATCTTGATTTTAATCTTCGTGCAAAACTCTTCTGTTCGGCGAATGTAATTTATTTGTCCTGGGACGGGTATTTTTCTAGTTTGTTTTTAAAAGTGGGTTGTGTATATTTTTTGTTACGGATAAACTTAGGTATTTCGCACGAAGTTTTATTCCACAATGTGTATTCCGTGATTATGTATTGTTTGAATGTTTTTATTTTTACATATTCTCCATAATGCTCAGTGATTTAAAGCCCGCCCCCCTCTCGCATCACAGACGAACACCATTCCGAAAAGCATCTTCCCTTTCTTCAGCAATTTTTTTTAAAACTCCTTATCATGTTTTATTCAATCGCACGATAGCGCTTCGTCGATTTTATTCCGATTCTTTCCTAACTCGCTTATCATTTATTTAGCTATTCATCTAGATCCGAGGATTTCTCCCTAGCAAGAAATAACCAAATATCCATCGACGTTATCTATATTTATTATTTTTTTATTAGCTCGATCTTGCTGCCCCGATAAATTAAAACATACTGAACAGAAAGGTCACGTTTCACGAGATTCACTTCAATTCATACTGGCTGATATACCCCATCACGCCTCGTAATGTAATATCCTTTATAATAAAAACGAATTTTAGTTTATGAAATTTAATTCAGCTCACAATTGTTCTTTGTTATATAAAGTTAAAGATATACATCCTCAGTTTTAGGAGGTCATTTTTACAAGCATTCCAACCCCCATTTAACCTAAGGAACAGAGACAACTTTATTGCGTCAGACGTCATAGTCACACGTATTCTCGCCGGAATTTCAATGCTCCTCGTTAAACATACTGAGGAAAAAGGTCACGTTTCACTAGATTTATTTTAATTTAGACCCGCTGACATACACGTCCACGCCTCGTAATTTTTATTAACTTGAAGGTTTACACCCTAAGTTTTAGGAGACGATCCTCCCAAGCATTATCTCCCAGTGATATTGATCTCACAAAGAACGCTCAGATACTTATGAGAAATACGTTAATGGTTCGCTCCCCAGTCAGAGAAGTAGATTCGAATAATGTAATACTAACACAAATTTGGAATCGGTCCGTCTAAAACTGAAACTGTACTATTACTTTTACTACTAATGGAGGTTTGATATCTACCCGTCTGAAGCCGAAACTATACGATTACTATCTGTTAATAGTCAGTTCAGATTACTATACTATTTCAGACTAACTTTCTGTTTGCATAACATCACCCTCCCAGGCATTACTTCCTCCTTTGTGGGGTACTGTATTATGTGTTCTGTTGTCGTAATGCTATCCGTCAAGTAATTACCTCCTCCTTTGTAAGGTTGTGCAGTATATGCTCTGTTTTCTATAAAAGAATCCTCGCAGGCATTGTATTCTCCTCTGGGGAACAGTGTAGTATATATTCGTTCGTCATACGTACTAAAAATAATATGCGACCTGGGAAAGCTTATCTCATGTAGTATATCTAATATATGTAAGAATAAATAAACGCATAGGACTTTTCAATTTTTTAATATATTCAGAATTATTTATCCATGTACGACAGTTTTTTATAAAAACTGAGGTTCGACTTGAAATCGTTTTCGCAACAGAGGCTGACTCGCTGGTAGTCAGACCTTTCTTTGTCGGAATGACGCATAGTTCAGCTCGATCTTAGGAGGTGTACCCTCCCAGGCATTACTTAACCTTTCTGTGGGGGGGGGGGCATTGCTAATCGCCTAAGACAGGAAATGCCGACGGGTATATTTGTACGCGACCAGAGTGTACACCTTGGTTTGGGTGGACTGTAATACAACATCTATATGCAATGAGAAGCAAGTAAGTCACTCCTGCAGTTTTTCGCTAGTTTTGGTCGCTAGAATGCATTCTTATTTCTAACGACAGTATATATTCGAATGCGAGCTTGAACTATAATTAAAAATAACATCATATATACATGTTTGTGTACATACATGTGTGTGTGTGTGTGTGGGGGGGTGTATATCTGTATTTTAGTGCCCATCTAAAACAGGGCCTTCCATCTAAGTCTTCTGATTATATCCGGGATTATCCCCGTTAAGAAAAGTATAAAGCTACGAAGGCTTGGATAAGATTCTTTAATGACTATGCCGGCGTAAACACCCCTAAATTTGGGTTGAAGCATTTGGGTCTTTACTGTTTTCAATGTATAGTAATCATCAGGTTAACTCCTGTGCGAGAGCTTAGTGCGGATACAGAGCAAAACTATGCAGTTTTAAGCAGAAAATTAAAAACCACCGTGTCTTTTAATCGTAATCATTTTTGTCACCTAAACCGAGTAGGATTTTCAGAATAAAACTCAACCGTTTTAGAAACAATTCCGAAAACTAGGGAAAATGTTCACATCCGGGTTCTCTTTATTTTTTTAAGGAAAAAAGCCAGTTCCTCAATCCTTTAGTTTTACAGACAATTCAGTGACAATCTATGTCTGGACTTTTATATCTAACCGAAGTCAACTTCAGTCCAACCCTTTCACCCGCTCTCTACAAGCTCATATCTCTACCTACACATACATATTACACCTTCCACCATCTACCTACCTGCCCTCAAATGCCCATTACAGGAGCCTCCACCCCTTGTGTTACGTATGTTACACAATATAAAGCGAAGTGCATCCACATTGCTATAATTTGAGATACAGTTATTATATTATTATTAGGGAAAGAAGTAATTAAAATTACGTTTTTAATGTTTTAATTTTATTCTAATTATAATGTTAGGAGGCCATTGTTGCCTAACATATGCACTGTTTTTTTTAGACGTATTTACTTACCACTTTTCTTCTGTGTCTATACTTTTTACTTCGTCCCACAAAAGCTTAATTTTTCCCTCCATAAGTTGTCAGCCATACCAACATTTTCAGTTTTTCTCCATATTAGGTCAGATTTTACATTGGTGGGAACGTTGTGAATATAACATCTAATGTTAAAATACTACTCTAAATAATCAAAATAATGCCAATAATCTATCCTTACACGAAAAATTTACGAAACATAAGTTATAAGTAAACATTAATAAGAATAAGACGATAAATCAATTTTAAAACAATAAAACAAAAACAAAATTAACAGAAGAGGTTGGCTAAAAAAAGGATACGATTGCTTGGTGAATTGTTATATTTTACGACATGTCAACCATTTCTAGGTAATTTTATGCTAAAACTGCATATATATTTGGCATACGTATTGTTATAGTCGTATATTTTGTAAATAAATAGCCTGCGAAGAGTTAGTCCTATTTTTTATAACAGTAACTACCATGCACAATTTGAGACTGATCAGATAAGTAGCTTTTGAGTTGTTAAAGTCTCCATGATATAGCTTAGGAAATACTTTAACAATATTAAAAACTATGGCCCAGATAAGACTTTCACCCATCCTTACGTTGTCAGGCGGGGGATGCAGTCTTACCACTTGCTTATTTTCATGTTTAAATTTGTTTGACATATACTACAGTTTTCGCGAATCGAAGGTGCATCTACAAAAAATATCCTATACTTTTGTAAAGATGCAATGTCGTATTGACTTTCTGCTGTATTATTGTTAAATATTTCAGACCGATGAGTTGTTCGAATTTTCTACTGACAGTTTGACAACGCGCCAGGAAAACATGTCGACTTTTCACGCGATGAGTAACAGTGACTTGAAGAGGCGCATTGATTGAAACTCGCAGACACTTTTCGCCATAAACTTTCAGTTAGAATAAAAAAAAAAGAAATATTCGATAAGTGGCTGTATTCAAATTCAACAGACGAACACCGGAAAAAATAATGGATTGTTTGATTTGTGACTGTAAATTTTGGAAACAGATTAAAAAGTAAATGACAAATAAAACGAAACTGATTCATTTTATTTGCCTGTTTTGCGGCATATTAACACTTTCTGGGGTCATTTAATGAGTAACACCAATGTTGATTAATGGCATACGATAAGTTGATCAAATATTGACATTTTACTCATACCTTGAGGGAATTGTGGTTTCATGCCTTTAGCAAGAATATTAATGCGGTGGAAAATTCAATTTAGTTGAAAGTCTTTATGTTGGACTGTTTGTGTCATACGTGGCTTTTGGAGTTAGTTACCTTATTACTGTTTCAGTGATTAGCCGAGTTGAAATGTCTCGGAGGATAGGAGTGGCATCTCCAGACTGGCTTTGATGTACTTAAAAGTGTGAGTCTTCGCTTAAGAGATGGACAAGCCTATTTCCATGAAAGCGGATAAATTAAAATACGCATTAGTCGTTATAAAAATGGGCGTAACAAATCGTGCCTAAAACTTTGAGTAATTTGATAAATATACAAACGCGTATGAATTAACAAGTAGTTTTATAACTCCATCTAACATGTACATTCGTTTGTATGCATATTGCCGAAACCATTTTATTGGCATTTGTAAAGTCCACCTATAAGCTTCTGTTATTTTTCTATCCATATTTTTCTCTTTATATATCTAACATATAAAGCTATCTTGTTATTTTTTCAAAGTCAGACCCAAATAGCAATCCATCTGAAATATTGATAAAGTTTCGACTGATATACTAAGAAATTTTCTTATAGATTTCTGTATTGTTGAGTTAGGGATTCAACTTCGGAATTGTCGGCAGCCGTGTCCATGATGGTGATGACTCCACCTTTGTCTGCAGGTTTGGTAGTTATGTGAGATTTGTTTTAATCACTGGATGGTTACTTGTTCAGACTTTGTAAGATTACTTTGTTTCAGGTTATGCCATTTGTTTATGATCAAATTGCCGATTTTTTGTCTCGCATTAGCGTTCATAAATTCATATATGGATTGCGCCGAATGGTGGGATCAATTGTATGATGTTACAGGCGGTTTGGCGATTTGTTTGTGGATTGTATATGTACGTGCTGATTGTGAGAGTATGATTTAGTTTGATTCCACGGAGATATTATTCCATGTCATAACAGGTCCATTGAATTTATATTTTTGAGGAGGAAAATGATAGTCCATAGAAAACAAGTGTTTCCGCTCACAAAATTTGTGGTTGGATAATTTGGCGATAGTGACGCTTTAAAAGTTATCATTTGCGGAGTGTGTCTATTTGTATTTAATCTTAACATTGAGTATACGGAATTCTCCAAGATTGGTAAGTGTTGTATGAAATTATATTTTCTGATTGAATTGTTGAGTTATTTTTACGTTTTAAGTAACTTTGGAGATAAGTGTTTTATATGCCGTCTAGAGTTCGCAAGACGTGGGATGTAGCAGTCCGAAGGGTGATGCTCATCAGGTGGGAGTGTGTACTGTAACAGGGACTGGAAATATTGCACAGTTTTATGTATGCAGCTTTAATGAAACGGGGTTGTATAGTTAGGAATCAAAAATATATTAAGCTTTAGTATCGTATGTGGTATCTGGTTACAGTGAAAGTTATTTCTAATTTTGAGTCCCTTAGATATGTGATAATGTTTTTGTAAATAACTAAGAAGAATTATATCCGATTGAGTTTGTTCAAGCTTTACTAAGTTAGCCTTATGTCTCCTTCTAGCGTGGATATGTTACCCGTCATGGCAATTTACAAAATTCCTATTATCATAAGACACTCACCTATGCTTCGTACATATATATATATATATATATGTGTGTGTGTGTGTGTGTGTGTGTGTAAATAAAGATATGAGAAAGAAGAAAGATAAACATGTACGAATGACAAATCTATTTAAACTTCAATTGTTCAATGCAAGGTGTACTCGGTAAAAACATGTTTATTATTCTTTCCTTAAGCCACGGCTTTTCAAAGATTAAAATCTTAGCATGAGAGGCATTACATAGATGGATAAGTTGTGTCTGTGTGTGTGTGTAGAATTTACCTACGATAAAATAAGAAAAAAAAACGATGATATACATCAATGTGTGTTTCACTATTTTCTTGATTTGTCTTGACCCAGACATTAGTTAGGTACAAAGACACCCGTATAAATATACATTTTATAATATTGGTGTGTGTTAAAATATCACAGTAACTTTCGTCGTTATCATTCAAGAGTGAAAGGAAATTAATCCTGTAGTTAGTTTGTATCTGTTTCGACTATTTTCTTGTTAGTTTTTAACATGCTAATTTTATATCTTTAAATTAGTAACAATTGCTTAATATTGTTTCGTTAAAATATTGTATACTGATCTTAGCGTCTTCATCTACAATCTTTAAGATCGGTCGAACGTGGTCTGTGCCGTTTCTTTGTTAACAATACGAGAGGAAATGATTGAAATGGTTCGGGTGTTTATTTCAGAACGTGTTTATACTCCGGACGTAGAATATGTTTGTCGGACGGGAAGACCGTTATACTAACATTAGACCCGTCATCGGGTGAGTTTGCTTAGCGACAAACTAGTCACAATTCTAGACCCATCGATAGTTTCACGTCAAAAGAGATCGTCTTATCTTCGTCGTGTCAGATGTTACAGTCACACGTATTCTCGTTGAAGTAACAAAACCCTGCGTAACCTCTTCCCTTCGACAAAACCAGTTTAAACCAATTAATACATAGAATTAAAAAGACAAATTATGATCTGTCAAAATATGCAATAATAGGATCACAAAAAAACTTGTAGATGAAAATAAATAATTCCTAAATATTAGTTAATGTTTCGTCGATTTTATATTGTTTGTTATAAACTAATTATTTTCTTACATAGATATATTGAATAATTCGAATGCTAAACGTTACAGACGCAATTTTCAAAATGGTTACATTATACTGTCATGGTGTTTCCACTTTATCGTAAGTCAGTCCCGTTAGCTTGAATTTAAAATTGCGGAATAATCGAATTCTAGATTTGAAATGTTCGTCAATTGATAGTGTTTTCATCAATTTAAAGACATAACATGTGAGGTATATGTCTATTTCGGAGCATAAATTAAAAAATTGCACGTGTTTCTGATCCGTAACTTTATTTATTTATAACTTTATGGCAATGTTTTAATAACACTTTAATGGTTTAAATATTCAATTTTGTAAAGCTTCATTTTGCGTTAGAAATTGATTCTCATGAGAATTTGTCTTAACTATGTGTTACACCGGCCGTTCTAACAGAATAGAAACTACACCGGTTCTCACTATAAGTAGTGCGAGTAGACAATCACCAGGGAGAAAAGGACAGTATTGTAACTGTCTAGCCGAGTGCAAGTCAGTTTCCTTACCTTTGTACCTTTTATGTTAATACACTTGTTATCTTAACCCAACCTCGACTTGACCACTTCTTTTTACTGTTGGACTACTTCACAACACTATGTAAAATACTTGTTTTTTATATTCATACACATACAGACGCATATATATATATATATATATATATATATATATAATAAATGAAGGAAGAGAGATAAAGATGTACGAATGACAGATCTATTTCAACTTCGATTGTTCAATACAAGGTGTACTCGATAACAAAACATGTTTATGTTTCTTTCCTTAAGCCAAGGCTTTTCTTAGATTAAACTCTTATCATTAGAGGAATTACATAGATGGATAAGTTGGCAGTGGAAAAGCCAACATTCAAAATTTGAAAAAAATATAAAGTAATGGAGAGGAAGAGTATGCGTGTAAAAAAATATGGAGTCTGACCAGTTGGGGAATGTCCGTTGATAAGGTGTCCATTCTCCAATTCACCGGACACCTTATCAACGGACATTCACCAACTGGACAGACTCCATATTTTTTTATCCTCTTCCATACATATTAGTATTTTTAATGAAAAAGGAAAACACCAAAAAAAAATAGTAAAAAAATCAAATACAGCGAACACGATTAGTTAGTTAAATGCTCTCGAGAAGAAGTTTGCCTAAATTAAATTCATTGCAATGTGTGTGTGTTTTTAAGTAGTCATTTTTAAATCAATTTTAATTTTAATTAAACAGTTTGATTCAATAAAATTGTTAAAATCAACAATTTAAAAAACTGAATAGAGCGAACAGTATTTTTCGAATCGGAAGAAAGGTATACCTGAAATAAAACAATAAAAAAATCCGTACTCTTTTACTGGAGGACCCGTGCTAACTTTGACCATGACCCAAACCCTAACCCTAACCCCCACTTTGACCCTGCCCCTAACCTTAACGACGGAGTCCAAGTTAGCCCGGGTCCTATAGTGTAAACGCACCAAAAATCAAATACAATGAATACGATTAGTTATGTAAATGGTCTCGGAAAGAAAGTTTACCTAAATTAAATTCGTTAGAATGTGTATGTGTGTGTGTGTGTTTGTTTAATGACCTTTTT
Organism: Sepiola atlantica; assembly: GCA_963556195.1. Taxonomy (NCBI): domain Eukaryota; kingdom Metazoa; phylum Mollusca; class Cephalopoda; order Sepiida; family Sepiolidae; genus Sepiola; species Sepiola atlantica. Next base: position 12,767,616 of record OY744536.1, on the reverse strand, counting down.
TTAATTAAACAATTTGATTCTAAAATCAGTTATATTGTTTTCCAGTACAATGTGTTAGTTTCTTTGTTGACAGAAAAGGAAAAAAAATCACATCTTTTATTTCAATAAATAAAACATGGAATAATAAAAACAGTTTGTAAATAAAAGCTTAACAGCGTAAGTTAAAGTAACACGGTAAATGCCAGCGTGTTGTTTACATTTTAAATTACGCGCTCGTCTTGCTTTTTGACGGAGGGAGGTAAACGTATCAATGGATTAACGCTCGCTGTCCAATCAGTTGGGCGTAGATGGAATAACTACGTAACTCATTTCATATATATATATATATATATATAAATAATAAAAGAAATAATTATAATTTATAAGTAAGATTATTACCGAGCAAAATAGCGTAAATACATGTGGAAATCTGAAGAAAACAATTATGAGTGTATATTTGGGAATACTAATTTATTAGAAGCTGAAAAGCAATTGATTATGTAAATTGAGGAATGCGCATAGTGTTTACGGCGGTTTTCGTAGTAGTATATAATGAATCTAGCGAACTTAGTAAATAGTCATACTACTCTGATGGAGTTTCGGCTTCAGATAGACAGACAGACAGACAGACAGGAAGACAGATAGACAGACAGATACATAAACTCCATTATTAATAGATGATTACCTTGACAATACAGTTTTAAAATTGAGAGTAGCTTTTTTATAATGATGTTACGCCACCTTGTCGTTTTAGCAAGGGAGAACATTTTTGCATCGACCACTTTAGAGATGATAAGAGGTTGCTTCATGGAAACTCATAACTTATGAATAAGTGTAGACAATGGTTCTCGCGTGTATGCTGCACATTATAAAATAAGTGTAGACAATGGTTCTCGTGCGTATGCTGCACATTATAAAATACAACATAATATCAAAGAATATAGTTTCAAATCAAATCCGTGTGAGCGTAGCGTTGGGATTCATTTAAAAAGTGAATGTTTTTCGTGATAACACTTGTTCTCATTAAAGGAATATTACACATAAAAGTATCCACTGTAGAAGCAAAACTATTTTTTTAAGTCAAACACAAGAGCCCACCTAAATATAGTGTTATCGAAACGTACAAATTGCCGGGGGTGAGAAACATAAAAAGCTGCGTATGACAAACTTATCAACGATAAAGTTAAACTTTACATTGTCACCGACAGTTATATGTCAATTATAAATAATGAAACATGGACGATAATGGCAGACGAATGAAAACGAAAAGACAACGAATAATGTTTCACGTGCAATGCCAGAAAGAATAGAACTTGAGAGGTGAATTCACATCTAATATTTCATGCGTTGAAAAAACACTAACATAAAATTCAAAATGGATTTATTTTGTGTTATAGTATTTATTGCAGTACACGTATATTCTCTATGTAATCAAATTGGTATTTCCACCTAGAATCAACAGTGTGGACCTTGGAGATACACAAAGTCAAAAGTACCGTCTACACTCAAAGACAATGTAAAGCCTATTTTGGTACATATAGGAAATGTCTCAGAAATGTTGGCGAGTATTGATTTACTCCTCTCCAGGAGTTAGGCACAAGGCCAGTTTTTTATCTTACTCCCACAAGTAAGATGTGACCCAAGGTCGGGTCGGGAAAGTGGGGTTTAAAAATTGCCTGGGCAGCCCCGTCGGCATTCCCCGGTAGAGGCGCCTCAGGCAGTAAGCAATAAACTCACTCCTCCCCAAAGAAGCCTGGGAGGGTGGACCTCCTAGAACTGCACAGGACAGACCTATAGACCGGCGTAAATCAAGCCCCGAAGGCCAAGACAATACCAGTCTATGGGGTGCAGTATCCATCGGAACAGATACTACACTTTGATCTTAGCCAATGTTGGCGAGTAAAAAACAAGGAATTTGGTGTTCTCTCTGAAGCGTGTCCAACAATATACGTAAAACAGAAACATTACAAACTATGTGTTTGTGCAGATTTTTTCAACTATCTGAAATAACACTATTGATTCCCAGTACGTGAGGACAGCTTTGCAAAATTAACAGTATAAATGTGGTTGTGAAACTGGACTGATCGGATGTATTCCTCCAGGTAAACGTCCTAGAAGAATGTTCCACTATCAATAATTATAAGGGCTTTTTGAGTCAAGGTCGCGGTTTCACTTTTCCAACAAACTATAAGCACGATAGTGACTGCTTTTAATTGTGTTATTTCATACTTTAACGATCTGTTGATAGAGAGTGAAAATCGAAAGCAGAATTGTAATCCGATAACAAATATATTCGAAAGTATTAAAGAATACTGGCTAAAACTTAAAATCGATATGTGATCTTTTAAATATTCAATATAAAGTATCTATGACGAATTATTGACTCAAATGGAAAAAAAGCCCAAACCTTTCTAGAGCAATGTCGATGAACGGAATCCCACCTGCAACAATATGACTACACTACAAGTTATCTTAGAGTTTGCAAACGAATACAACATTTTCAATATGTGATGAAGAAATAATATACGCGGAAAGGATAGTAATGCCTCTTACACTTTAATAAATGATATTAAATGAATTCAATTTTCCTCAACTAAGAATATTTCATATGAAATTACTTACAAGAAGTTAGATGTATTAACTACGGATGGAGCATTATATTGCAGAAGTAGTGACAAGAAGTAGACTTTTCGAAGCAATATTTCTACAAATAATGCCAAAAGCTGATAATGCATGGTTCATAATACATGGAAATTTCGCAGGGAAGTTGAATGTATATTATTTAGCCGTGATGGAAAGTGACAGAAAAGGCTTCAAATATTCAAGCGCAAGATGACACTTCCAATAGTTATAATATTTCTTCATGAACTTTTGGCTCGATATATTCTTAGTGATACTAGAAACTTATCTAAAGGGAGTGAATTCAAAATATTTTGCAAACACTTGCGGTTTGAAAATACCTCCTTATATCACGCTAGATCCAACGATACATAGTAAAGTTGCATTAAAATGTCTAACGGTGCGAAGACAGAATAGTTTAGGATACGTATAGTTTAGTGTTAACATAATAATAATAAACACGAGAATATTATCAGGTATGGCGGCAGTCGAACTAGTATTCGAATTGATTCGAATTAAATCGGCGTTGATAAACTACTTCCAGGACGAAAGCGAAAAAGTTCCAATAACGGTAGAAGTAGAAATTAATCTACTCTTTTTTATAATTCTTTACTTCCTGAGAGAGTGCTGCCATTTGTTTGCATCGTCGTACTTTAATATTATTATTTTTTATTTTTTCATGTATTCAGTTTTCACAGTGGCCACAACTTTTAACATTGTCACAACCTTCGACAATATCAACATTATTCATCCATGTAAATATTATCGGCATCATTTAACTTTGAAAATTTTATATAAAGTAGAACAAAATAGAAATATAGAACAAAAGTAAGGGCCAAAAGGTTCTTTATTTCTATTTTGTTCTACTTTATATAAAACTTTCAAAGTTAAATGATGCCGATAATATTTACAACTACATTATCGGCTTTTCCTATCCTCTGATGAGAAGAGTTTATTTTTGAAAATCCATAGATTAAGGATATGAGGCTCCTTGCTCTGAACTTTTGATGTTTTAATAAATATTGTATCTTTACATTTTTTATTCTCATCTTTCACCTCTAAATTGATTGCTCTATTCAATATATTGAGCTTTATATTATCACGATAGATTATTATAATTATTAAACGATAATTCAATTATCGTTATTTAATTCAACATTTAAATATCATATATATATATATATATATATATATATATTTATATGATATTTAAATGTTGAATATATATATATATATATATATATATACATAAAAAGAGAGAGAGAAAAGACAGAGATAAAAAGAGAGAGAGGGAGCTATAAATAGAAAGAAGAGAAAGAGAGAGAGAGCCAAAGTAAAAGAGAGCGACAGACAGAGAAATAGACAGAGATAAAGAGAGAGAGGGAGTTATAAATAGAAAGAAGAGAAAGAGAGAGTCAAAGTAAAAGAGAGCGACAGACAGAGAAATAGACAGAGATAAAGAGAGAGAGGGAGCTATAAATAGAAAGAAGAGAAAGAGAGAGAGCCAAAGTAAAAGAGAGCGACAGACAGAGAAATAGACAGAGATCGAGAGAGAGAGAGAGAGAGAGATGCTAGGAGACATACATATATATTTATTGCAGCTGGTTACACTGATATTGACACCTGTTTAAATAATAAATTATTAACTTTGTTTAAATAATAAATTATTAACTTTGTCGACATATGTATATATTAGGTGGCTGTCACAATGCGGTAAAGTGAAAGTATCAGAAAACTGAATAAAAAAATAATAATTCAGTAAAACAATATTTGCTGTCTTGGCAGATGTGAGTAATAATTTTTATTTCATCACATACTACTTTTACGTCAGTTTACACAATATCAATCTATGAAATCTTAATATTTCGAAACATAATCTCATTATCAAAAGTACCTGAGAAACATGTCCAGTATAATATGTAAGTTGTGTGCTAGAACTTTAGCAGACGGGGTTTAGTTGTCAGACCAGAAGTTTAAGTTATAGGTAAAGTAGGCCTCTTAAGTTCTAACTTTATGTTGTATTATTTTTAATTATTCATTTTTGTATTCAGTTTTTTCGGTGTCTACACTTTAATGCATCGTAACAATCTTCTAAAGTATTAAACACTCTTAATACACAGCGGGCAATGCTTCGATCAAACTATATCATACTTTTACTTACTTTGCCCATTTCCTTTATTCTGTGGGTGTCTCTTAATCTCCAATAGGATTAAAACGAAATCCTCAACATGCATCGACGATAAAAAGAAGCGATTGAGGTGAATTGAAATTACACACTCGATCCCTGCAATGCCGATTGCTGTGAATAAAACTGAGGTCAAAATTACAGCATTCGCAATCGGACATGAATCTTTTTAAAACTGTACATGGAGTAGCTTCGCCTCCTCTAATTCGACTTGTAATTATTGGCTGTCACAATTCAGCCATTAAATTTATGCTCGACAACACTCGCTAGACACGGGAGAAGAATCGTTTAATGGTGATGGCATGCGAATCAGATCGGCGAGCGAAAAGTAACCGGACGCTGAGCCAACGTTAGAGATGTCGTTATTACCGTGAATATAATATTTTTCCCGCGGCTAATGCCACCCATCCAGCTTCTAATTGGGCTTCCATAACCGAAGACAGCACATGCAATGTCATTGGTCGCATTGAACAACTGCAATCATCTGTCCCACTCTGGTAAAAGTTGTATGGACCGGAAAAGCAGAAATAGAGTCAATGAATTGCTTTAGAAATACGGCTATTATAGAATGGTTAAACGGCAATATATATATATATATATATATATATATATATATATATATATATATATATATATATATATATATATATATATATATATATATATATGTTATAATGAAATAATTCCAGGAGGAGATCCGGGTATGAGAGCTCAATGTTATAAACAGAGCAAGAATAAAATGAAGTATAATAACACGAAATTACATAATCAATAAATAATTGCATCGATGATTATGTAATTTCGTGTTATTATACTTCATTTTATATATATATATATATATATATATATATATATATATATATTTATATATATATATATATATATATATATATATATATATATATAAATATATATATATATCTGAGTTAAACCGTGTATGAGATCCTACTGTTTTACTAGGCCCAGAAGTAAATCAAAAAAATGGCCTGTTTTCTTCTTCTCAACCTCTTTTAAGTGCATCTGGACTTACCTACTTTTTGAGCACCTTCTCCAATCTGCTCCCATGCAAAGAGTTTTTTCTTCACTTTCTACAATTTCACCGAACTTTTTCAACGGAAATTTACCACCCGGACAATTTGCATATCTTTTTCACGGAATTTTTCTTTTCATTCAATACGTTTTTTTAACAAAAATTATTTTAATAGTTTTTAATAATAATTCTCATATTTTTCAAATATTTGAACTTTGGTTTTTTCGAAAGCCAACTTATCCATCTGTATTTCTCCTCTGATGATAAGATTTCGATCTTTGAAAAGCCTTGGCTTAAGGAAAGAAAAATAAACACTAGTTTATTACTGACAACCTTGCATTGAACAATTGAAATTTGAAATAAATTTGGACAATCGTCGCACATTTATCACTCTTTTTTCTTCTATCTCTCTCTCTCTCTCTCTCTCTATATATATATATATATATAGTAATTGTATTGTTGTTGTCTCCTAAATGTTAATCTAATGAAACTCCAGTGCTTCTTAAATAGTCCTCAATAACATTAATTAAAAAGATTTGCACAATAATTTTCTGTTAGTTGAAAAGCTTCTCATATTTTTCTCTTCCCACGATTCAAGGTAAGAAAGTTAAATAAGTACGTCTCAAATCACTATGTTTAAAATATTAGATATTTATATCAAAAATTCATCTTCTTGTATGTTTTATAGACCTAAAATGACACTATTGGAGTTGGACGTTAAAATGACCTCATAAAAATCAAGGGAGGCGCTCTATCCCTTAATAGACTTTACGAATGGCCTATGCTGGAAATCTCATTTCTTTGATCAATCATAACTCAAAAACCAATAAACCAAATTAGTTAAAACTTTGCACAACATTTTTATTTGATAGGTTCTATAAGTGTGTAGACTTTCAGCATCATTAGTCAAGGCAACCCAGTGATCCAGAAAGTTCAATCATGAAATCATGTTATCTGTGCGTACGTACGTACGTATGTGCCACCCTGTATCTCATCAACTATTTGATGGATTCAGCTGATTTTTTGGCAGAGATAGAGGGTCTAGGGTCTAGTTGATGGCATTTTAATTTCAGTTTACCATATACCTTAATTTTCCAGAAAATTCCCAAAAACCTTTAAAATGACCATTGGCTACACATGTGCATACATGTATCAGCCCGATGATTGTCAACATGTACCAACTAAGTATATATGGATAAACAACATTTTGCTGCATTTCAAAGCCAATATTTTATGCCCTTAATAGGGTTAAGATGAAAATTCATATACACTAAATTTACAAAAGCAAGGAAATTCCCAAATTTTTACACTTTTATTGTCATTAAGGGTATGCGAGCACACCAGGGCTATGTGTTTTACTGGTAGGAATTTTTCTTCAGCGCACCTCACACACTTCATCCACTTATGCATAGAGATGTATACTGTAGTGATGTGATAATGAAATGGTTTGCTTGATATGTAGTCATACCCTTTATTAATGACAATAAAAGTGTAAAAATTTGGGAATTTCCTTGCTTTTGTACATTTAGTGTATATGAATTTTGATCTTAACCCTATTAAGGGCATATGATTTCAGTATACTGGCATTTATCATGGAATAATATATACTAACCTATATAATTCTATTATCGTATATGAACTAAATATTACCTGTGGTTCAATTTTTTAATATTGAACGCAACGAAAGAACCACAGTTTCAATGTTTATCTTTTTGACATTATTATTAAACATTATTAAACATTATTAAACATTATTAAACATTATTAAACATTATTATTAAACATTATTAAACATTATTAAACATTATTAAACATTATTATTAAACATTATTAAACATTATTAAACATTATTATTAAACATTATTATTAAACATTATTATTAAACATTATTAAACATTATTAAACATTATTATTAAACATTATTAAACATTATTAAACATAGTGGTGACGAATGCTGTGAGAATGATGCAAGTAATTTTGAGGATTTTAAACTGACTCAACCAAAATCAATTCTGTCTGCATACGTAGTCAAGCTTTTTCTTCGAATCGTATTTCGGATTTACAAAGAATAAAACAGTCCATAAAACAGTCCATATGTTGATACTCATCGACGTCTGTTCAAAACATTTTCTTTTTCAGGTTATGTACCAACGACACACAACATCCGTTCCATATGAATTTTCATGCGGCTACATGTTACAACATACGTACAAATACCATTCCATTAAAACGTCCATCTTATTTTACTTATTCAGATACATATAAGTCATTAGAAGTTTAATCAGTGTCAACGTAAACAAATCTCATATCAAATTTGACACTGCAGAATAAACGCGTTTGTAATAATCGCATATAGCAAAACTAATATTGGTTTAATAATCGTGGACAACACTGAGTCGGGGCAGCTAGTATGTATATATATATAAATATATATATATATATATATATATATATATATATATATATATATATATATATAAATATATATGTATATCTAGGCAGCATTTTTCTCTTTCAGGCAAGTATTGTTGAATATAATAGGCAACTCGTTTCTATATATCCTTTGGTAGATCCTTTCAATAGTCCAAATTAGGATCTTAGTTTCGGATGGGAATTGGCTGATGAATTTGCCATAATTTGCATCTGTCTTCCAAGTACTTTCGGACCCATCTGGGTCCATCTTCCCGTACATAATTCCTGCCAAACACCTTCTATAAATACTACACATGGTCTAGACTGATTGCCCTCATTCCCTCTGAAGATGGACCCAGATGGGTCCGAAAGTACTTGTGATTGATAAGTTGACAGAAGAGGACTGTCAAAGTTCTAAATTTGAAAGAGTTTTTAAAAAGAATTTTAAAGTTCAAACGGGCATGAAAGTCACCAATAACGAAATCCAAAAAGCGTGGGGCTCAGAAATATTGGTAAATCCAATCATAATTCTCCTCTGATGATAAGATTTTAATCTTAGAAAAGCCTGGTTTAAGGAATGAAAGAGAAGAAAAATAAATGTTTTTATTAACTGAACTGCTCCTTGTTTTGAACAACTGAAGATATTGATTTGCTTCCATTTGCAGGTCTAATCAATTTTCATTGACTTACCATATATATATATATATATACCTATATATATATATATATATATATATATATATATATGTGTGTGTGTGTGTGTGTGTGTGTGCATCCGTCAATCGCAACAACAATAGATCAGCGCCGTATTGGGCTGTTGCTCGTGTACATTTTCTTATGTAACTGTAGATGCCAATTCTTGACACACGCAGGCTGTTGCATAATGTGTCACTTCGGCTGGTTCATCTGCCTGTTAGCTCGCTCTTCTAGCTCTCTTCGCAGCGTTTTCATCGTTGAGGGTAGTCTCACTGATGATCATTCTCTGGCGTATCTTCTTGATGCGAGGCTATTGATGCATCATCGGCAAACAGCATGCCCCTGATCTGAACTGACCTGGTCTTAGTCTTGGAGCGGATCCTGCCGATATTTAAGAGACTGCTGTCAGATCTGTAGTGCAGGTAGATAACTATTCTGTGTTGTTGAAGGCATGGAACAGGAGTAGGGCGAAAATGATGCCGAAGAGTCTCAGAGCAAAAACACAGCCTTTTGTTAACACAACTTTTTACACCGAACCCAGCAGATATGTCACCGTTAAACTGCACAGTGCTCATCATGCTATTGTGGAAGGATCTTATGATGTTGTGGACTTTTGGTGGTCATCCAATTAGTGTTAGAATCTCGAATAGACTATATCTACTCACGAGATCGAACGCCTTGATCTGGTCTATGAAGGCGAGATACAGAGACTGGTTTTGCTCTCTGCACTTCTCTTGCAGCTGGCGTAGAGAGAACATCATATCGATGGTTGATCTCTCTGAACGAAAGCCGCAATAATATTCCGTGTAAATTCGATCGGCAAGAACTCGTAGTCGCAGTAGTACTATGCGTGCTAATAGCTTACCAACGAAACTCAACAGTGAGATACTGTGGTAGTTGTTGCAGTCACTGCGGTCTCCTTTGTGTTTGTAGAGTGTGCTGATGTTTGCATCTCTCATGTTCTGAGACACTGAGCCTTCTCTCCAGCACTGTATTAAAAGGCTCGGAAAGGAATCAAGCAGGCTAGCTTTTCTAATTTCTAAGACCTCTGCTGGAATATAGTCATTTCCTGTCGCTTTTTCTGTCTATTGTCCTAGATAGTTCTTCCATGGAAGGCTGCTCGTCGAACTCATGCATAAGAAGGAGACGATAAATGGCATCCAGGGAAGATTAATGTACCACGTTTTCCCTGGAGTAAAGCTCGGTGTAGTATTCTATCCATGTCTACATGTTTGACTTTGTCTAGTATGGGTTCACTGACTTGGACTTCAGTGGTGCCGTTTTGTTGATTGTGGCTCAAGTAACCCTCCTGATCCCGTCATGGTTTTCACGTTGCCTGTATCAGCTGGAGAGGTCTGCCCAGTAGTTGTTTACCGCTTCTCTAACAGCTTTTTGGACTGCACTTCTGGAAGACCTCAGTGCAGCCAGTGATGTAAGAGATGGTTGGACTTGTATGAAAGCGAGGGGGAACGTTTTGTCTCCATCAGAGGGTCGAGAGTAGCAGAATTTGATTCATACCAGTCATTGCGTTTGCAACCTGTCCTCCTCCCAAAGTCTTTGAGAGCTGTAGAGTGGGTGCCATTGAGTGTTTCCACACTGTTCAGATGCTGGCCGACTGTGATCTCTTTTGAAGGTAGAGGAAAACATCACGTTGAATTCCGCCATGTGGTCTGGGTGTTGAGTCTTACTAACGTCAATGCGTGCAAAGCCCTTCATCTAGTAATTATGAGGTCAAGCTCGTGTAAGCGCTCTGGCCTGGGATGTCTACAAGACACTCTGTTATGCGGCCTGGCACCACATGATGTGTTTGTAATGCAGAGGTCATGGTAGGCACATAATTCTAGTAGCCGGTCACCATCGTCATTGCATTTACCTACTCCAAACTTACCGAGACAGCTTGACAAGGCATCGTTGTCACCACTTACACGCGCATTAAAGTTCCCAAGTATGATCAGGTCTTCGTCGTGTGGGAATGCCTTGATGGTGCCACCCAGCTGAGTGTAGAGGTGATCCTTTGTGTCGTCAGGTACCGCGAGTGTTAGGGCGTACACACATAATAAATGAATTAGTCCATCTGTGGTGTTCAAACGAAGTGAAATTAGGCGTTCGGTGGCTGAATCACCTCGTTGTACATTTTGAAGCAGTGAGTTGTTAACTGCGAAGCCAACACCGTATTCGCAAACTTCCTCTTCCTTCTTTTCTTTGCCATATATATGTATATATATATATATATATATATATATATATATATATATATATATATATATATATATCTAATAACTAATATATTAATAATAAAACCCCGGTGTTTATACAATAGTGCTCAATAACAAGTACAGTTGTATTCTAGTATAAATTCTTTTATTTATACAAACATTTTTGGCTACATATGTGCATGGTTTATGTATATTTATTTATGTATATGTATATATGTATGTGTATGTATATACATATATATATATGTACGTGTCTGGTGATATGATGCATGTAACTAACTAATACCTGAGAGTGTAGAATAATAGGTTAGTTTTTACCTAATCTACCTTTTAAATTTTTACGTGGCCCGAGGAAGCTTTGTTTCGAAAAAAATAGTAGCTGACATATATATGCATATATGTAGCCAATAATGTATAAATAACAGAACTTTTACTATATATATTTACATATATATATATATATATATATATATATATATATATATATATATATATCATATAACAGACAGCGCTTTACGATATCGAAACCGGTGATTTGTGTTCTTCCATTATTATCCCTGAGTCTTCACCTAAAAGCCGGTTTCTACCTTATACTCGGCATAGCCAGACCGATGAAACCCCGGTACACATAAAAGGGAGTGAGACTTATAGATTTTATTAGGATTAGTAACACTTTACAATTGAGAACGTTTTTTCCAGTTAAGTTAGGATACATGATATATATATATATATATATATATATATATATATATATATATATATATATATATATTTATATATATGTCTTTGTATGTAATTGTTTTTTATTGGTGATTGCATCGTTCGTTGTTTTTGCTTACTACTACTATTTCGATTGCTTCACTTCCTAAGTGATTAAAATACAGAAAATTGCATTATTAGTCACCCATAACTTTATAGAGCGTATTTTCGTTAATATATATTTTTTTATTGATTTTATACGTGCATAAATGCAATTACTTTTATGTACGTATACAATTTATACACACACACATATCTCTCTCTCTCTCTATATATATATATATATATATATACATGCGTGTGTGCTCGTGTATCTCTTGTTTGTTGCGTTGCCTTCGTCTAACTGTATTGAGAAATGGTTGCTTAAATCCATTCTATTTAAAGTTTAATATCCCAAAGCAAGGAAGGAACAAAACACGACAGGATTTTTCCGAAAGAAAAAAGAAAACTAATTGAACGGAAAATAAGATTAGCCAAAAGGTGAATTAAAACGGAAATGAGTAGAATAATTATAAAAGCAAAAAAAACGCAACAAAATGAACCTCCAATGTCTTTTCCCCTTCAAACGGTCTTCTTCGCAATGAGAAGATTTAACCGAAATACACGCTCCGTTTAACCACACGCACACACCCTGGCGTCTCTGTTTTTCTGTACTTATATCGCTCATACACAAACACTGACACATGCAGAGAAAATAATACATACCGGGTTCGCGCCCCATGAACGTCTGAAATTATCACTTCTCTGCATTTGTTTATAAATATTATTTAGCCCCTTTCAGTGAACATAAAGTTGAGCACTGTTTGGAGAAATTTCAAAATAGATATTCACTTAGCTACAAATAAAGAGCCCGAGTAAAGTCATTTTGTCTGTCTTTATGTTTACGCTGTAATGACATAAATATATATTAAATTCTCCGTACTACGTGGTAATTTGAAATGACCGTAAGGGTAAGGTGAAAGCGTTCAAATAGAAAAGTGGGTCTGTGAACCGGGTTCGTGCCTCATGACCGTCTGAAATTATCACTTTCCTGCACTAGAGGAGGCATTAAGCTCGAAACGACGGCGTCTGTAAGTAAATATAATTTAATATTAGTTTATGTTAATATCTATGTATATAGATAGATAGAGATTTGAAATGATAATTTTTTTAAAACAAAATCTAAATAAAAGTGTTTATGCCCCTGTTAGAATTCGAACTCACAGACTTTGTCTCTACGAACGGTGCCCTCAGCGATTGATACATAGGTAATGACGTACCCCTATTAATTCAATGCATAAAGCAGACTGCCCCTGTCTATTGCCCTCTCTCATACAACGAAAGTGATGGGGACGAAAACAAAATTGATACCAATACTTTCTTTCCCTCTTTTTCAGCAACAGGTCTGCAGCCTCTGCTGCTAGCTTGGTCATTATTGAAAAATCCGAGGCGATGATAATGGGTTCACGTGAAGATTCTTCTAAGTCATATAAATTATTATATTAAAGAAATATCATTTTTCTCGTTAAGAACATAGACCAATGTTGCGCCGAAAAAAATCAAAATCAAATATTAATTTCGTAGAGAAAAATATATTAACCACAACGTTTCGAGAAACCGACTGGCTTTATTTATTAGATAATTTTTAATTCCTATCTGTCTATTTGATTCACGAACTCTTTCTCTGTTTTAAAATTAAAACGAAGATAACCATACCCTCTGGCAAATTACATTACCTACGGCCGGGAAATCTTTTCAGAGTGAGGGGCAGATGAGACTTTTCGGCCGAAGTGAAAAACGAAATATCAGAATTACTATATTTTGTTGAATAAATTGTACAAAAATTGCATTGAACACTCTACAAATCCGATATTTTTTCTCAAGAGACTTCTGTATGTGATGTTATAAAAGGCGCCGACAAAGAGCCATTTTAGAATCATAAAAAATAATGACGGGGGAAGTAGCAAGTTGATCCAGCAATCGTTTTGACACACCTCACATAGGTTCTATGTTTCATGCCCTTTCCTCGTCTCACGTTTCCTCTTTGCCTCTCTCTTTCTCTTTTTCTATTTTTATCTCTTAATAGTTAAAGAAAAATGAAATATACATGCATCATCTCTCGCTGATATTCATACATTTTTATCCCACTGTAAATCTTAATTGAAACTTACTTTTACGTCTATGTCACAAAATGATATGAGTTTTACTGGGAGGTCAGCGGGCCGGATTGCAATAATAAAGAATAGCAGGGTAGCGGGCCGAACGCTAAGCCTTCGCGGGCCGGAGGTTGCCCGCCTCTGACCTAGAGTATGTATATAAGTATATCTAATTTCGATCAAAAGATGTACAACATCATCTTGATGCATACGTTGGCGCTTGATACTCATAAAAAGGAAATACGACGTTTTACTTTATCTGATACCATTCATCACTTAAAAAATAAAGAAAAAAGACACACGAAAATGAATGCTAATATGGGGTTCAGCTATTGGGGCAGAAATGCATAAGCGATCATATTAATTCACGAAAAAACGGAGTGCAGCATGATTGTTTTTAAGACTATAGATTTATCGAAATTCTTTTCAGTTAATCTCATTTTATTTATACACGCGCCTACTCGAATAATGCTAAGTACAGGGTGGGCCAAAATAAGGGTCCTATCTTTAAATTTGAATAACTTGAATTTGAATAACTTCCACAAAATAAAAGTTAAACTCACCAAACTTTATGTGTGTGTAGACTGACCCTTCCGAGATTTTTTGAAATAAACAAAACAAATTTTAGCCGAAAAACACTTCTGAAAACTTACAAAAACTAAAGTATTGTTTTTTACACTGTTTTGAGTTTTTTAAGCAAAAATAATGTTTTCTAAATGAGGGTACGTTCCTTAGGGCTAATACGGCTCATGCTTGCTTCGGAAGGGGTCCTTTACTTATTCTAAAATAAATAAATAAATAAATAAATAAAAAAGTTATGAATTTTTTAAAATAGGACCCTTAATTTTGCCCACCCTGTACTTCTAGACTTTTAGTGTCTTCTTTCTGAATTTCTTAAATAAAGATGGATAATTTGTATAATTTGGATTACTTAAACTACTGTTTTCATCTTGGATGTTATTCTTACAACGATGGCATGCTGCCCCCGGAATTTAAATAAAAGGTTTCCCGTTCGAAATTCCGTGAAGATTGCCGAGTTCGACAGAAATATTCCCGAGTTCGACAAGGTACACTTGAAGAAGGTCGGACGTTGTGGGAATAACACTCGAGATTATAACAGTATTCCAAATAATCCAAATTATTTTAGTGCCTTCAAAAACTCGAATTTATTTGTCAGTTTTAAATTTTAACATTCCGTAAGGCATCCTATTTGTATTGCAAAACCAATTTTTTAAATGACATATATCCCTTCATTAATTATCTTAAGCAAATATTTTAATAAATAACTTAAGTGAACAGACAAAATGTAGTAGGCAATTAGCAGGACACAAAGTATAGTAGAAAGATTACCGGGCAACGCCGTGAAGATACATAGAGCGATTTATAAAGATAGTTTGGAGAGGTTATGCATCACAACACATTATGTATACACATATAGGAATGTTATTTATGACATATTTTGCGACTTTAAACATTGTATTAAAACTATTCGCACTTGTTTTCTTATATATTCTACAGAGAACCAGCAATTGTATCGCTTACCATAATAAGCATCGGTATCTGTTTTCTAGGAAATGAATTGATTTCTTGGGCGTGTTAAAAATAAACTTCGTGCTGGTGATCGAATATTGCACTACATGAGTTGTATATGAAGCGCTTTGAATTTATTATGGTTAAGCCCTAGTAAGTTGGCGTCGAGGGTGAATAGATCAAGGTTCCTATTCTTGTGAACTTAGTAAAAGGAAGTAGGTGACATATTAAACGTGACGTCATCTATTTTGTTCGTGAGAAATCCATTGGACGCGGGTCGTATAGAACGAATTAAAACAAGCCGCGCATGCGTTGTCCCCCTCTGTATGTGACTCGATGTGGCGAGTGTAAAATGCAATAAATTTGGGCAATTTGGGGCATTTTTGACCGCCCTTTGACCCCCTGGGGGCGAGAACCAGAATTTTTCTGAGATCAAGGATGCTCATTTTATATCCAGAACAATTGCCTCTACATTTTGGCTAAGTTTCAGAAAAATTGAATGGATGGATCAAACGTTATGGGAGAAAAGGGTCATTTTTTGCCATTTTAGGGGGCTTTTGACCCCCTGGGGGCGCGAACCAGATTTTTTCCAAGGTCAGTGATACTTATTTTCTATTAGGGACAATTGCCTCCACATTTTGGTCAAGTTTCAGAAAAATTGAATTGATGGATGAAAAGTTATGGGGCAAAAAATGTCATTTTTTGCCATTTCGGGGCTTTTAGACCCCCTGGGTAGCTAACCAGATTTTTTTTCAAAAATCGGAGAATGTCACTTTCTAACCTGACCAAAGTTACAACTTCATGCAAAATTTCAGAGAAATTCAATAGATGGTTGAGGAGAAAAATCCGGACGGACACACGGACGGACGGACGGACAGACGGGCGGACGAAAATGCCTCAAAACATAGGTCTCCTGATTTTATAAATCGGGGGACCAATAATCATGAATGACAGCAAAATAAGGTTATCTTTCTTCTCCAATGACTACGACTAAAGACTGAATAAGATAACACATTTTCTATTATTCGTTTGGGTTGATTAATTGAAATTACCAGCAATTGGGCGAGTTGAATTTCACCAAAGAAGTAATCCTTTTATTCAAGCACCGAGAAGAGATCTTCATTCTCACAGAGTTAAGGAACATCTATTGGCAATATCAGAGTCATCATCAAAGTGTTATCTAAAACATGAAAATCATTGTGTTTTCAGGTGGGATGTTAGAATAGTCTGTACTTACTGGAGGTTGTGAGTATTATGTAATGAAACAAATGTTAGAGAGAAAAAGAGAAAAAATACATAACAGAAGTGAAGTTATAAAAAAAGGAGGAACACAGCACAATTATCCGAGGAGGAGAAGACTGTGCTGAGCTTGGTCAACTCTTGCGGATGTCAAAACCATTACATCTTTGATATTCCACTTTCTGTAACAGATCTGCTTGGTAGAATAAAGATAATGGTACTTATATCGATCTTGACCCAGTTTTCGCGAGTTTCTGGTCGGAAGCGTTCGGCTGTGTTACGCAAACGCCCGAGAGATGACGAGCCGATTTGTACCAGACGACAATTTTGATGCGGTGCTGCGTCCTATGATTTTAAGTTATATTTTCAAGAAATTTTCTAAAAGAAACAACACAAAAAAACAAAACAAGCAAAACATAGCGAAGTTACTATTATCAAATAAATATTTTTTGTTATTTTGATACGTTGCTGCGTCCTATAATTTTTAGTTATATTTGCAAGAAATATTTTAAACAAAACAAATAAAACAAGCAAAACCCTAACCCTAAACCTAATCCTAACCCTAACCCCTAACCCTAACCCTAACCCTAACCTTAACCCTAACCCTAACCCTAACCCTAACCCTAAACCCTAACCCTAACCCTAACCCTAACCCTAACCCTAACCCTAAACCCTAACAAAAAAAAACCCAAAACAAGCAAAACATTAAAATCATAGGACGCAGCACCGTATCAAAATTGTCGTCTGGTACCAATCGGCTCGTCATCTCTCGGGCGTTTGCGTAGGATAGCCGAACACTTCCGACCAGAAACTCGCGAAAACTGGGTCAAGATCGATATAAGTACCAACATAATACACCTAAAAATTGAATAAGATTATCAAGTCAGTAAAATTTGGATAAGATAGAAAGAGTGTATTGGGCAGTTTGTTCTGATTTTGAAATCTGAAATTGACGAGCGGTTTTTATCAACAATATTGACGAGCGGTGTTTATCGAAAAAAGTTCCGCATCATTTTGGCCTGCTTTGATTTTGGTGGAACTCTTAATTTTGCTGGATTGCACGCGTTGAAATCAGTCACGCGGATAATTTGTTGTCAGAGGCAATACTATTCTAAAAAGAATAGCTGTTTCTTGTTCCGGAAAATAATTATCATTGTCATTAAATATTTTTTAAATAAATAAAACACATATGTCTATTCTTTTTCATTAATTAAAAATTTCAATCAATATAAATATTCTTTTTTTTAACAATAAATATTGTCTGTCTTCTTACACTATAAATAATTGTCAGTTAAATTTTCTTCAAATCAATGAAACGAATGCCATTTTTGAAACTTATTTATTCTAAATTGAACTGTTTTAGTCGACAGGACAATATAATTCGATTTTGGAACAATTCATTTTCAATGGGAAAAGTTAGAAGGTTTTACTTTAGTCACACTAGAATAATGAACAATGAACTTCTGTGCTGATCGAATCATCTAGTTTTTAAAAAATCTGTATGAAAGGTGATAACGTACGTACGAACATCAAATGTCTTAGCATATTATTATTTATAGATTATTTCAGCCTATTCACAAAAGCAATACTCTATCTTTAAAGTGCTTTTAAAACTGTCTTAGAAAGTGTTTTTGGGTATCTTTCAGAATGATCAGTACGCTGAAAACGCTCAAAAAAACAAATATACAACAAATAAAAGTAACTGTCGTCGATAAAAGTTAATTTAAAACTGACCTGTGATATTTGTTTGTATTTTTAAACCGTTCCAACTGCTATTTAGTGGAAATCAATAGTTTTTTAACACAAACTTGCAAATACAAAATGGCGCTTGCTCGTAAGAGAGTGAGTAGAAGACGCCATCTTGTATAGAAAAAAGTACTAGTTGAAAATGAACAAGAATTTTTTTTTTACATCTAATAAAAACCCATTTATAGTACGTAAAAATACAAACAAATATCATAGGTAAGTAGACAAATATCTCTTCTCGACGTAGGTTAAACTCACTTGTTGCATATTTATTTTTATAACCCCGTTCTCGTTAGTTTTTTGGACCCCGTCCGCGACTGTACTGATCATTCTGAAAGATACCCGTGTTTTTAAATGTTCTTGAAGGCAACTGAAGCTTACTAAAATGACGACTAATTTGTTCAGGGATAAGAATAATTGAAAAGTTCGAATGCAAAACGCGATAAATACAATTTGTTTAAATTGAGACATTAAATAATGCAATAGCAAATATATTAAAGCTAAACTTTAACTGAAAGCTTAGTTTAATTAAATGCAAAAAGAACTTATTTCGGTATCATATTATGTAAAAAATTCTTCTGGGGTGTGGTCGTGTGTGTAAATACAACACCTTTTGTCGTGATAGCTTCAAATGGCTTTCATCGCGTTTTGCATTCAAACTCTTCAATTAAAACCTGCAGTTGCTTATTTTTACGTGCAATAAGTTTACGATTTAAATTCTGTCTTTTCAAATTTGAAGTTGATAATTTTAATTTGAAGTTTATTTTTAAAATTTAAGTTATTCTTTTTTTTTAATTTGCAGTTAAACTGATTTAATTTGAGTAAACATCAGTGTAGTCCTATACCATAGCACCAGTTACAAACTTAATATAAGCAGTAAGTCAGTTTATAGTATGCTGGGAATCTAGTTGATGGTAACATCTGGATAGAGAAAGAACGGGAAGTAATTGAGAAATATAACATTAGTTGAGTCGCACGATTCACCGACTGTCGATGAACCCCTGACATTTCAAAGGAGAAATGAACAGTGAGAAAATGTCTATAGCGTTGGGGTGGGGGGTAGGGGCCTCAGAATAAAAGAAAACAATATCACGGGTTGAAGCGGGACAAGTAGAATAGATAATGACATCATGGTATATTCAAAGAAGGCGAGAAAATAAGTAATAATATGATCGAAGTAAGGTTGAAATAACATGGCTATCTTAGAACTGATATATTTAGTTTTGATTTTACAAGCCGTTTAAATTTAAATAAACTCAATAATACGTAGGCAAATTTAACTTATAATCAATAACCATATGTTATCTATCACCCGTTTACATGTTATTTAATTAGGATTGGAATTATATAAAAGATAGTTAACAAGAAAACTAGCTTTTCTAAATCGAGAATTTAAACAAAACTTCTATCTAAAAAGCATATGATTTTACTCTTCTTTTTGTTTGATCTCTGTGAAGATTTTAACTTCAGCGCCCCAAACTTTATTTATAACATTTCTATGAATAGGAAAATTGTTAAAGTTTTTAGTTTCATGATATATTTCCTTAATATATATTCATGAAGTTTTCTTTAAGCTGTTTAACTCATGTCTTTACAAATGCATCTATCTCGCTTCGTTTGATTTTGTTTTAAACAAAAATGTCTGCGAATGGTTGCTTTTGGATTTGATAAATACTGACTTACGTAAATGAAAATGAATAAAACTTTAAATATAAGACATAAAAAAAAGAAAATGTTGAAACAATAAAAATAAAGTTGACGGTCAGGTCGACTAGTCCGTTTGATTTTACTAGGAGAATATCTTATGATTATTATTGTGTCAGTTTTGTATAATCCAGGGAGGCGCGAGAGCGCTCTATCCCTTAATAGACTTCAAGAATGGCCTATGCTAGAAATCTAATTTCTTTGATCAATCATAACTCAAAAACCAATAAACCAAATTAGTTAAAACTTTGCACAACATTTTTATTTGATAGGTTCTATGAGTGTGTAGAATTTCAGCAGCATTAGTCAAGGCAACCCGGAGATCCAGAAAGTTCAATCATGAAATCATGTTATATGTGTGTACATACGTACGTACGTACGTACGTGCGTATGTGCCACCCTGTATCTCATCAACTATTTGATGGATTCAGCTGATTTTTGGCAGATATAGAGGTTCTAGGGTCTAGTTGATGGCATTTTAATTTCAGTTTACCATATACCTTAGTTTTCCAGAAAATTCCCCAAAACCTTAAAAATGACCATTGTATTGAGGCATAGCCTTTACAAAAGTAGTGATAATCCATGATAAATGCCAGTATACTGAAATCATATGCCCTTAATAGGGTTAAGATGAAAATTCATATACACTAAATGTACAAAAGCAAGGAAATTCCAAAATTTTTACACTTTTATTGTCATTAAGTGTCTGCGAGCACAACAGGGGTATGTATTTTACTGGTAGGAATTTTTCTTCACCGAACCTCACACACTTCACCCACTCATGCATAGAGATTTATACTGTAGTGATGTGATAATGAAATAGTTTGGTTGATATGTAGTCATACCCTT
>OY744536.1:12739017-12741517 GCA_963556195.1 Sepiola atlantica | reverse complement strand
CAATTAACCAGTTAGCTATCTTATAGTATTTTTATTTGTGGTCTCTTGGTCTTATAGGATACAAGGACAAGAATTCATCTAGTCTGGTGAAATATCCAGCTACGTGCTGTTACTAGAGGAAACATCACTTGGAGAAGGTGCCCAATTCCATGTATGGGTCAGTATGCAGCCATACGGACCTCTTATTTAGTATTCCAATACTATGTAATTTGAATATTTGGTTAGTGTTTACTTGTAGGGGGGAGTATCTACATGTCAGGTTGTCCTGGAAATCCTTGTACATAGATACCAAAGACACTCGAGGATCGTATCTAGTAGGTTATTCAAACACTCTCAAGTAGGTAATATGTGTGTGTGTTTGTGTATGTTTAAACTATTTTTATTATTATTAGAAGTAATAAAAAATGTTGATTCCAGAAAATTAAAAGTCATTGCTTCGATTCATTAATCCCGTCTGATAATTTATGGACGTTTATATTGTCAAGTTTATATTATTTTCCTCGTAATAGATTGGAATTAATCAATCGATCAATAGGGGAGAAAACTTAATATCGCTGAAATTGCATCTTAATATCGGCGTGTGGTCACTTGCAGTTCTGCATACGTTTGCACCGGTCCAGTATTTATTCAGTAAATGTTTCGATTGGATCATTTGGTACAATGGTAAGAGTGTTGGCTAATGTGCCGGGAGACCTGAGTTTAATCCTTCCAGCTTGTCCTGACAAACCCCGGTACAGAGATACCTTAGACACTCAGGGACGGTGTCTAGTAAGCATTCAGATTCTCTCCAGCAGGCATTCAACTTCTCTCCTGTAAGCATTGTAATTCTCTTCCGTAGACATTAAAACTCTTTCAGAAGACATTCAGATTTTCTCTAGTATGCAAGTGTGTGCGTAAGTGTGTGCGCATATGCGTTTATGCGTGTATTAACGCAATTTTTGTATGTCTAAGTATGAACATACGTATGATTGTTCTTGTCTGTATACATGTGTGTGTACATAATGAAGACATTCTGTAAAATCGGTAAGCATTTCCTTTTATTTGAAGCAAAAAATATAAATGCCAAATGCGCTTTGAAATAGAATTTACGAATTCGACTTAAAATGCAAATGAAAGTATTTTTTAACTTTTTTTTTATTTTACGACTTTGAGAGAAATTCTGAGAGGCGTCGTTAAATTGACAAAACCAATGTTTGAATAGTTATTCAGCCGTAAGCAGATTTGACATCAGAAAAAGAAATTTAATTTTTTTTCAAATTTGACGGCGTGCATAACGATTATTTCGAAAATCTGTTTCTTTCCAATTAACAATTATTTGCATTTATCGTTTTAGGGTTCTCCGATGGCATAGTGGATGATGACGTAGATGATGAAATAAACAAGTAACGTTTGGATCCACTCAGATATACAATGTTCATTTATGCACTAATACAGTTTATTCAAAGCAAAATTGGGCTTCTTGGCCTTTTGGCTAAGATCAAAGTGTAGTATCTGTTCCGATGGATACTGCACGTCTGTCCTGTGCAGTTCTAGGAGGTCCACCCTCCCAGGCTTTGCCTCCCCTCTTTGGAGAGGAGTAAGTTTATTGCTTACTGTCTGAGGCGCCCCTACCAGGGAATGCCGACGGGGCTGCCCAGGCTATTTTTAAATGGCCAGAGTGCTCACCTCTCGAGCGCTGGCTTTTCAAACCCCACTTTCTCGACCCGATCTTGGGTCGTATCTTGCTTGTGGGAGTAAGATAAAACTGGCCTTGTGTCTAACTCCTGGGGAGGAGTAAATAATACCCACTCTGTGAAAAAGGGTGAAATAGAAGTTCCTGTTAAATTACGAAAAATGGGTTAATATGTCGTAAAATTATGCAAGTCGAACGAACATGTTGCCCATTTCTTTTATATTAAAGTAGACATCTCTAATATAGTTTCGACATCTAGAGATAAATTTACGACTAACAGTCATTATACTCGGTATTTAGTGCAAGCTTACAGGAAACACTTAACACATACTTTGAACCCTGTTCGCGTGTAATATTACTGTGGTACTATTGTACAAAGACGTTATCATTCTTAATAAAAAACTTATTGTCCTGCAAGAATAATCGTAAACAATTAAAACTATGAAATATAACTATGAGACTATAAATAAACATATATATATTTTTTGAACATTTCTAGAAATAAATCTTACAGAGTACTCGATTTTTTAAATACAATTTTTCAAATATTGAAATTAAAATAAAAAAATTTAATCCCATGAAAATAGAAAAGTATTAATAATATTTGTTGATGTTTCGACTTGATCTTCTGTAACACCATATATAAATAAGTAGTATATATATATATATACGCTGCTCGTTGTAAAATACCCGTCGACTTGGTATTTACAAAGTTAAATTCCTCCTTAATTCTACACTAATTTGTGGTGGCCAATGGGAAACGCTCTTGACTGCGAATCAGTGGCGATTTGTGATCGGAGTTCGCGCCCGCCGCCCGTCAGAAATTAG
>OY744536.1:12686517-12734017 GCA_963556195.1 Sepiola atlantica | reverse complement strand
TGACAGCTATTTCACCCCCCCCCCCACACACACAGGAGCGCACGTACAAACATAAAAATACACACAGACGTACGTATCTTACTTTTCGTTTTTCAAGTTTCTTTTTAATAAAACGTTCAATATTTTATTATTTTGAATTTCTAACATTATAGACATGATAATAATAATAATAATAATAATAATAATAATAATAATAATAATAATAATAATAATAGTCACCGATATGCCGACTATGTAATGAAAGGGAAGAAACCTTGGCGCATATTGTAGCTGAGTGCCCAATGCTGGCACAAAATCAGTATAAAAAATGGAGACACGACAGACTCGCTCAGGTACTACACTGGAATATATGCAAACTTTACGAATTGGACCACAATGAAAAGTGGTATGAGCATAAGCCAGAAGTGGTAAAAGAGAATGACAATGTCAAACTTCTTTGGGACATGCGCATACAAACTGACAATGTTCTTGAGCATTCTAAACCCGACTTAGTTTTTCTGAACAAAAACACAGAGAACTTGTTTAATCATTGATATAGCCTGCCCCTTCAATACCAGAGTGCAGGAGAAAGAACACGAAAAAAAATATCAAGATCTAAAATGGGAATTAGTCAGACTATGGAAATGTAAAGAAGTAAAGGTGATCCCCGTTGTAATTGGAGCGCTTGGAACCATAACGAAAAGCCACCATAAATGGCTTAAACAAATTGACGAGACAATTTCTTTTCCAATTCTGCAAAAGGCTTGCCCATTAGGAACGGCGAAAGTCTTAAGGTACAGCTTGAATATCTAAGGTCAAGGGAATTGACTTGTTGTTCAAAAAACAAAAAACAAAACCCCAACTAAAAACATCCAAAAGTTGAGACTACTATGAATAATAATAATAATAATAATAATAATAATAATAATAATAATAATAATAATAATAATAATAAAGTGATGGCACTAGCCTCGGCTGATACCTCAAAAGACCGAAGAGAGAAGTTCAGTAACCACCCAAATCCCAATAGAAACCATTGATCATTACCAACGAGAAATCAATGGTAAATGGCTGCTGCAATACCGCGAAGTCATTTGCAATTGTTATCGAAAAGGGGTGGAGAGTACTGGAAATCCGGGGAGGCTTGTTGTCACTCAGACTCCAGGGAACTCCACCGGTTATTATCAGTGAGCAATCACTAACACTGACTTGTGTCGGAACTTCTAATGAGTTCAAATAATAATAATAATAATAATAATAATAATAATAATAATAATAATAATAATAATAATAAAGAAGAACAAGAATTTAAAAATACGATAAAATATACCCAAAAAGACACGAAATGTAGACTCAATGGCGAGAGAAACGAAGCAATAAACCACAGCAGTTAAGCTTTGATTAGTGATGTGACACTTCCAATGTCTTTTCCCGATTCCGATACAATTACCATTTCCGATACAGTTACCAAATCCGATACAATTACCGATGCTGTTCTAAATTCCTGATTCCGATACATTTACTGATTCCGCATTAAATAACGAAAGCTCCCGAAAAGAACACAGATAAAGCATAAAAAAGTGATCAGCTGCGCAACTATAGATCCCTATCGAATGCGTCTATTAAATGGCGTTGATTTAAGTTGTTTATATAGAGATGTCATGATATGTAGAGCTTTCGATATTGGAAACGTTTTCTTATAAAGAACAACGCCGATTCATGATGTTAAAATGAAGTATACGTAAGTTATTTTAAAGAAATCAACTAACAATTTGTTTACGTCAAGTAACACCGTCAAGTAACACCGTACGAATACATTTTCATTATATGGCGGCCATCTTGGATTTTTTAAGTGGCCCAAAAGTTTTTTCGGAAGAGTAGACCATTGTGAGCAATCGTGCCAAGTTTCAGTCTTGCTTACCAAAATGCACGATTCTTCATCATTTTTGACTTAAGCTGCTCAGCTATTAGAAGATATTCTTACCAACCATTGCCAAAGGTTTTGAATATATCAAGCGCTACCACTGTAGCTTAACTGTCTTGTCCAGTGTATGGTATATGTGTTCAGAGATGACCGTTAGGATATGCGCAGTAGAACGGGCTTGCCTAAATCTCTACTGTTGTTTAAAAAGCAGTTTAGCAATAACGAGGTAGTTGACTATCGTAAGCTTAATTAATGATTCACAGATTTTAGCGAAGAACGGTAGGAGACTGATGTGGCGATAATTTTTCGAGTCAGTTCTTTCACTAATATTCTTGAAATCTGGTACCGAAGAGGCAATTTTACAGCTATCAGGGAAGCAAGATTTATCAAGTCATTTGTTTTAGAGTTTCAAGCAAGAGGATAGCGTCTAACTCAGCATAGTATTTCGTTCTTAATACAACACAGATAAGATCAGCCTCATATGCTTTCAGAGTGTCAAGTTTTTCTATGATATCCCTGATATCGGAAGGGGTGATGATCAACTGATCGAATGTGTCTTCTATCTGCAGTGGGAAATTTTGAAGAAAGTAGTTTGGGAGGGACACGGTTGTTAAACGCGAAGCGCATGGCAAAAAGTTCAGCTTTCTGACTTACCATGCAAGCAACATCATGGTAGTTCATAGCTGGGGATGGTGGTGGTCGAAAGTTTAAGCTTATATCAACCATTTTCACAAGGTGATCAGCACTCCCGAGTGGGCTATGACCATCCGTCACACATGACTTGGGCATCACGAAGGTAACACACGTTGATTCACACGCATTTAGATGTTTTCAGATGGAAGTAAACAGTCATGTCTTTATTCTACCACCTTTTCTGAGATTCAGTGCAGCCTGATTAAATTGATGAAGGCAGTTATTTTAGTGATTACACCTTTGAAATTCGTTGGCATCAGAAAATGAAAGATATATTTTTAGAATAATGGTAAATGACTACTATTTGAAGATATGGTTCCCTTTAGAAAATATAAATTTATTTTATATATTTAAAAAAAATTACATCTAGCTTCAATTTATTTAATTAAAATAGTTTTCAGGAGTTTTGAGATAAGGAGTGATAATTTGTATTATTTGGTTTATTCAAACTATTGTTTTTATCTTGAGTGTTATACTCACAACTTCTCGGCCGATATAACCTCCGACCTTTTTCAGGTGTCTCTCGCCGAACTCGGGAATCTTTCTGTCGAACTCGGGAATCATTACGGAATGTTGAACGGAGCACTTTATTTTGTCCACGGGGGTAGCTTACACTCGTTTCGTCCGCCATCACCAGGTAGAAGTCTTAAGTATCGCCTTAACTGAGGATTGGCCCTTAAACCGCCAAAAGATTGCCAATTATTACTCAGCAAATATCCGTCGCGACACGGGTCCTTGCCCCTCCCCCATAGATTAAACAAGGTTGGATGTAAACAAGGTTGAATGCTACATCTGCCAAAACGTTATGAACATAATTTGCAAGATGAGAAAAGTAGCCCGACTATTTTTAATAATACAAATTAAAAGAAGTAGCCATTTTAGCTCAATATCTTCAAAAGATATTGTAGATAATTTAAACTTTCAGTAAGACTCAATTTGTCGTAATTGCTTTCCCTCGCAATATTTCAATAATATAGTTATATCATAGGGTAAAGAAGATGCCACACCTTAATTAAGAAGCTAAATGAATTATTCGCAAATAATCTAATACATTAGGCTTGTAAAGATACGTATGTTCGTGTAACTGCCTCTGTGCGCTTATTCGTGTCAACCAGTGCGTTCATTAATAACTTTTCGGCTATCGATCTACGAATGTAATATTTGTGGCCATTTTCTGACGAAGTTTGTTCATACACATTCTAAGTAACTTAACAGGAGGAATCGGGTTTATAATAATTCGTTTCAAATGTACGTTTCACTAGCATTTGTGTAGCATTACGGGGGACAGATGCTTCAATCTTCGAGGATTATCCATACGGCGACACATTACGTAGTTGGTTTTGTGACACGTTTTATGCATCAGAACGGGTGCACGCTATATGAGTAAGATAGCAACTTGTGTTCAACAATGAATTGTTTCAATATCATCATCATCATCATCATCATCATCATCATCATCATCATCATCATCATCATCATCATCATATACGGTTTAAGGCCGTTTTGCATGCAGGCATGTGTTGGACAGCTTTTAGAAATTGACTTTCACAAAAACCTCTGACCAGGTCTTTATGATTTATGCTCCCTTTGTTTAAAAACGTTTTCGGCGCTCTTTGCATATAAGTAGGCCCAACAAACACAGAACGACGTTGCCAGTTTATGCCTAAAGGTAGTAAGTCACAACTTCAGTCACATAATTTCTTTGTTAACTATCGCCATGTTGAATTTTTGTAGCACTTCGTTCTCTTTTTCTCTCTTGTTGTTCTGTTGTCATGCATGTTGATTAAATAATGAAAGAACAGAATAATCTAAGGTTTTCCATTCTTATGTTTTTATTTATCTTTACACTATACAGATATATACTAATATTACTCCAACCACATCCCCATGTAGGGGAGAGTACAGCAATCAAATACACCGATCGCGGTTAAGTAAAAAGAGGAAGAACTTATCTTCTTATTCGCCACGTCCCACTAGCGATCTCCTGTCTGTAACGTAGCTTCCTGTACGCGTACATCTAATTCTAACTTGACGTCTTATGGAAATTTCCACTCTCTACTTAATGTAAACCTTACCTAGAACCTTTCGATTTTAACCTGTTTTATACAGAGATGCATCTAAATATTGCTGTATTTGTACACTATAGTTGCAAGAAGAAGAAACAGTATATATACCAACTAACCGGTTTAAGTGAATCTATACTAATATGAGAGACTTGTGTATGTCCGATTATGTTTTAACTTCTGTGCCTGCATTCGTTATATTTCTCAGTTTGTGTTACCTGACTACTTTATGTTATCAGAAGGAAGAATATAACATTTGAAGTATCCCCTATCTAAATAGCTTTCACATTATAGACACAAGGACAAAACACTCCATTATGATAAAACTAACAGTCGTAACCGATATCAGAGTGTTCGTACCCATTTTTGAGTCAGTGTGTGCGTTCGTTAACAGATATAAAATTATTAGACCTAAGAACGTGAACTCTGTTAGGAATTATCTTCCGCCTATTCAGATTTTCAGATAGTTTCCAGAGACATTGGAAATTATCTGAAGTGTGGCAAAACAGTTTGTAATTAAGCAATCGTAAGAATAAATAAAAGCGATTAGAAGCAATGCTGGGATAAGCAGAGAGAGTCTCACTTTACTAAACTAGTTATCCGACGAAAGCTTGAAGATCTCGTCTACCCCTCTATCAAACCCATAGCTAGTTGAAGGAGATAAGTTGTAATAGATTTCCGAATGTTATTACAAAATATGGCTGCATTCCATTGCCGAATGTACAGCACCTAATATTGCCGAATGTTAATTCATTAAAGTACCGACCAGATTTTACGTTGCAGAATTTGAATGATCTGTCAAGAACATTTGCTTGAAAGTAATAAATCCGTAAGATTGTCATGACATCACATATGTATACCCTTTTTCTCACACATGGCATAGGTCAACATTCGTTAATATCTTTTTCTCCAAGATATAAACGGCACACATTTTAATAATGCGTTAATATCTAAGAGGAGTATTTATTTACCTCCTCTCCAGAAGGATAGGCACAAGGACAGTTTTATCTTACTCTCACATGTAAGATGTGACCCAAGGTCGGGACGGGAAAG
This sequence comes from Sepiola atlantica, assembly GCA_963556195.1. NCBI lineage: Eukaryota > Metazoa > Mollusca > Cephalopoda > Sepiida > Sepiolidae > Sepiola > Sepiola atlantica. Next base: position 12,728,305 of record OY744536.1, on the reverse strand, counting down.
TGGGGTTTGAAAAGCCAGCGCCCGAGAAAGTGAGCACTCTGGCCATTAAAAATTGCTTGGGCAGCCCCGTCGGCATTCTCCGGTGGGGGCGCCTCAGGCAGTAAGCAATAAACATACTCCTCCCCAAAGAGGGGAGGCAAAGCCTGGAAGGGTGGACCTCCTAGAACTGCACAGGACCGACCCATAGACCGGCGTAAATCAAGCCCCGAAGGCCAAGACAATACCAGTTTATGGGGTGTAGTATCCATCGGAACAGATACTACACTTTGATCTTAGCCAAACAACCTTAAAAGGCATTGAAGAGGCTGTTTTATCTATAATTGTGAAGAGATGTTCATAGCCTTCCAATTGTATTGAAATGTTAACGAATGCGATAGAACGGAATATATTTGAAGTTGATATAGCGCCCAAAGATCAAATCGGTGTCCATTATACTAAGTGACCTCCGGGGTAAAAAGAATCCGTTTCGATTAATGCAATAATATGAATGTCAACATGCCCCGCAACATCTAATCACTAATAAAGAGCGTGGAGTAATACAATAAATAGTTCTAGTGAACCCATAAACGTGTATCAAAAGATAAAAATGTCCAAATGTAAAACGCGATCAATTCAATGTTTTCAAACAAAGAAATAAGACTATAAAATAGAAACTATTAAAATCGATAATTTCACTATATTATCTTATTTTAATAGAAAGCAAACAACAAAAATAAGTAGATGCCACAGTATATAAAAATGGTAGAAAGATGAAATACAAGAAATTTAAAATGGTGCTTTGAAATAAAACTTTTCCCATGTTACTTTAATATATTGTGAAGACAATGAGCTAATTTTAGCTTCAATTTTAGCTTTAATTTTAGCTTTAATTTTAGCTTTAATTTTAGCTTCAGTTTCTTCCCAAGCTTTAAGGTAATTACATTTAAGATTTATTGTAAAGTTTAGGTCATGACTTTCGTAGTAAGCTCAACTATGTTGGCTATTATAATTTACGCTTCAGTTTGAAGAAAAAAATACACATTCTCTGAATAGATCAATGCTTGTTTTACGACATATCAACACATTTCACGTTACCATAATGCTGAATACAGTGGTTTCCGTAACAGATTTTACGCTTAAAATCGTTTATATCTTTAAATAGTTATATATGGCTGTTGCTTTTAGTAGATATTGATGATGTAAATTTATATTTCTCGATGTAATTCTATGCTTCAATCTCCTGCACAAGAGACTGATTCCATCTAGTAGCGTAAAAGCAGAGCAACATTCATTTCTGTTAGTCAAATAAAAAATGACTGATACAAAACATAATATCTGTCTTAATAACCCACTGGAATCATTTTAAAATGGCGTTAATCTATTCGTTGATAATAACATAACATAGATAAGGCATCAATTCACGGACTCATTGTATTTTCAGGATTTCAAAAATGTAAACACTTGATTCATGATGATGATTCGACGAAGAATCAAAAACGTTCGCGAAACATGTGAAACCTATGGAACATTTATTACTTTTTTTGATTTTAATACAAAAAATACCATCAGAAAAATTGAAAAATAAAAAAGGTATAATTAAACAGACGAATTCTGTTATTTTTAACAATGTTTGCATATATATATATATATATATATATATATATATATATATATATGTGTGTGTGTGTGTGTGTGTGTGTGTCTGTGATTTTTGAAGGCTTACCAAAGCTTGCCGTTCAGGAGCCCAATCAACACCACAAAAGACTTTTTCATTCAAAGATTATTTATTTATCATTTTCAAATTAAAGAGTTTTTACCTACACGTGTTTCACTACCAAGCCGGTTCTTGCTTGGCAGAGCATCAGGGAAATTAAGTACCTGGAATAAGAATTACAACAACCGGCAATACACAATGTGGTGTTGCTTTAATTGAGGTCACTTAAGAAGGGAAGTAAAAAAATAAAATAAAAACTGAAAAATAAAACTGAAAAAAACATATAGAGAATGCCTTAGAAAAATATCTCGCAAGATTTTTACAACATTGTTGCTACTAGGCGAAACAGCAAAAAAATAGTCCCAATTGCTGGTTTGGGACCTATTTTTTACTGTTTCGCCTAGTAGCAACAATGTTGTGAAAATCTTGCGAGATATTTTTCTAAGACATTCTCTATATGTTTTTTTCAGTTTTATTTTTATTTTTTAATTTTATTTTTAATTTTTATTGCTCATAACTCGGCATACGCGAACATACTTCATCCCAACAACGGCTTTAGGCATAAGCATACTTTTAAAAGGATTTCTGTTCTAATTCTAACTTTTTAAAATATCAACTGCTGGCTTAAATTAGACTTGTGTCAGGTAAAATAATAATCTAATTACGTATATAAATAAAACAAATATATGTGACGAAAGATGCTGTATTAATCTAGCTTTCATAACCCAGTGCCGCCTCAAAACAAGATCATTTATTCAATATATAGGTGTCCAAGTTGATGTCAATATCATTTTTATTATGTAGTATAAACCATTCTGCATTTCTACACGCAGAATTGTGGTTACATGGTTGACACTACTGTTACCAAATTACTCTTCATCATTGACATTATCGAATTGTTCCCTACACGCTCATGATCGATTTTACCTATATTGACGTTCTAGTAGATAGTGCATTGCCGATATTTATACTTAAAAAGATAGGATGAATTGTAATTACAATGTTTATCCTATTAGCGTTTACGTCTATTGTATTTCCATCTGAACTTGACAAGATCGTCAATTGGAGTCTCTGAGGCGATCTACATTGCTTAGCTTCAAAACGTTCAGTCTAGCTAGGCAACTCGGTACACCTGTCTGACACAACAATAACTATAATATCTATGGAATGTTTATGGTGTTATTTAAAAATGTCTCACACAATTGATAATAAAGCGTATATTAATTTGTTTTTTTTAATTTCGATAGTAAATACATTAAGACGTTTAACAAAATATACAAATTAGTTGGATACGATATTTGTGTCTACACAGTAAACGACTGACGCTACTGATGTTAAATTTCAAACCAAACATCTACATGTATTACCTTTAATTTAAATATCATCGAGTATAATACACTTTCTCACTCTTCTATGCATCCTTGGAAGGATTACTTTGGGATACTCTCCAGCGTTATTGGAGCAACCCTCTTGGTCACCTCCATAGATCCCAAAATGGATTCTTCGAATGATTAAACTGAGATTAAAGAAAAGTCGGTGCCTATGAATAAAATTTCCTATTGAAAGGGTAAATAATTAATTTTATTTTCAACAGATAGAATTTTTTACGGGGACTCGTTTTTTTTCTAACGGTAAACCGTAACACAGATGGAGAAGCAAATGAATTTGGAAGAAGATACATACAAAAGCAGTATATTTCTAATATATTAAGAAACTGTATTAAAATGGAAATACATTAAATTTATTTAGGTTAAAGTACTTCTTTGAAAATAGTTTTGCACTGGTTACAATTCAACTATCTGAGAGAGAATACTCCCTATATAAAGTACATATTTCTATAAAAAAAACCTACTAACTTTGCTTTATATTTAGTTATATATATAGAATGTCTTGAAGATTTAACACATTGACATCCATTTTCGGAAAATTAATAAAAGAATTAAGACATTTTGAATTATCTCCCCTCCCGTAAAAAATTCAAATTATCTCCCCTTTCGATTCATACACCTAGAAACAAGGAAGGGCATTTGATTCGTTGGCATAATGCACAAGCACTGAAACGTCACACGTAGTAAGATCAAATGTATAGGCAAGTCGCTCCGGGAAGGCAATGCTCTTTCATTTTGATATTCAGTGTTCGAATTGAAAAGATGATGTGAGAAATATGGAATTCACCTTTCAACAGCAGTCGACAGGCGTTTTTCAACACCCCGCAGAAAACGCCAAAATAGGGATCATATGTTTCCGGTCACTGCCCCTGCTGATTAGGACATATATAAACGTCGTTTGCGACGGATCCGGTCTCTTTGCTCCAGAATTTCTTCAGACACAACAGGGAGAATTGTTTCGCTCCATCGGCCACTCGCAAGAGATGCGACGACTACCTGTCGCGTCAAATCATTCCTTCTCCCCTTTTCTGACTGCTGGACACTCATAGTAAGCTTGGCATTTTCTTTCTCTCTTTTCAATTACACGCGCACACACGCACACACACGTGCGTTTTTCTCCATACAAAACTTATTTAAAGAGACATTGCTTTAAATAACAAAAAGACACTTATTTCTTTCAAGCCGTCAAAGAGACATTTATCCAAAAGACGCTAAAAGACTTTCGTCAAATATGGAACATAATTTTTATGTGTAAAAATGCAAAATAAATTGTTGTTGTTCTTATAAATGTTTGAATATTGGATATTTTATTTGCCCTTCATTTGTGTTGAATGTTGACGTTTTCTTGCTCGTTTTTCTTCAATATTTAAGAGGAATAGAATGCGTTAGCATCCCCCACAGAAATATGCTTCTCCATCTGTGTTACGGTTTACCGTTAGAAAAAAATTCGAATATAATCGTTTCGTTATGAGTTCCCGTAAAAAAATTATCTGTTCAAAATAAAATTAAGTTCCCACCACAGTTGTTTACCATTGATTTATCTATTTTAATGATCGTTAGCTTTCAGTTAAATTTGAGTGGCAATAAATCCGCCTTCCAGTGGATGGTGCCCTTCCTCCTCCGTTATTCCAGAGAAGAAGTAAGAGACATAGATATAAAGAGAGAGAGAGAGAGAGAGAGAGAGAGAGAGAGAGAGAAAGAGAAGGGGGATAGAGATGAGAGAAAATGAGAGAGACTAATTTTGAATTTTATCATTTTATTATTTTTAACTTAACTTTATTAGCTAGAATAATAGCAAAACGCTCATAGGAGGTACACCTTCCTAGGCATTACCCACACTTTCGGGATGTAGTTTGCTTTATTGCTGGTTGTCTACTGTGAATGCCGACATGTTTGTTGTCGGATATTTTTTTGTACGTGACCACTTCACATATTTTATTCTACACAGATAAAAATATATTTGTTAATTATGGAAATAATAACCCTACGTAATAAAAAATGAAAAAAACGAAAAAAACGAAAAAAACGAAAATTGTTTATATATTCATCAACAATTTGTTCTAATTTCAAAGCTTTCTCAAGATAACTAATTTAAAGAAAACACATAAAAGTCTATATTTTAAAAATACGTGGTGCGATCCACGATGTATTATCAAATATTGACTTCTATGTTTTTCTTCAAAATTGTCATCTTGAGAAAGTTATGAAATAAAGACGAAACGCTGATGAATATGCAAATTTTTTTCGATTTTTACCTTTTGCCATTTGTCATATCTATATAAATCTATGTAAGATAAGTGGGAGAGGACCCCGGCAGAGTGCACAATAATTAAAAGAAAAAAAAAGGCGTAATAGTTATTTATATATGCAATATGTCTTAATCTTCTGTAATTACACACACATACACACACACACACACACACACACACACACACACACACACACACACATATATATATATATATATATATATATATATATATATATATATATATATATATATATAGTCTCGGAAGTTTCTCAACCATTAAAACTATATTAAAAAAAAATATATATATATATATAAACAAAAAAAAAACAAAAAAAAACAAAAAAAACTTATAGTCTCAAGTCTTCCAGTGGAAAATCACTCATGTAAGTCAATTTATTTTTTACAGTTATTATATTAGTTAGTTTCTAACACTATTTTAAGGGATCATCAGTTGTTTACCATGAAAAACTGTTTCGGGAATTTAATATATATATATATATATACAACTGATTATTAATACTACTACTATATCGTAGAGGCGAGCTGTGCATGTTGTTTTCATACAAGCCGAAATGCTGGCTTTTTGAACCACCAGAAGCGGAATAAGATATGGCTTGCCTCGGTCCATGAAGGTGTACCATCCCAGACATTGCACCTTTTTTTGTGAGTAGAGTTACTCTTTCACCTAATAATATAACACATTAAAATCAATTTTAGTAATAAAATTTAAACACCAAATAACTAATATTAATAAAATTTAAACCTTTTTCAGAATTTAACTGATATCCTAACATTTATAAACATGGAGTTCGATGAAACTTATTTTTTTAAATTTAATAAGATTAAATAATTAAAAAAACGTCACGGCAAATTTGTGTATTGCTTCGGTTATTATATTTTTTCCTTAAATTATGATATGGTCTGCATGATACTATACATCCCCAACCGACCCACAGACCAAAGGAGTCGACTATTGTTACTCTTTCTCTGTCAGCATTTCTCTCACTTTCCTTACGTCGTTGTTTCATTTAACTCTCCTCCGCCCTTCTTCTATATTGACGGAGAGCTACAGCGAAAATACAATGGTGCCTGTAACAGCGTAGGTGTCGATTCCTGCAACTATAAACCCAAGATTCAAGTAGTCCATTAGAAACAAAATCAAATCTCACAGCATGTAGTAATACTATTTAACACGTAGCTGGAGAGGGAAATAATGAGATAGAGAGAGAGAGAGAGAGAGAGGACAGAGAGGTAGGGAGCAGAATGAGACTAAGTCTGGATTAAAGCTTTTTTATTTAAAACAAATTAATTGGCTTTCCAAAGTCACTTTTCCCTGGTTGGAACAATATTACCTAAGCTCAATGGGTGGTCCAACAGCACACATTTTTTTTTAGTTTATTTACACATTTGTTTGAATTTATGAATTTCAGTAAAAGGCACATACTAATTATATTGTCTATTGAAACGTATATTATTACTGATTAGTTATATTTCCTCGGCGTTACTAAGGTAGAAATCTATATTTGAGGGTGATGTTTTCCGAGAAAATAATTCAAAATATCGTCATGTTTACACTTTTTAAAAATAGTATTTCCTTTCCGCTTTCCCTTATCTTAGGTTTGCTTTCAATATATTCGTTTTATTGTAAATAGAAAAAAAGAATTCCATGTGTATTTATCAAATTAACTTTGAACTTTTTGGCGTTGGTGACGATGAAGACACAAACAATAGATACTAGACAGGAAGTGCGAATATCACCGCGTTCCATTGAAAATGTGCCGGGATGTGGCGGTGGCTTAGTGGTTAATGCCACGGACTGACAACTTAGGTGTGCCGTGTGCGAATCCAGTTCGTCACACAAAAACACTTTCACTCAGGTGCCCCCCGTAAGTATCCGATTACTTTCTACAAATAATTCTAAATACGAAATAAACGAATGAATTGAAAATGTAACATATAGAAAATAATGCCTCAGTTGATTGATTCTATTTATCTTCCTCCCACAAGGTAAGATGTGACACAAGGTCTGGAAAGTGGGGAAAAAACAGCGCTCGAGAATTTGAGCATTCTGGCTGTTTAAAAATTGCCTGGGCAGCTCCGTCGGCATTCCCCGGTAGGGGCGCCCCAGGGGATTAACAATAAACTAACCCCCTCTCAAAGGGTGAGAAGGCAAAGCCTGGGTGGGTGCACCTCCTATAACTGCACAGGACGGACAACCGATAGACCGGCGTAAATCAAGACCCGAAGGCCCGGTCAATACCGGTTTATTGAGCGGGGTAAAAATTGATGCATTATTGGATTAATATCTTTATTTTAATTGATTTTGGTGTATAATCCAAGCAAAGTAGACCACAGTAAATTGTCCTTGTGTCAAACTAACTCTTTTGTTAAGTAGTGTGTCAATAAATACGTTGAGAAAATGGATTCTTACACGCAGTCTGATACTTTTATTAATACAGTTATTTGACAAATACTGACGAATCACGTAGTCTGATTTGAATGCAACCTACTTTTGTGCGTAGATAATGACAGACTATTACTGTCTGTCAGAAAATTACTAAATGACGTAGTTTGGGTTAGAGACATACATCACATCGTCATTACAATAATATACCATTAAGAAAAAAACATTTCGAACTTCACTTTGACAAGCTGAAGTATACAACTCTTTACAAAATACCCTTTTAATCTTTTATAGATATATTAACGATTCCAGAGAATGTTTTATTTCATTCTCTAGACGTTGTTTAATTTTTTATTCTCTGTATCAGACAGATGTCAAAACAATGAGACGATATATCAGATTTGAGTGAGAAGAAGAAATAGATAAAAATATAGATTGGGAGAGAGAGGGAGAGAGAGAGAGATATACAGACAGAGAGAGAGAGAGAGAGAGAGAGACGAGACGAAACGAGATAGACGAGGAACAGAGCGGGAAATGGTAGAGATCGAAGTAAGAGAAGATGGAGAAAAGAAAAAAATAAGAGATACATAGAGAAAAATCAGAATAACGAGAAGAGAGGCTGAAAAATTGAGCGGAAAAGATGGAGAAAAAAGAGATGAAAGAGGCGTAAAGAGAAAATATTATATAATTGAGATATGTTTAAAAAGAAGAATTGACAATAGAAAGAGGAAGACGTATGAGAAGAAAAGAGATGTCCCACGAGAGATGGAGGGAGATACAATGGGATATATGTTGTGGAAGAACAGCACCTTTGGGAAAAGAGTTAAGGAAACAAGGGAAATATAAATGGAAGAGAATTGTGTTTCGTTATGTGTGTGCGCGTGCGCGTAACAGAGATAGACAGAGAGGGAGAGTAGGAAAATGAAAGAAAGAGAGGTAATAAACGATAGATAGATAGATAGATAGAGAGAGAGAGTGAGAGAAAGTGCGCACCGGCGAGGAGAAACATGTACATGTCTAAGAGAATAAATATTTTGAAAGAAATAAGAGAAAAACTAAAAAGTAAATAAAAATATACGACCTTGAGGTTATTTATCTTCCTCCCACAGCGGTAAGATGTGACACAAGGTTGGGAAAGTAAGATTTAAAAAGCCAGCACCCGAGAAGGTGAGCACTCAGGCCTACAAAAAATGCCTAGGAAGCCCCGTCGGCATTCCCCGGTAAGGGCGCCACAGGAAGTAAGCGATAAACTTACTCCACCCTAAAGAGGAGAGGCAAGGCCTGGGAGGGTGGACCTCCTAGAACTGCACAGGACAAACCCACAGACCGGCGGAATCAAGACCCGAAAGCCAAGACGACACCGGTCTATAGAGTGTAGTGTCCATCGGAACAGATAGTACACTGTGATCCCAACCAAACGGGACGGCTTAAAGAGTTATTCAGAAAGAGGTATAGATTAAAAAAAGGGCAAACGCGAAAAAACGGGTGACAGAGAATGAAAGATTAAACAAGAGCTATACATGAAAGGATAGAAAGTATTGGAAACAGGTATAGGGAGATAAAAATAGACAGAAGGAGTAAAATATTGGCAGACATAGAGAGAAGAAAAAAGAACAATATTAGACAAACGAAATACGACGTGAGAAAGTGAGTTAGAAAGAGAGTATAAGTTTGTTGTGTTGGAGAGAGCGATACACAGAGACATAGACAGAGACAGATACGGAGACAGAGACAGAGACAGAGACAGAGACAAAAGTATAGACATATACATAGACATAGACATAGACATAAACATAGACATAGACAGAGACAGAGACAGAGACAGAGACAGAGACATATACAACAACAAAGACAAAAAACAAAGACATAGACATAGACAGAGAAAAAGACATACGTATACACATACACATAGACATAGACAGAGACAGAGACAGAGACAGAGACAGAGACAGAGACAGAGACAGAGACAGAGACAGAGACAACAACAAAGACAAAAACAAATACATAGACATAGCCATAAGCATAGACAGAGACAAATACATAGGCATAGGCATAGACATAAACAAAGACATAGACATAAGCATAGACATAAGCATAGACAAAGACATAGACACAGACACAGACAAAGACAAGACAGAGACAGAGACAGAGACAGAGACAGAGCCAGAGCCAGAGACAGAGACAGATACAGAGACAGAGACAGAGACAGAGACAGAGACAGAGACAGAGACAGAGACAGAGACAAAACATAGACATAGACATAGACATAGACATAGCCATAGACAGAGACAGAGACATATACATAGACAGAGACATAGCCAGAGAGAGAGAGAGAGAGAGAGAGAGAGAGAGAGAGACAGAGACATAGGCATAGGCAAAGACAGGGACAGGGACAGGGACAGGGACAGGGACAGAGACAAAGACAGAGACAGAGACAGAGACAAAAACATAGACATAGACATAGACATAGACATAGACAGAGTCATAGACATTGACATAGACATAGACATTGACAAAGAAAGAGCCAGAGAAAGAGACATAGAGAGAGAGAGAGACAGACAGAGACAGAGACAAACACATATACATAGACATAGCCAGAGACATAGCCAGAGACATAAACATAGCCAGAGACATAGACATAGACAGAGCCAGAGACATAGACATAGACATAGACATAGACATATACATAGACATATACATAGACATAGACATAGACATAGACAGAGCCAGAGACAGAGACAGAGACAGAGACAGAGACAACAACATAGTAATAGATATAGACAGGGACATAGACAAAGACATAGACAGAGACAGAGACAGAGACAGAAAGAGAGACAGAGAAAGAGAAAGAGAAAGAGAAAGAGAAAGAGAAAGAGAAAGAGAAAGAGAAAGAGAAAGAGAAAGAGACAGAGACAGAGACAAAGACAAAAACATAGACATAGACATAGACATAGACATAGACATAGACATAGATATAGACAGAGACAGAGACAGAGACAGAGACAGAGACAGAGACAGAGACAGAGACAAAGACAGAGAAAAACCTAGACAGAGACCGAGACCGAGAGAGATAGAGAGAAGGAGACAGAGACAGAGACAGAGACAGAGACATAGATATAGACAGTAACAGAGACATAGACAGAGACAGAGACAGGGACAGAGACATATACATAGAGAGACAGAGACAGAGACAGAGACATAGAGAGACAGAGACAAAGACATAGATTAAGACATAGACATAGACATAGACATAGACATAGACAGAGACAGAGACAGAGACAGAGACAGAGACAAAAACATATACAGAGACCAAGACCGAGACCGAGAGAGATAGAGAGAGAGAGACATAGACAAAGAAAGAGACAGAGACAGAGAGAGAGAGAGAGAGAGACATATACATAGACAAAGACAGAGACAGAGACAGAGACAGAGACAGAGACAGAGACAGAGACAGAGACAGAGACAGAGACAGAGACATAGATATAGACAGTAACAGAGACATAGACAGAGACAGAGACAGGGACAGAGACATATACATAGAGAGACAGAGACAGAGACAAATACATAGACATAGACATAGACAGAGACAGTAACAGAGACAGAGACAGAGACAGAGACAGAGACAGAGACAGGGACAGGGACATAGACAAAGACAAAGACATAGACATAGACATAGACATAGACATAGACAGAGACAGAGACAGAGACAGAGACATAGACAGAGACAGAGACAGAGACAGAGACCGAGAGACATAGATAGAGACAGAGACAGAGACAGAGACAGAGACAGAGACATAGACATAGACATAGACAGAGACATTGACATAGACATAGACATAGACAGAGACAGAGACAGAGACAGAGACATAGAGAGACAGAGACAAAGACATAGATTAAGACATAGACAGAGACATAGACATAGACAGAGACAGAGACAGAGACAGAGACAGAGACAGAGACAGGGACATAGACGAAGACATAGAGATAGACATAGACAAAGACATAGACAGAGACAGAGACAGAGACAGAGACAGAGACAGTGACAGAGACAGAAAGAAAGAGAGACAGAGACAGAGACAGAGACAGAGACAGAGACAGAGACAAAGACAAAGACAGAGACAGAGAAAGAGAAAGAGAAAGAGACAGAGACAGAGACAGAGACAAAAACATATACATAGACATATACATAGACATATACATATACAGAGACAGAGACAAAGACAAAGACAGAGACAGAGACAGAGACAGAGACAGAGACAGAGACAGAGACAGAGACAGAGACAGAAAAAGAGACAAAGACAGAGACAGAGACAGAGACAGGGACAGAGACAGAGACAGAGACAGAGACAGAGACAGGGACAGAGACAGAGACAGAGACAGAGACAGAGACATACACAGAGACATAGACAGAGACAGAGACATTGACATAGACATAGACATAGACATAGACATAGACATAGACATAGATAGATACAGAGACAGAGACATAGACATAGAGAGACTGAGACAAAGACATAGATAGAGCCATAGACATATACATAGACATAGACATAGACAGAAACATAGACATAGACAGAGACAGAGACAGAGACAGAGAAAGAGACAGAGACAGAGACATTGACATTGACATTGACATAGACAGAGACAAAGACAGAGACAGAGACATAGACATAGACAGACATAGACATAGACATAGACATAGACATAGACATAGACATAGACATATACATATACATAGACATAGACATAGACATAGACATACACAAAGACATAGATATAGACAGAGCCAGAGACAGAGACAACAACATAGACAGAGACAACAACATAGACATAGACATACACAGAGACATAGACAAAGACATAGACATAGACATAGACATAGATATAGACATAGACATAGACATAGACATAGACATAGACAGATACAGATACAGATACAGAGACATATACATAGACATAGACATAGACATAGACAGAGAGATAATAAATACAAAATTCTTACAAAGAAACATATAAAAGAAAGCAAATAAAAAATCAATAATTTATTTTTATCTTTTAATAGTTAATATTAAAAGTGATTATTTTTTCATTTTTAAAAGCTTAGTTCACTCCAAACAAGGCAAGTTGCCACTGTAGACGTAAAGGGCTACTGAGAATTAGGGTGAAAGTTTAGGAGGTCATCCTAAATTAGGAACTGTGCAGCGAGGTGCTTGTTAACATTAGTTTTACATTTCTGCATGTCAGTACAGTCGGAGAAACAGGGAGCAGGGAGTGAGTTCTAAAGGCCTGTAGCACTAGGTAAGAATCTATTAAAGTAGAAGGCTGTCCGGCATCTGGGGACCTCCACAGTGAATGGATGGGATTTAGCTGATTGTCGGGTCGGTCAGGTGTATTTACGTCGAGGAGGCACCAGAGCAACAAGTTCATCGGAACACATCTCATTGAAGTACTTGTAAAACAAGTACAAGGGTGCAACATTGCGGCGATGGGACAGGGGCTGGAGCTTGGTGGATAGTGATGGTCATATTAGATTAGCGACTCTTGAGTAAAACACAGAGAGAGAGAAAAAATGGGGGAATGGAGATGAAAAAAGAAAAAAAGAACACGAGGGAGAGGAAGAGAGAAATAGAGAGGGGAAGATTTGATGAGAGGAACACATTAAACATGAGAAAATAGCGGAAGGGAATAAGAAAACGGTAGAAGTAGAAACATAGATGTCAAAATAGGGAGAATAAAACGTAATCGCAGGAAAACGGGACATGAAGAAGTGAGTACGTAAGATGGCGCAAGTTTGTCTGAGTATACGAGAGAAACGAAGAAAGATAATAAATATAAGAGACCGATAAAAGAAGAGAAGAAATCAAAAAGTAGAATTTGTTTTTTTATCTTTTAAGAGTAAATATTAGCGAGACAAATCATAACAATAAAGAATGGGATAAAACACCGCGGGCCATGTTGCACATTTCGTTGTCAGCAAAGTGTCTGCAAAAATAACAAAAAAAAAATGTGGGAAAGAAAACGAAACGTTTTTATTTTTAAAATATGCAATAATATCAAATTGCTGTTGTCTAGACACCCAACACTTTAGCTATCACACACATACATATTCATACACGCCACCCACACAAATACAGAAATATACAAAAAAACAAACACTCGCATGGTGTTATAAGTGTACATACGATTACTAACACACACACACACACAGACACACACACACACAGACACACACACACACAGACACACACACACACACGTACTGACACTCAAGTAAAGAAAAATTGTCGGATAAAAGACAGTAAAATGGAGATCACTGTAAGAGGACATCATTTTAATGACGAAAAAAATAATGCATACATCATTGTCATTTTGTCAGTGTATTTTGTTCCATATATATATATATATATATATATATATATATATATATATATAATGAAATACGTAATAAGAAAAATTGGAAAAAGATAAATATTTATTGAATGATCAAGTAATATGAACCAGGAACGAATGAACTTTTTTCCTTTCCTTAACCCATACATTTTCAAAAGTGCAAGCTTTTAGAAAATACAAAGGAGGTGACAACTTAGAAAAAATCATAAAAAAGCACAACATGAAAATACTAAACACCCCAGTAACCTCAAATTCTAAAAGAACATGCAACTGTAATAACAAATCAAACTGCCCCCTAAATCAAAAGTGCCTATCAACCCAAGTGGTCTATGAGGCATCTATCTCCTCAACTGAAAACCCATCCCAGACTAACTATTATATTGGTCTGGCAGGCAACAACTTCAAGGAAAGATTCTACAACCATAAACTCTCCTTCAACAACCCAGACCATCCTGGGCAAACCGGACTTTCACTACACTACCACAAAATAAAAACCAAAAAAGAAACTCCCATAATAAAGTTGAAAATCTTGAAAAAATCCAGCACCTGCAAATCAATAAACTCTCCATGTAGATTATGCTTAAACGAAAAACTGGAAATTACCCGCTTTAAGGACAAAAACAAACTCTTAAATAGAAAACAAGAGACATCTATCAACTGTAAACATAGTAGACTCTACCTCCTTAGCAACCCACATACCCCACCTTAACCCCACACCAACCCTACTTAACTTCAACATAAAATTAACAGTTTTTTGTTTTTGTTTTTTACAAAAATGAATGATAACATTTAACCCCCACTATACACTACCCCAAAACACACTATAACCCCCTACCCACCCACCCAAATTTACAACCCAATCCCACCCCAACAAGTCATGATGAATCTATAAATATATAACCACCCCTCTAAACTACCAATAATATCAAATCTCCACGTACTACCTATAATGCACAGCCTAAATAACCTCTCAGCCATACTACCAATTCTAACATAAACCCATAACTGGGACAGCTATCAACACTGATATCACTTAGACTATTCTCAATTACTTAACCCCTCGATCACTACCTTGAACACTTAATTATTAACTGGTACTTAGTCCTTGTCCTTGTCATTGGCAGTGGAATTAAAAAAGCCTACCATCACTTGTCGACTTATTTCGCCCAATGACTTCACAAGTAGCAAGATGGTAATGATGGTGATATTTATCAGTATTACTATTATTATTATTATTAGTATTATTATTATTATTATTATTATTATTATTATTAGTATTATTATTATTATTATTATTTTTTAATACTATTATTATTATTATTATTATTATTATTATTATTGTTATTATCATTAATATTCTTACAAACTTGTTATTTCTATTTCTATTTTTATTCTAATTTTATTTATATTTATATTTATCTTTATTTTAATTTTATTTTTATTTTTATTTTTATTAAGGCTTTTACATAAGGCTGTTGTCGCTGCGACTGTCGTGGGTATGGTTGGCGGGCGTTGCCATTGTCATAATCGGTTTTGTTGGTGATAAGACTGGTAACACCAGAAAACTTCTTTTATAAAAGATTCCACTAGTATTGATCTCGGTATAATATAATCACAATTTAAAAAAATATAATCACAACAAAATTCACTACAAATAATAAACAAAACATTAAAATAAAATAAATAAAATGCAAAAGTAGCAATTAATACCCTAAATTAAAATTATCAAACATTTTTATCCACATGATAATTACTTATTAGAATTAAAATAAAATAAGAATAACGGTTGTAATCATGGTTTTATTCTCATTTTGAATTTGACTCACTCTGGCCGTCGCCCCATCTCCCTCCTCCCGCCCCGGCCGAGATTGAGATCGTCGCAGCACTGACACGTGCAAAACCTCCCACGTAATAATTTGAAACACGACTTGTTGGGGTCCTCCCCCCCTCCCCTCTCATGTCCCATGTCGCCGTTATAGACAAAGCCCCAACTCTATCCCCCTCCCCCTCCAATGTATTTTCAATTTTCAATCTCCCGTTAAAGTGAACTTAAAATTTTATGCCATTTGAATTCCTTTTGCCGGCCCGATGAGTTGGTAGCTATTCGCACCAATGAAACAAAACCTGTTTTGTCGCAACTAATGGAATAAAATCAATATATATATATATATATATATATATATATATATATATATATATATATATATATATATATATATATATATATATATATAATTACTAAGTTATGTTTCCTTTGAACTTATTGCAAGATTTATATTTTAATTATTTATTTTTGGCCCTGACGGAGAATATCACTTGCTGAAACGTTAATTAATTTGCGCAGTCAATTCGAAATGTTTATATGATGTATAGTTTCAAAACTGAATCTGGTATTAAGCACTTTTGAAAAACTATGGTTTAGGTTCATTTTATCAATATATTTAAACTTGTCTAATTATTTAATATATATTTATATATGGATGCATATGTATATTAATGTACCTCCTCTCCAGGAGGTCAGAAACAAGGTCAGGTTAAATTTTGAAATAAACATAATTGCACCCCCTCCCAATATAGAAACATCCTTGTTAACAATACAAAAATAATACACCACGATACCAATATCAAAAAATTAAAATTACTCGAAGCCCTCTACATAAAAACTAAACATCCCACAATTAATAATGTCAATTATGAAACTAGTCGCAACATTCTAAAGTGTCTAGCATAATAATTAACATTACCAAATTCTTAATCATTAGGTAATTATGCGTTTGAATTGTATGCACTTTCTTTAACGTCATCAATTTCTTAACGGTTTAAACAGTCAAACTTTTAAATCTCTCATATGTGTAGAATGCCATCACGCTCTCATGTACATTTCAACTTTACAGACGCTTTTTCAAGTTATAAACTACTTGCCGTTATAATTCAAAAATGAGCACAATAGTAAAGTCATAATTTGTAAAGACACTAAAACTAATACCGCCTGAAGATGATGTGACGATTCAAATCGAAAGTACTTGCAAAAAAGAAAAAAGAATGGAACAAGAAACCCATGGATCATATTTACATCAATTTGACCGAAACATTAGATGGACAATTCGGAAAATTGAAAAAATAAAAAAAGTCGCCTCAAACAAAACCACTCCGTGTTATTTAATAATGTTTGCCTAAATGAAAGTATGCTGCCTAAATACACACACTATATATATATATATATATATATATATATATATATATATATATATATATATATATAATGTAAATTTCGTGTACAACAGAATCGTAGGATCAATGAAACAGACGAGTGGGGAAAAAAAGGAAAACACGACTCGATGTGAAATTACTAATATTTTTCTTGCTAATGGATATCCCATCAATACTATAAAAGGCACCATTGCACGTAAAGTTGCTTTATTTAATGGTGGTAAATTTATTGGCCCGTCACGTTGCCCTATTTATTTGAAACTCCCATGGTTGGGTTCTGACGGCCTTGACATTGTTAAAAGGATTTCTTCTTCTACTCAACGTTGTTTTCCGGCAACCATGTTGAGAGTAGTTTACACGACTCGAACCTTTTTCTCTTCTTTTCGTAAGGATGTTTTGCCAGCCATTCAAAAGAATTCTGTTGTTTATAAATTCATGTGTCAGTGTGGAGCTGACTACGTTGGCAAGACATCCCAAAGATTAGAATTTAGAATATCCCAACACATACCACATGATATTCGCCTACACAAGGTTTCGAGATCATCCGGGAATTTTCAGGCACAGGAATCAGCCATCGGTAATCACCTCGTTAGTACAAATAGTTGTTCTGACAACTATCCTGATGGGTGGTTTTCTGTTTTACACAGTGCCAGGTCGAACTACTATCTCAATATTATTGAGGCGTTAGTTATTAACAACTCTCGACCTAGCCTGTGTAGACAAAAGAGTTTGAAGCATCAGTTGGAGATCTTTAATGATTCAAAGCTGCCATAACGTTGAGAGATTTACCTTCTTTTTTTCTCTCTCTCAATCGTTTCCTCCAACTGAAATAAGTTTTTCCCCTCTCATTCGACTTTTAGTTTTTAATTTACCATTTTGACGTTTCCTCTCAGAGGGTCAGACGATAAGGCCGTAAGGTAATTTTAACCATTTTCCTTTTTTTTCCCCCACTCGTTTGTTTCATTGATTAAAATAATGCTTCCTCTAAAATATATATATATATATATATATATATATATATATATATATATATATATATGTACAAAATTAAATTAAGGTTATATAAAAAAAAAACGGAGTCATGGTATATTCATTCCTAAGTTGATTTCACGCCGTAGATAAATATAGTAAATTGGAGGGAAACACTATTTAGTAAGAAGAGAGAAATAAATTATTTAATAGTCAAAAACCATTCTACTACAACCTAAGAGTTATAGAAAACAAAATTAAAGATAATAAAAAACATTCGTCTAAAACCTAAAACTTGAGGCGCCTTTCGGTCGACATATTTTCAAAAGTGTACGTCAACGAATAACGATTATAATAAATTATTTGATAATTAAACTTAGTTATTTTTAGAGAGACAAAAAGGAAAGCATAGGGAAAAACGAACGAACATCGTCCAAATTCAATTAACAATGGAAAAATGATTTCTGCAAAGTAGAGTAAAGCAGAATAAAAAATATATATTAATGGAGAGGTAGGAATTTTTTAGATTCATGAATAAATCATACTTATGTGACAGCCTTTTGTGCTTGCAGAGAGAGGTCTCCGCATTGTTACGCTTACTGCTTCAAAAACACTGAGGTGTTATTTGTAGCGAGCCGTGTGCACAATGGGGAAGCAACCATCGGAGTACGCATTGCCACACAGTTTGTTGTTATATTAGTGCTGGCCAATGGATGACTCATGGATTTGTGAATGCCCGGATGTGCTCTTTAAATGCCCAAATATGCTCTGAAAACGCCCGGTCTCGGCTGTTATTAAATTTATTGTCCCCACTCGTGATTTGCGAAAACACCCAAGGACATGTAATGCTACTTCAAGCGCTGAAGAGTACGACAACCATCGTCAGGCTCATAGAGAAATTTGAATTTATATATTACTAAACTCTTTTATAGTGTGGGAATTGCATCATTTTGAAAGGAAAAGAAGGCAGCCCGGGTGTCAAACATAATACGGGGCTATACCGCATAAATACAACGAGATACTGCAGACGAAATGTTGTCAGCAAAACTTTGACTGATTGCACGAATGAAGGGGAGTTTAAGATCAACCGGACACCTGTGTGGACCAGAACATGTGTTAGTATTGAATTTCACAAGGTTTTGGTCAATGCACTTAGATATTATTCCCCCGGGGAAACATTATTAATAGAAGTTCGGTGATCTTTTTTATTCGAAGCCTCGTTTTGGAAAAAAATCTCTCATTTGCAGCTCGTTCTATTTATCGATGTAATAACCGATTTATTTTAAAATTTAATATACGAAAGGTAGTTCCAGATTTAATTTAATAATGATATTGCAATGGATACGTGAACTCACCCTAAATGTGTATGATTTCTAGTTTGTATTGATTAATTTATCTTAGTTTATATGGAGTGAGAAATTGTACCTTTTCTACCAACAAAATAAAGGATTATTTATGAGAGTGGGGCATCAAACTTATTTTCATCATCATCATCATCATCATCATCATCATCATCATCATCATCATCATCATCATCATCATCATCATCGTTGTTGTTGTTGTTATTGTTATTGTTATTGTTATTGTCATTGTTATTGTTATTGTTATTGTTATTGTTATTATTATTATTATTTTTATTATTATTCATTTTACTATTATTGTAATTATTATTATTATCATTATTTTTGTTGTTGTTGTTGTTGGTGTTATTGTTTTTGTTATTATTATTGTTATTGTTATTGTTATTGTTATTATTATTATTTTTTAACATTATTATTCATTTTATTATTATTATTATTATTTATTTTATTTCTATTATTTTTATTTTTTATTATTATTCTTTTTATTTATTATTATTACCATTATTTATTGTTATTTTATTATTTTTATTATTATTCTTTTTATTATTATTATCATTATTATAATTATTTTATCATTATTATTAATATCATTCTCGTTATTTATTATTATTATTATTTTTATTATTATTATTATTATTATTATTATTATTATTATTATCCTTATTATATTTTATTATTTCTTTTATTAGTAGTATTTTTATTATTATTATAATTATTTTATTAGTTTTTATTATTATTATTATTATTTTTATTATACTTTTTATTACTATTATTATCATTCTTCTTCTTCTTCTTCTGCTTATTATTATTATTATTTTTATTAATATTACTGATACTAATTATAATATTGCTATGTTGGAGATATTATAAATAAGTGGAGGGGATAAAATAAAAGTACTTACTATTTCTAAATCTATTTATTTCTCTTGAAGGGTCTAAAATCGAAGCCATTAAGATCTACATGAAAGCAATTGACCGCTTGTCATTACTACCAGATTCCTCATAGTTACAAATGTATTTTTGTGAATTATTATTCTATTAATTTGCTATTAACTAATGCCATTGTTTTAATTTAATCTGTTAATTTATATAGTTTGATGTCTTCTTATTAAAGTGGCATAAATCTACTATTTAAGTGTAATGCAGTTCACTTTTAATTGGCACGATGATAATAATGTTACCAGCATTAATTATCTCACATCCAAACCACTAAGTTAAAGATTAGGATCACACCAGATCATTATATAAAAATGTCGATACATATTATACTGAAGATTCATTTTCTATCAATTCAATATTGATGAGTTAGATGTTTAATGTGATTCTGTTTAAAATTAATGCATAAGACAAAATATTAAGTTCAGATAGGCAAGACTGATTATTTGGGCCCCTGTGTTTCCAAAGATTTGTTTGTGTGACTCTATCCCTAACCATGCATAACCATTATACATTTATTATGGCTCTCATGTAAATTACTTTAGTAATTAATACGGTAACTTAATTTGACATCTTAGTGTTTTACTGATTTTGTTTATAATAAGGGTCTTAATAAAAGTTCTCTCCAATATTATTTGCCTATTTTGGGACTAAGTACTGATTGGATTACAAAAAAAGCCGTATATATATATATATATATATATATATATATATATATATATATATATATATATATATATATGTATGTAATTTATTTAAATACTGTATATTACATAATTCAGCAATGTTACGCGATTTCATCCAAAAGGGCAGATTTAGACATCTTTAGTAAATCTCCGTGCCCAGTGGAATCATCGGCAAGCTGAAACGATTGTAATCACGCCCGACAGGGAATGGCGTCAACAATGACAGAAAACGGTGTATCTCTGAGGTGGTCCCCGAAAAAAACCGGTGTGGGATAGTGATTAACTAAGACTTAAGGATGATCGATGTTATTTTGTGTATGAAAGGCCTTCATTTTATTCCCTAGCAAGTTTTATTTATTTATTTATTTATTTATTTATCTGTTAGCAAGTTTTATTTATTTATTCACTTATCTGTTCTTTTTGTAATGTTATTGTTATACCTGAAAAAAATACGAAAGGGGCGGCTATATAGTTCGCCATTTGGGTTTGTGAGATTAGGGTGCTTTTTTGTTGTCGTTTTTGGGAATAAAATTATGTATCGGATTAATTGTTCGATATAATATTGAAAAGGATGATGCAATAATGTTTTTATGGACTTAACGTGTTTTTTATTTTTATTGAATTGGTGTTTTCGTATTCTCTAGATCTTAATGGGAGGAAAGCGGTGTTTCGTTGATATGTCCCGTTTATAACCAGTAGTGTTGAAAACAAAAACAAAAAAAGAACAAAAAAGAACAAAAAATGGTTATAAACGGAATGATGGATGCTATCTGTTATTTCCGTTTGAGGGGTATAAGTTTAGTCTCTTTATTGATGGTGTGTTAATAATATTAATATTTATATTTATATTTAGTATTTAGTGTATTTCATTAAATTCCTTAACTTGTTATTTTATTCCACTCGTACCTACGCCCATGCGCACCGGCAAATAAACCCATATACACATACGAGCATGGAACCACAAGCATGCCTATACACAATATCTGCACGCACATACACACATCTTCACTCACATGTACGGGGGGGTTATTAATTTTATATTTTTTATTATTTATTTTTTGTGTTTTTAATTAAATCTTTTATTTATTCTATTAATATTATTTTTAATTTTCTGTTTATTAATAATATGCTCCTATACATACACACGCACACTCGCACACTCGCACACATGCTTGTATACACATTCGGACGTATACATACGCCTGTACATTCATCTTCATTTATACAGGGGTGGGCGGGTGATTTTAGAATCTATTATATGGATTGTATGAAGCGTGGGTGGGGTGGGGGTGAGGGGTCAATAAAACTTTCGTTCTGTGGTGTATCTGTATTCCCGTGATAGGATGGTCAAGTGGAGATGGGGTATCTGCTGATAAAGTAAGCCACTGGGGATGGGGTTAGTTTTAGTATGGATGATGTGATTATCTGTGGTGAAAGGGTGGGGTGTTTATTGATGAATGTTTTATCTGTGGTTAGGACTAGGTTGTATCAGGGTAGACAGGGTTTATGTAGTCGCGCCCGCGGTGTGTTTAACATATATCTTGGGGGGTGGGTGGAGGTAATTTGTACGTAAATAGAAAGATAGGAATTTTGTTATGGGTTTAGGGAGGTCTGTGGGAGATTAGTTATTTTATATGTTAATTGGTTTAAAGGGATAATTGGTTGCTTAGGTTATATTGTTATCAGACCATTGGGCTAGCGGGAATTTTCTTCTGTGGGGGCATTTTCTGAAGACCTCGGTGTTTATGTTCATGCTTGTATAATTCTGAATTTCTCAGTAGTGCACAAAGGGCAGGTCCTGGAGGTGGGGCTGTAGGATTTAGGTTTGTCGGTAATTCTCCATTCTATTTTGTAGGGGGTGTTGGATTTCTTGAGATCCCATACGTGGGTTGCCAGTGTGGTTATGTGGTCTTTTTGGGGGTATTTGAAAGTGTTGTTGTTGGCGTAGAGTCTTTGTTTAAAAGATCCTTGGGTCATTCCGATGTATATATCCTCCCTTTTGGTATTCACCCCGGATATAACCTTGGCTTCGTAAACAACGGAGCTGACTGTGCATCCTCCCCCAAGGGGCAGGTCTCACCTCTTTTGCAAGAGCAACGGGAGTTGGGTGAATTAGTTGGTGGCTTGTAGGTCAGAATGGATCCCACAGACTGAAAACCTGAATAACTAGTTTTTACTGTATTTCTGTTAAAAAGTTTATGGAGATTATTTGATGGCGGGAAGTGCTTGTCTATTAGTTTGAGAAATTGCTTACCTACGCTATATTTGACGCTGAGGAAATAAGGGGGGCGAACCAGATAATATTTCTTTGTCTCTTACTTCTGTGTTGACTGGTGGATTGGTTGGGTATGTAGGATATTTTTTCGTTATAACCGCTCTCAATGAAGGCATTATTGTAATACGGGGCGGCTTGTTGGAAAATCTCAGGTGTGGATGAAAGGCTCGAGATTCTTTTACTAATATTGGGTATAAGGTTCTTAAATATGAGAGGGGGGTGGCAGGATTTGGTGTGGATGTACCGGAGTTGTACGGTGGGTTTTTGGTATGGCCTAGTTAAATTGTTGGTCAGGTCTAGGGATACGTCTAAAAAATCTACGCTAGTCAGTTTGGTGTCTATGGTGATCTTAAATCCGATTTCTTTTAGGAATGCGATTAACTGTTTCCTGAATCTGTCGAGTTCTTGCGCGTTGTTGTTGCGGGATAGGCATAGGCCGTCGTCTCGGTAGAAGCCGAACTCTTGGCCAAGGAATTTATTTTGTAAAGAGTGTAGGATGAAAAGCCTAATCAGGTCACATATATCTGCGCTGTCGTAGGCTCCCATGGGAACATCAAAAGGGTCTTCAGGGTCGGATTTTTTAACCCATGTTTGATTGTTGAAGAAAAGGGGTGAGCTTCTCGCATGGAGGATGGTGTTAATTTTGAGGGCACTTATTTCCACGAATATATATGTATATATATCTATATTTATATATATATATAAACAAACATTTTTAAACATCACAGAATTATCTTACTTTATTATACATTTTTTATATTTTCAATTTTTATGATGATTTGTTTTGTGTAAAAAACAAAAAAAGTTTTCTATGTATCACTAAAGTTTTCGATTCGTCATTGAATTATTTTCAGGTGACAGAAACGAATGAACAAAAAAGCTAGAGAAAAGAAGAGAATTTCATAAAACAGCCGGGAACCCGTACGTGAAGTCAGTTAGACGTTAAAATAACGAACCAGTTAGATGTGCATGGTGAGTCGACGGGATGAGGTGGTGGTTGTGAAACCCATGTAAAAACAAGTCCCCTTACACATCAAATCCCGACGCCATTACGACTGAGGTCATTCTGAACAATCATTCGAAGTGGTGAGAAATAAATCCTTATTATGCCGAGCAGGCAACGATAGTTAGTTGTCTTAACAGTGTTCAACAAGGAGGAACATGAATTTATAGCTATGCTATGCTTACTAGAGGGCCTGGTCCAAATGGGGCAACAAATAATTATTTAATAATACAAATTAAATTATCTACAGACGTATACGTTTCATATTTTCGGAATCATCAGTGTAGAGATAATTATTCAAACTAGTCACACGATTCAAACCCCGAAAAAAAGTTACTTTTAACTTTAAATCCTGACGCCCTAATCGATTAAAGAATAAGAGAGAGAGAGAGAGAGAGAGAGAGAGAGAGAGAGAGAGGGCGGATTTATACGGTTTTTACAAATTATATGATGTACAGGATCATTTTATATGTGTTTGTATAATGTAGTACGTTCTTGACTTATTTTGATATTAGTCGTTGTGCTTTGACCGTTGCTTGAAAAATCACATATATAATATATATGTGTGAAAAATGACAAACGGAAAACAGGTTAAAGTGCAGGAGAAAAACAAAAACAAGAGATTTGACCGGTTTCGTTCGTGTTGGCGGACCTCTTCAGAAAAAGTGAAGATTAGGTCAAATCTCTTGTTTTTGTTTTTCTCCTGCACTTTAACCTGTTTCCCGTTTGTCATTTTTCACACATTTTGTCCTCCACGGCATTTCATTTTCATGAATTATCGTGTACCTTACCCCATAATATATATATATATATATATATATATATATATATAAATAAACACGCACACAAACACACACACAAACACACAAACACACACACACACACATATATATATATATATCTTCTGCTTATTCAGCTTTTGATACGTTTTTTCTAGCCTTCGTACCACGGATTTGATGTTATAATCCAAGGAGTGTAAAACATCTCCGTATTTTGTACGAACGTTTTCGACCGACATCGGTCGTCGTCAGGCAGTTGCAAAATGAAATGAATTGGTGAATCTATCAAGAGGGCGCTCTTTTAAATTATTTCAACAGCACTTCTATATACCTTCACCCCCCCCCCTCATAACGTGAATGGTTGATGTTTTGTTTCTTAATGCGTATAAACAATGCTTTCATTATGGGGACGCGAACACTGCAACCCGAAATCGCCAGAATGGATGTATTAGTTATTAAAATGTTCCTAAATTCGTTCTTTTGGATGCCATGCTTTATAAGATGTTGGTATATGGAGCTTTGAGGGGAGGTGAGGTGGGAAGTAAGTCGGCATAACATCAAATAATATCAAATTCGTCGTACGAAGACTAGAAAAAAACAGATCAAAAGCTGAATAGGCAGAAGTTGACACTCCTGTTTAATCAAACATGTATAAGTGAGGGTATGCTGGCCAATTATACATATATATATATATATATATATATATATATATATATATATGAATATAAAATAGCAATAGTTTCCGGTTTTACGATTCATTCATTTGAATGATTGCCAATTATATTCTCTGTCGTGTTTTCTCTTGATTTAATCTTTTTTCCTATTACTTTCTCGAGATTTTACTGCTATTTTATCAATTATTTTGAGATGAGAAATATTTCCACTAGATCGGGTACATTTAAATCCCACCCCCCCAAAAAAGCATCCTCTGGCTTACTACAGTGTTTCGGTTGTATTATTCGCTTATTTTAGAGCCACTAATATGTCTATACTTCTTGCAAGTACAACATGTCCTTCTTCTGAAAGTGTATCGGACAATGCCTCACTTCTATCTTCATGAGTTTTGAAGAATATATTGTGCACGAGATGATTTCATTCGCCGAATCATGTACATCTATTTGTTTTGTCTGCAATTTTTTTGCACAAGCATCAGGATAACCTCTACGTCAAATCTTAATGTTTGATACTTATTATTAAATCTATATCTATTTAAAAAGTTATAGCGTTTTTTGAAAGTTGTGTGTTCGTACGCAAATTGCAACATTTGATTGGTTAGAACAAAAGGAATAGAAAGAGATGCCATTACTAAGGCAGTAGTTTTACGAAGTCAATAACCGAGAATTATTAACGTGTTTTGTAGATTTAAAAATAAAGATAACATAGTAAACACATTCAATATATAGTTTCGTTAAACTTAGTTATCTTTTTTTTTTGATAATCCGCAAAAAAGTAGACATAAAATGTTTTCGGCATTAGTCCAAAGCGAATGAGTTTTTCTAAAAACATGATGTTTACTGTTTTGCTCATAAAAGCAATGAGTATATACATCCATCGTAGTTACTTTCTCTGTCATTCAAATAATATGTAGATATTTTTTTTTTAAAAAATCACTTTTTTTAGCTATAAAGCAGCAGAAGATAGGTAAATATCGAAATTAAAATATCTAGGTTCTGTACCAACACCGCTCAAGGAGAGGGCATGAACTAGTTTATTAATGTTTACTCACTTGGAGTTTTCACGGAAACCATTATAAGTGATTGATCACTTTCTATAACAAATGGTGTCCACTTAAAGTTGAGTGACCAGAAATCTTCCAAGATGTTCTCCCTCTTTAGATAAAAGTTGTAAATCATTTTGTGTAATCGAAACCAGCCGTTTACCATTGATTACTCTCTTCACTGGAATGGAGTGGCAAAACATCTGCACAAGGTCGCAGTACTCTCTGCAGACTTCCAGCGGAGGTCTGGTTCGTGCCCACCTTCCTCGTTTTTTTTTTTACCCTGCTTTCCCATTCATGACAATTTTGTGTGGTATCAATAAGTGCTAGTGCCATCACCTGCGTGAAGAACAAATGATGTTCCATGGAATCTACGTGATAATAGTTCTCAACAGATTTCCAGTATTTTCCGCTTTGTCAAATTAATTAACGTTCCCTCAACAGCCATTTATAATTGATTTCGTGTTGCTATGTTTTTATCTGAAATTTGAGTCGCAATATATCTCCTTAAAGTTCTATTATCCTTCGTACTCTTCCAGTGGAGGGCTGGATTGTGCTCTCCCTAGAACGTCTTTCTAACCGCACTGAACCTTCATGACCATTTACTGTACAAACCGATACTGATATCACATCGTTGTATATTTTGTTTGTGGAAAAAAGCGGAGTCAGATTATAGTGTTTTTCTTATTTACCCAAGCAGTTTCACTTCCCTTGGGTTCCTCTAATGTGCTATCCACATTTCTAGGTGTGTTGATGCAGTTCTATTACATTTCAATGTACATGTAGTTCGTCGGTGTCACATGTTTATATTGGTTGGCTTCCGCTCACAAAGATTTTTCTTAATACTGTAGCATATTAGTATCATTAATTAATATCCATTTCTAAAGTTTACTATTTATATAGCAGTTAAAGAGGAGAAGCACTTTTATGTTGCTTTAATTAATTTAATACGTAAATAATAAATTAAACATTCGACATAATATAAATTTTAGATTTAAATTAAAAGTGAATGGAAATCTTTTTCGACAACCAAATTTAGAAATGTTATTAATGTAATTATTTTTCTTTAATTTGCAGTTGTAGTATAGGTTTACGACAGATATATAGTGTTACTATGAAAAAATATTGAAAAACACTCTTCGATAGAGTTTTTGAATTAATATCTTAAACAACCTAAAAGAGGTCAAAAGAGATACCGAAATCTAAATATCAAACAAAATCACTCACATTATGAATAGTTAAATCCCACACACTAAAAACAACTTTACAAATAAAGAACACTGTAAAAGCTGTCTGATTCAAAAAAAAAAATGTTTGCACTCGGATGATCATATAATTGTTGAACGCTCGTTAAAAACCAAAAACAAACAAAAACAAACGGTCATAGATTCTTCGTGGTTATAAGAAAACCAGCGTCTATTTTATTTATTGTATTCCTATTTGTCGAATTACTTTTAGTATAGGCGACATTCTTATCCCAGTAACATAGGTAACATCGTATTAGAATATACAGGGTTCGCTAATAGTAACTTTATGATTTTATTTCAACGTAATAAATGTGATATGGAAGAAGTATTACAGTACAATATAGAAATTAACAAAGGATACACATGCTTATTTAAACATAAAACATGACGTTTATTAAAACATTCATTAAAACTTCTTGTGTTCTCCATTGAGATCAGTGCAGTTAAATATGTTTTCAGATATTTTCATACGGCATACTGTTGGATAATGCCCCTATGGGAATGGACGTATCTGTTGGAAATCGTTGGTTTGACTTGCGCGAATTAATACGGGGTGGACCGGCAGTCGAGTGCAGAATAGGGCCTGTTCTCACAGTCAGAAATCACAGACGTGACAAGTTCACCGTATGACGAGATCCCAGATCAAGGGTCAATGTGCACCTGCGAGAGGCTCTGTGACGTCACAGGCCCTAGCGTGGGAAATAGAGGGATCCATGACGTCACTCGTTCTTCGTGAGAAGCGAGTTTAGCGAATCTGGGTTTTGGAGGCAAACCGATGAGACGTGATTGTTACCATGTAAACTACAACAGATAAGGGAAATATTCTCTAAGAAAATACAGGCGAGAGATATCCTTTCCCCCCTCTATGAATGGTTAAGAAAATAATTGTTAGGTAACTACGATAAAGTAGTGATTTGCTCTCTCTCTCTCGCTCTCTCTCTCTCTCGACGTAGTGAGTTACTCCATGCCAATAAATAACAACGCTTGTAATAAAAAGAATTGAAACTAAAGAGATTGTTGTTGTTTGGTGAGTCGGTCAGGGAGCTTTTGTTGCAGACAACGGACGGCGTGGTTCACGGCAGGAAGGAATTAAGAAAGAGTTCATCCATTGGACGACATCGATACGGCGACCCTCTACACGGCGAGGGAGACATCTAAAGGTATGCAAACAATATATGAACTATGTGATTTATGATGTTTTAAAAATAACGTGTATTAAATGTGAACTGCCACGGCCCGTAGTGGGACTAGTATACGAAACGCGTACTGCCGCGGTCCAAGAAGGAGTACGTTCATGCAACAATACTTTAATGCACAACTTCTACGACACATTAGCAATGTCAGCTCGAATTTGTTCCGTCATTTTAACGATTCTATGAAAATATATGAATTCTGCTTTCGAATGACACATGGCATAGAGAAAATACTTAAGTATCTACAAACATACACTCACAAAAATATGTAGTAACTTATAGCGGGCTCTTGATATTGTTATAAAAGAGTTTCCATGGCGATATCGGATCTGTGTTACTGTTCTATATCGCAAAGAGAAACGATGGTCGACTGTTACACATATTTTAAGAGAGTTTCTTTTATTTAGTCACATTAATTAATTACTGTTAATATTGACATAACTATTGCATATTAATAGGACGAATAGAACTATAAAAATTCAAATTAATTACATACAAACATTACTTCATTATGCAAATTAGGCATTCAAATAGAGCATTTGAATCTTTTGTCTACACTATATATACAGTATTTCCAAATATTATGTTGTATTTTTTTATTTAAATGACGGTAGATCGTTCTGGTGGTAATATAGGAGTGATAAATGTAAAAAAAAAACATTTCGAATTTATTCATTTAGACACAGACATATATATATATAGGAGAGTTTGAATTACCTACTGGGCGCTATCCTCGGGCGTCTTCGGTCTCTCTGTACAAAGGTTTGTCAAGACTAGTTACTAGTAAACCCTGACCAAATATTCAAAATAACATAGTATTCAAAGCCCATATAAGATCCCCTCAATACATCTATACACTGGATCATACGAGGAATGATGCATTTTCTCCAAATCATGTTACCTAAAGTAACAGAACTTAGCTAGATACTCCACCAGATTAGATAGATTCTTGTCCTGGAATTTGATAAAACCAAAAGACCACAATAAATATATACTATAACATAATTAACTGGTCAATTGGGGAGAGGAACATTAATGTTCTTAACTTCTTTACTAACTCAACGTTTGACATGTATAGGAGAACTTTAATGATATATCTATGTATCTCATATAGATATCAAGTGTTATCCCCAGGAAGGGGCCCCTTGATCTCTGAGAACTTCGACTGAAGTAAAGTGAAACAAAATATATGAGCGTGAATGCCTCTAAGACAGGGAAGACCTTGAATACCTTTAATACAGCAGAGAAGTTGAATTCCTCCAAGACAGAGGAGAACTTGAATTCCCCCTAGACACTGGAGAGAACTTGAATGCCTCCAAGACACTGCTCCTGAGTGTCTACGGTCTCTCTCTACAGGGGTGTGTCAGGACAACCTGGCATGAGGATACTTCAGCCTACAAGTAACCCTGACCAAATATTTAAAATAACATAGTATTTGAAGCACAAACAAGATCCCTTCGGTATGGCTATACTGGCTCATACAAGAAAATGGACATCTTGTCCAAGTGATGTTGCTTCTAGTAACAGTATTAAGCTGAATACTCCACCAGACCAGATTCATTCTTGCTCTGGAATCTGGTAAGACCAATAGACCACATGAAAGGTATACTATAAAATAGTTAACTGATCAATTGAAGAGAGAAGAATCAATGTTCTTCACTTCTTAATCAACTCAACAGTTGAAAAATAAATGAACAATTATTTCGTTGGACTCGGATATCTATGTCTCTCATATAGAGATAAAGTGTTCGCCCCAGGAAGAGGCCACTTTATTTCCGAGAACTTCCACCGATATAAAATGAAAGGATTATATATATGAGAGGATTTGAATGCCTATTCGACACTGTCCTCGGGTGTTTAAGGTCTCTCTGTACAAGGGTTTGTCAGGACAACCTGGCATGACGATACTTTTCCCTACAAGTAAAATCTGACCAATTCTTAAAATAACATAGTATTCGAAGTCTAAATAAGATCCCTTTCAGGATGCCTACCCAAAACTGGCGTATACAAGGAATGGTGCGCCTTCTCTAATTGATGTTCTCTAATAACAGCACTAAGCTGACTACTGCACCAGACTAGAATAATTATTGTCGTCTAGGATCCGGTAGGACCAAGACACGAGAAGGAAAATATACGATAACATAGTTAACTGGTCAAATGGGGAGAGGAACATTAATGTCCTTCACTTCTTTACTAACTTAACGTTTGACAGGTAAGGGAGAACTTTAATTGAACACTCGGATATTTATGTATCTCATCTCATATAGAGATCAAGGAAGGAGCTCCTTGATTTCTGAAAACTTCGACTATAAAGTAATAAAACACACACACATGCACATACATATATATATATATTATACATATATATTTATATATATATATATATATATATATATATATATTTTTCTGAAATTTTCATATGATTTGTTTTTTTCTCTCGTTTTATTAATTTGCATACACCTTGGATACACTTTTCACTGTCATATACTGCATCGATAGCAAACAAATTTCCCGCCTCGATAACTTTTTCGTTTTTGGAATACCATTCACCACCTGCATTGTTTTTAATCAACCTCTTTGATATCTTTCTTGAAGCTGTTTTAAACTTTATGACTTGGATGAACTGTATAAGTTTAGCAAAAAAGTATGGTTTGGGCCGATATATTTGATGTTTTATATAATTTTATGTATTTTAGTGTAAATTTTTTATTAATTTATAATTTTTTAAATATATTTTCAAAGTTTAATTTTATTACCGGCAGTAATGTCATTGCGATAATGGTCCTCTGAGAAGAAGCTTTTCTTTGAAAACTCATGAGTTAAGGACTTTAAAGTACTTTGCCTGAACATTGAATGAAAATAAAAGTCGCACCTTATTTTATTCTTTCACTTTATCTAGTGCTATATATATATATATATATATATATATATATATATATATAAGGAACAAGTGTGTAAAAGATTATTTTCAACCTTGTAAAAGGTTCAAGAAAATGTCTACATTCTTTATGGCCAAATTTTCTGATGTGGAAGATTTTTTATCGAAACTTGGAACCGAAAACATGAATTTTATTTTATCATTTTTCTTTTTAAGTTGATGTCAATTTTTCTGTGTCTGCTGATGTTTGATGCACTTTTCTGAGATATTTTATTTTTTTCTTCTCGATATGAATTTATATCGAATTATTTGTTATTATTCATGAGTACTTTTTGACGTTGCTGAAGTGAACATTTTTTTGCGATTCGACTTCTTACCATAAAAAAGATCACAAAAGAATCGTTTGTTTGTTCGATTTCTTTTTTAATTCATGAAGAAATAACATTTTATGATCATATTTTCTCCATTTTGATTCTTAATTTGTTTATTTGGTTATTTGTATTCTTGTCTATTTCTCGTTTCTCGTTCTGCTTCTTTTTCATTATTTTTTTGTCTATGTCTCTCACACTTTCTTTTTCATTACTTCTCTTATTTGCAGAGTGCTTCATTCTACTTTAAGTTCACTCTTTCTTTCTGTAAGTCCTTTATTTTTGGTCCCCCGATTTATAAAATCGGGAGACCTATGGTTTGAGGCATTTTCGTCCGTCCGTCCGCCCGTCCGTCCGGATTTTTCTCCGCAACCATCCATTGAATTTCTCTGGAATTTTGTATGAAGTTGTAACTTTTGCCAGGTTAGAAAGTGACATTCTCCGATTTTTGAAAAAACATCTGGTTAGCCCACCAGGGGGTCAAAAGCCCCCAAAATGGCAAAAACTGACATTTTTTGCCCCATAACCTTTCATCAATCCATCCAATTTCTCTTAAACTTGGCCAAAATGTGGAGGCAATTGTTTCTAATATAAAATAAGTATCGCCGACCTTGGAAAAAATCTGGTTCGCGCCCCCAGGGGGTCAAAAGCCCCCAAAATGGCAAACAAATGACCCTTTTCTCACATAACGTTTGATGCAGCCATGCAATTCTTCTGAAACTTGGCCAAAATGTAGAGGCAATTGTTCTGGATATAAAATGAGCATCCTTGACCTCAGAAAAATTCTGGTTCGCGCCTCCAAGCGGTCAAAAATGCCCCAAATTGCCCAAATTTATTGCATTTTACACTCGCCACATCGGGGGACCACGCACGCGCGGCTTGTTTTTCATTTATTTTAGTATTTGATACAGCAACGTTCATTATTTCTTCTATAGTTTTCTGGACGTCTCTTAATCTTTCTTCTTTTTATTAATTGAGCTTAGAGACTCCGTCTTTAGATCTAAATTTACTTCTGTAATCCTCATCTTTATTTCTTTTCTTCTTTTAGTAAATCTTGATTTCTTGTTGTAAATTTCTCAGACGTCCTTTCATTAATTCTCTATTCTATAAGCCTCATACTCTATTTTGCTTTCCCTCGTTTTTGCTCTAAGCCTATTATTATGGTTTCCCTTCGTTTAATCTCTAATTCTGTGAGACTCATTATTTCGCATACATTTTTCTTTTTTTCTGGAAATCTGAATATTTTACAATTTTTTTCTCAGTTTGTGAGTCTTTCGTAAAATATTTGTTATCCCGTGTACCTTCTCTCTTAGTTTTCTTTATTCATTCTGTATATCGTTGTGTCTTTCTTTGTATATTTCTCAATCTCTTTCGTTGTATATTACTTTCTGAAAATCCCGCCATCGTTTTAATCAGAATGTAATCTCGTGGCAATCCGTCGTTTGTAATTGCCAGCCACGCTGCCACCCATTTAGACACGTCGCTAGAGTTTTTGGTTACAGCATCTGGTATTTCGAAATGTCACCCATCTTAGTACTGTCTACGCTTAATGTCGCTTACTTTATTTTCAATACTTGAAGATAATGTTTAATGTGATTGTCAGTAGGTTTATAAACAATACTATGAGAGGATTCGAAACAGTGGGTAGAAAGGGTAGAATTTTATTGAGTAAAACAGTTATTTGTTGGCAGTTTTTAAAAAGCTTTTATTCACCTCAAACAAGACATGTTGCCACTAAGACGTCAGGGACTATTGTGATTATCGGTCAGATTTATATATATAGAATAAAACGAATTTTTTAAAGTCCTATTTAAAAATATAATTTACATTTAAAATTCACTAGAATTAATTTTACTTGTGTACGTATAGAAGGCAGCCATTTTAATCATTCGTTAATAATTGTATTTAAATAGATTTAAAATCTTTCAATGTTTTAAAGAAGGTTGGCTCCCTCTACCGTGCTAGTGGACTCCTTACACCTAACATTATCCTGTATCTCTACAAAGCCACCATTCGCCCATGCATGGAATATTGTTGCCACATCTGGGCTGGTGCATCATCTACTAGTCTCTCCCTCCTTGACAAAGTCCAAAAAAGAGTAGTCAACCTAATAGGTCCCTCACTGTCAGCTAAGCTCCAGCCCCTGTCTCATCGCCGCAATGTGGCCTCCTTGTGTTTGTTTTACAAATACTTCAATAGATTATGCTCCGATGAGTGTGCTGCTCTGGTGCCCCCTCGACGTAAATTCACTAGACTAACTCGACATTCTACTAAATCTCATTCATTCACTGTGGAGGTCCCCAGATGCCGGAGAGCATTCTACTCAAATAGCTTCTTTCCTCGTGCTGCTGGCCTCTGGAACTCCCTCCCTGTCCCCTGTTTCCCCGACAGTACTGACATGCAGAAATTTAAAACTAATGTAAACAGACATCTCGCTGCTCAGATCCCAATTTAAGCTGAACCACCAATCCTTCTCCCCTTTTCCTTTTTCTCAGTAGCTCCTTACGTTTACAGTGGCGTCCTGCCTTGTTTGGGGTGAATCATGTAAAAAAAAAAAAATACATGGGATTTGCTGAAAAAAGTTTAAACTGAGAAATGACTGCCTATTCGACACTTTACATACTTCGAAATTCTTTTCAAGTGTGAAGAAATGACATAGGAAGGCATTCTTTTCTCAAGTATTAACGAATGATTAAAATGGCTGCCTTCTATACGTACAAAAGTAAAATTAATTCTAGTGAATTTTAAATGTAAATTATATTTTTAAATAGGACTTTAAAAAATTCGTTTCATTCTATATTATTTCCATTTTTATTCTAATAAATATTCAATTAAAAAAATAATAATTTAAAGTGTAATTACTGAAGTTGCGTTGACGGGATAAATGCTATCTAAGATAATATCATACTAAAACTCTGATATATTGCTGGCTTGCTTGTTTGCACATTGAATGTATTAGAGAGCTGTTTACTATTAAAAAATACATAATCCTATTAAAATAAAATATATGTTAAACAAACATCTTAAAAGCCTTCCAAATATCATTTGTGGTACTGGTGGCAGTACGTTTGTCATATTTTCGTTTTCTTTTACTGTTAGAAATAGATGATCAGGAACCGAGTTACGATTTTCTGTTGTAAATAGGGTGGCTGTGTGAACGTTGGAGGACAATCGTAGAAATTAGCTGTCTGTGGAGATCAAGAGGTCATGTATGAGACGCATGTGAAGGTAAGAAAACAGAAGTGAGGATAGCGTAAGCGTGCCGTCATGGACTATGTTAGAGGACATTTTATTAGTTAGAACCCGAGTGAAAGCAAGTCGGATATGACGAATAAAATGAGGTCTGAAAATCTTTACTTAAAGCAAACCAAGACTACTTGTCTATTCCACCAACACGCTATGACAACGACTAAGATCGAATAAAAGTACAGGTTGTCGTAACAATTCGTTAATATTAACTTAAATTTACAGCAATGAGAAGAGTGTCGTTTCAGCCGAAGAGAGGTCTTAATTTCTTCACAGTCAAGCATAAAGAAATCTTTAATCCCACAGTGTGATAACAGACCCAATACACGATCAATCCATATCATCATCAATGTTCTATACAACATTTGGTTACGGAATTAGAATACAATTATGCTCTTCTCTGTATGCCCCCCACTCTATAATGAACATCAGCGCGTATTTCTATATTTATTTATATAAAATATATGCATTTCCTTGCCGTCACGCAAAAGCTAGCGAGTCCAAAACGTGCCTTTTTAGCTGGATGAAACTAATTTTTACTTATGAAGGGAAAAGCGAAAACAAATAGCAAGTCAGACTAACCCCACCTGTAATGAATTCGGAAAGAAATCGAACACTTTATATAAAATAGTCAACGGGGGGTGATTTTAGGTTACCAGAAAGGATACTAATGTATGTATAGAAAAATGAAAATTATGACGTAATCTTATGATATTATATGGATATTATTGTAATATATATATATATATATATATATATATATATATATATATATATATATATATATATATATATATATATATAGCATAGTATAAAATAAAGTAATAAAATAAGGTGCGAATCTAATTTTATTATAATTCAATGTTCAGGCAAAGTACCTTAAAGTCCTTAACTCATGAGTTTTCAAAGAAAATTCTTCTCCTGAGATTACCTAATAAACTCTAATAAAATTTGATTCGCCCCTTATTTTATTACTTCCTTTTATATTATGCTATTAATGCTCTATCCAGTATATTGAGCTTCAGTTTTATCCGGATGTTCACTAATTAAATATATTAGTTGCCTCTTATATCTTTTGTTGGATTAACTTTATATATATATATATATATATATATATATATATATATAGAGAGAGAGAGAGAGAGAGAGAGAGAGAAGTGTGCAAACACGTAGGAAACATTATCTTTTTTTGCTAGTGTTATGAGTAATGTATTTTTAAATCAAAATATCATTATGATATTTGTTTATTATTTATGTTTAATATTAATTTCATTCAATATATTACGTCTAGTATTTTCTTTACTAATTTGGTGGATGTATGCGCTCTTTAGAGTGCCACCCCTAGTTGTCTTTTGTATATTTTATGATAACAAGCTTTTACTTTAGTTACCAACACTTCATCAAGGTGAATGTATTCAAATGTTGGCAACTCATTAGATCTATTGAGAAAAATACCATTATCTCATTTAAATCGAGATACTTCTTCCCGTGCCGCCATTTAAAAAAGAATAGATATGATATGCAAATATATTTATTGTTTTTTTTTAGTGTTACTTGTCGCTAATACCAACAAATAACAAAGCGAAAAACTGATAATAAAAGAATCTAAAAACAAAATTAACCTTTTAACTTGACATTGATTGGCCTTTTATGAAGCAGACGATGATTGTCGCAATGACGCTTTATTTTGAAAACGTTTTTCTTTTGAATTTTATCTGAAATATTTTACTTTTATATTTCAAAATCTTTAAACAAAGGAAAACAAAAGAATTGCTGTTCTTTCTTTTTCTAAAATTCGATTTGCTTAAATTATGTTCTTTCTTGTTACTTTGTCGATGTGTTGAATGATCTTATGCACCCAGGAAAATACAAACACAACGTTGCTTTATTAAAAAATGAACGCCTTTCTTTATTAGAATTTTCCAACTTTTAGTACGTGAAGTAATTCCGTATATCTGTCGCGATTCCCTAATTGAATACCTTCAATTTAAGGTCAGGTTAAGAGAGCGCTATTGAAGTTATTATCAGAGGAGAGATTGTCTGGATTCGTTATCGATTTTCGTGTTCTGGCATTGTTCGATTTTGTGCTTTAATGTCTAGCGTAATTCGAGATGTTGTTGTTATATACCAGTGAACTTCAAAAAAAAAACCCCGTCTTCTGACGACGGAAATCAGAAGTAAAATGCGAAGTCGTATGCATGTGAAATCTTGACCGAAGACTCGAACCAGGGTGAGACAAAACATGATCTATTGCATACTAGGGCGGAGAGATTTCGTTTAGAAGCGAAGTGAAACGGATGCATGAAATGTAGGTTTAAATATCACTAGTACTCTATCTCTCTTCCGGATGATTGCATCTAAGATGAAAAAAATAAATAACATATATTCTGGGAAGACGTTCATTGTGTTAATTATCTGCGATACCTAAATATCCAGGCCAGAGACTCTATGACAAATCATCATTAGTCACAACATTCCTTCTTCTCTACACCCCCTCTCCCCCAGACGTGATGTTGCTAGTCTCAGTCTTTTCTATAAATACTATTATGGCGTATGTTCTTCAGAATTATGTGATCTATTGCCCGCTTCTTTTGCACCATCTCGTTTGGCTCGTAGGTCTAGTGGTCTCCATCAATCCGCTGTTTTGATACCTCATTGTAATACAACTTCCTATTCCAGTAGCTTCTTTTTCAATAACCGCGGGCTTGTGGACTTCTCTTACTGCTGACTGTTTTCCTCCTACCTATAATTATGGTATTTTCAAGACTAAGGTCAATAGGCATCTTATGACTTTGCGGTAATCATATCTGTTCTTGTTAGCTTCTTGTCTGGAGCGATTTCCATAAAAAAACGGTACAGCCAACGACTGGCGAAAATAAATTCTTTATATTCACTCACGCAGAAGTGAGACGATATACAACACCATTGTTACACATAATAGAATCTGCTGGCGATATAACTCACCTTGAGAATGTGTTTTTCGTTTTTCGTTTTTCAACTAATGCGTTAACTTTCCTTCCTCTAAAACATCCGAAATAAGGATTTAGCTTGTCTGGTAAAGGTCATGCGGTATGAAGATTACATATATAATGCTCCAATTTTATTTGAAAAGTCTTATCGTTATTAGCGATGGTTTTATTAAACACCAAACAACTCGTGATATGTTTGGTCTGTATTTGTTATACTTATCATAATTCATTAAAAGTAAATATATATTTCTTTTTAAACGAGAAATAGCTTTATATTTGACAGTTTAAATGCGTTCAAATGCTTTTAAAATGTCAAATGATTACGAAGTAATTAATTCTTTTCGTTAACTATTAACGGAATATTAAAATGGCTGAAATATTTACGAAGAAGACAAACTGCAGTCTTGTGGATTCAATTTCGTAATTGATTTTAAAAAATGATTTTTTTTAAATTTTAATTTTATTTTACGGTTTTACATGTTGGATTACCAAAAATATTTCATTAATAGTAAATATTTTTTTTTATTATTATCAAAGTTACGTTGACGCGATAAATACACACACGTGAAGTTGTCGCATAATTTTATTCATATAGAGATTTGGATTTGTGCAGCTTGGATTGATAGATTCTCTGCGTTATTTTGGATATACCATTTGACTGCATGACAAATCGTTGTTTGCACACATGTTATGTGGATACATAAGTCGCCTATAATACTTTCAAATATTCTTTTATTTATAGGGAAATAATTGAAGAGTTTCAATGCAAAACGCAATAAACGCCATTTTCAAAAAAGTTATAACTACAAAAAATGCTGTACATAAAGTGATATTGACATATTTTCTCTTTGCTTTCAATATAAATAAATTTTAGACGAAGTTTACATTTGATGTGTTCGTCCTTTTATTGCTTCATATCTCAATTTAAAAAAATAGGTTTGTTGCATTCAACCATGCCAACCTACATTTCAAAGCATTGATCGATCTGCCCAGAATTATTTTACAATGCGACAATCAAACAGGATAATGCCATGGAGAGCACTATCCGAAATCAGCTCACTGATAGACAATTACATTTTCCTCATTCATAGTAATTTTTCCAGTAGTAAAATTTGTAGTAAATCAGTTTACCTTGTTGATCGCCATAGAATCGTTTTCATCCATTTATTTTTTCATATTTGTGTATTACCACTCATAAATTACTTTACAAGAACACTATTCTCAGGCAAAGTACAACCGTTTTTTGTAATGATCTTTAGAGATATAGTAACGTACATTTCGACTCAATCGCAGTCGGAAAATTCAAAGCATATGGAGGCAAACATTTCTTAGTCATAAACGTAATATAACATATTGTACGCTGTTATTCGATCCACATGATTATTTCTTTGGCAATTCCCTTGATAGAACAAACTGGTCTTCTCTCTGAAGTCGTAGTGGTGATGTGGCAGTCGTAGTGGTGATGTGGCAGCTCTCGGCTGGTTGCGTCAACAATAGCTAAAAGAAACTCCAACAACCGAATTGCTCTCTGATGTGTTATTCTCTTAAGGTACTGCAGTGTTATACACTCCAAACGGAGGTGGGTTAAACAATGACGCATCTTTTCGAAAGGGGACAAAACCCAACTTTGCGACACGAGGAGCAGACTCAATTAGCTCATTTGTAAGAGACAACATCTTTTCTTTCTTCATCACAACGAACCTTCTGTCTATGACGTAACTCCCTGTACACGCAGCTGTAGTTCTGCTCTTTTTACTTCTAATAGAATTTCTGATTACCCCTCTACGTTTACACATTCTGAATATTACTAAAAGAGTATAAACATATAAACGTAACAGGAACGAATACTCTAATGCGTATCCACTTAAACTGCGTGTTTAGCTAGAACAATGTAATTTCAAACGTACAGGTGGCAAGTGGAAGGACGGACATGAGCGCACTACACATGTTATTTTCAATTTAAACCTGACAGTCCAACACATAACTTTGTCTATTTTAACTCTAAACGACCGCCCGACATACAGAGCCTCTTATTTAATTTTTTTACACCTCTCCCAATCTATTATGAACTTATTTCAAACGGGGGAATCAGATTCATTCAAAATATCTGCGATCAATTCGACGGTGCAGACACGATTATATTTCACAGCAAGTGTACCTACACGGCATTTCTCCGTAAGCCTCGCAACTCTCGTTTTTTTTTATTTTGTCCTTTAGTCCTCCAATTTCATGAGCGATTTTTCTGACAAAGGGGGGAGGATTGCTGTCTTCTGGGTCAGAATCTATCCATATAACACATATCGTTGGCTAGCTGTTAACTTTAAAGTGGTATTTCGTTTGAGCTCTTTACATCAAGTGGCTTCGTGCCTTGTCCGGAGCGATTTCTATAAATAAAGGTAATGTTTTAATGTCTATTTATGAAAATATTGAATGTAAATAAACAGAAAGAAAAGGTAGATGGCTCTAATTCCGCATCTGTAGCGTGAAAGTGTTAATGATATTTTTTATATATCTACCTCCCACAAGGTAAGATGTGACACAAGGTCGGGAAAGTTGGATTAGATAAGCCAGCGCTCGAGAGGTGAGCACTCAGGCCATTTAAAAATTGCCTGGGCAGCCCAGTCGGCATTCCCCAGTAGGGGCGCCTCAGACAGTAAGCAATAAACTTACTCCTCCCCAAAGAGGGGAGGCAAAGCCTGAGAAGGTAGACCTCCTAGAACTGCACAGGACCAGCAACCCCCAATCGACCGGCGTAAATCCAGAACCAAAGGCCCGGACGATACCGGTTTATTAGGTGGGGTAAAAAAAAACTATTATCGCCTGTA
>OY744536.1:12651517-12681517 GCA_963556195.1 Sepiola atlantica | reverse complement strand
TTTGTATCTAACGAATTGTAAAATTTGTTTTGGAAAGAGTGCGAGTTTAGGTAGTTGCCTCTATAAGTCATCAAGTTTACAAAAAAATAATCTGCGCATGTTACTCACCGCGCTTCCGAGAATATACCGAAACATGCATAATGATTGGGTCATTATTTAAGGAGTTTATCCTCTACAATAATATATCTAAATGACTAAATGCGAACAATAATTTTTTATTTATCCGAACTATATTTATATTAAAACATCACAGCTTTACTTAATTTAATGATACAAGTAAATATGTTCAGATTAACGATATATACTGACAGGAAATCTAACAAAACACAATCTAGGCTATAATTAATTTGCATATTTATTTTTTAAACATTGTCTAATACATTCATATTCTGCACGATTCCTTTAAAATTTGATTCACCTATTTTATTATATATATGAAATAATTTTTTTTATATTGATATTATTATTACCTGTATTGATATTAATTAAAACGATTTAATTAAAAATGTTTAATACTAAAAATGATAACTTCCGTTTGATAATTTGTTTTTTTTTTACGTTTACGTACACGGACATTTACACAAAGCAACAACTTTAGATTAATTTCTTTTAAAAAATAAACCATTCATAAAATACAATGCCTAACATAATAATGTAATACAATAATAATGTAATAATGTTAATAATGTAATACATACGTTTATTATTTAAAAAAATAAATTGGTTGTTGTTAGTGGTAGTTGTGTTGCTGTTGTTGTTTATTATAATGATGCTACTGCTGCCGCTGCTGCTGCTGATGATAATGATGATGAATGTGATGATGATGATGATGATGATGCCGATTATGATGATGCCGATGATGATGATGCCGATGATGATGATGATCATGATGATGAATGTTAAATTTCCCACGAAAAGTATAAAAAAATCACTTCTCCCCTCATCTTTCTAAATTACATTTTATTATCATATTCATGAAATATTTTTTTTGTTTTTTTTAATAATAAAGGAAAAAGGCATAAAATAACCATTTCAAATTACTCAGTAATATGAAATTGTTTCATTTGACCACTCGACGTTCCACGTTTTTGTTTATTTCTTTTCATTATGTAACTAGTTTTTGATAGGGAATTCATTTTCATTTTTATCTTTATACACAATAAAATTCATCGATTCAGACTATCGAATATACCATATAACATGACTTTTATTTTGTTTCTAGCCTAATTAATAAAATTGACTATGTTGATAGACAGTACATTTCTTCAACATTAGAATATATTAAATAACACCGAGACACACATATTTTTGTTGTTCCCCTCAAAATAACCAAAATTTAGAATAAAAATAATTACTTTAATATTTCTGTAAGGTAGACTACAGCTTTATTAATAATGTCTGGAGGATGGGTAATTTTACATATACACATACATAAAATGATATATATATATATATATATATATATATATATATATATATACATACACATATATATATATATGCATATACATACACATATATATACATACACATATATATATACCTATATATATATATACATATATACATATATACATTATATATATATATATATATATTATATATATATATATATAT
This sequence comes from Sepiola atlantica, assembly GCA_963556195.1. Taxonomy (NCBI): domain Eukaryota; kingdom Metazoa; phylum Mollusca; class Cephalopoda; order Sepiida; family Sepiolidae; genus Sepiola; species Sepiola atlantica. The sequence continues at coordinate 12,679,900 of OY744536.1, read as the reverse complement.
ATATATATATATATATATATATATATATATATAGATTTAGATTTTTCACTTATAAAATAGATCATTCAGTGAAGACCGGGGTTGTTCCAATAAAAAACAAGCTCGGTGATACTCGATTACAGAGTACAGAGCATTTATATGTGATTTTATGAAGGCTTACCAAAGCATTCCTTTCAAGACACCAATGATCACCATTAAAGATATTTTTTCTTACAAATACTATTTATTCAAATTAAATGTTTTTTCCTACACGTGTTACACTACCAAGCAGTTACTTGCTTGGCAGATCATCAGGGAAATTAAATGTCTGGAATACTGGTTTCAACTGCCGACAAAACACAATGTGGCGTTGTAATAGTTGAGGTCACTTAAGAAAGGAAGAGGAAAAAAAAATATATAAAAATAAAAATAAAAATAAAAATAAAAGTCAAACTTAAAAAGCAAGGAAGAACAACGATAAAAAAAGAAAGTCCTAGAAAAGTCTTAGAAAAGTAGCTTGTGCCTTATTTCTTCCACCAAGCCAACAAGCAAGTAATCGGTCCCAAATACATTCAATAAAACCACAAAACCGGAACAATGTGCGATAATACACTTTCACGTCGGCCGGTACAATGATGAATAAATCCCCCCCACAAGAAAACAAAAGAACTAAATCATTCAAGATACCGCTCACAAGTTACCATTCGAATCCAATGATAGTATGGGAATTCTAAATCCAACTTCTCACAAAGAAAAGTCAACACAAATGTTCGTCCGAGTTCAAAGAGTCTTATTTCAATTGTTGATTTATTACCCTTCGAAATAAACACACGACGAGTTGAATGTCAATCCCGCAGAAAACTCCCTTCCATTACGAAAAAATCTTAATATAGAAACTATTTATTCAAAATACTGTTTCTAAAAATATTTATTATTAAACCTGTTCCTTATAGAAATTAATTATCTAGTGTCTGGGACGTCATTTTACATTTTGGGAAAATATCCTTCATTTAATTAACTGCCGAATTATTATCGTTTTGTTGTTTAACGAAGCGAAAAAGCCCATCCCGCAGAATTTGTTTTTAAAAAATTATTCATATATAAAAAATAAACTGTTATTATAAAAAGGCCTTCTACAAAAATCTAGTTATTATTTTAAATCATTTAAACTATTTCCTTAACGGCGGTGTCTGTTTGCAACTCTCTGTGGAGAATATTATTCTATATTCCATAAATAAATGTTACTACGGAATATCGTTATCAGAAATCTATTTTCTATTTTGAAAAAAAAACAAACTTTTTTTAATGGACCGGTTTATTTTTTTGTCAACTTTACGGGAAAATATCACTCTTACTCGTTAAATGACAGGAGACTTTATTATTACTAATTTAAAATCCCGTACAAAATACTTTTTATAAAAATCCAATTGTTTCTATTTTTAGAAATTAAGTCCGTGTCGGCATGCATGTTTTTAAAATTATTTTTTCCTTAATTACTTTTCCCCATTCCTGCCACCAAATTGTTTTATTTATTTTAATCTAATTAAAAACTAATTTAATTTAACCTAATTTAATTAAATAGTGATAGCATCCAGGTTGCTATTACTTATTTTTCACTTAAAATTACTTGAAATCCCCAATGCATTTCGTATAATATATCTATTTCTGAGAATAAATTGTGATTTATTATTTATTATTCCACTATCTTTTTATATGTAACACAATTTCCTCCCTCTATTCCGCTGAATAAGTATTTACTATAGTTGACTATCACTGGGCCTTATTCCGATAGAATATTCCTACCTTATCACCCCCAACCTAAGTCTCGAGTATCTGCTAATAATTGAATCAAGACATATCTTAGCATAAGTACGTGTTACTAATTCCCATCCTCCATATTATACACTAATTATTGCCCCAGATTGCCTCAGGAAGTGTCCATCCTGCCTATCTCTGCTGTAAGTTTATACTTCCCCCAATTCCCCTCCTATCCAGGTTTTAGGCTTGATAACAGGTAACGGTTTCTATGCAGACAGCGTTGTAGTATTTCCTGCCTAGCGTTCAGTAAATTATCTCTAGATGTCATGATGTGGTACGACTCCAATGCACATAGGTTGCATCTCTTCTTTTTGTTCGGTTTATATTTGTTAGCCCTCCCTAAAATTGACCATTTCAGTTCGAAAGGGTCTTGCCTAGCAATGAGGTTTCTCACAAAACGGCCAACAGAAGTGTTAGGCCTATCTATGTCTTCCCTTTGGCCTCCCCTGAAGGAACTCATGTGGTTTCTGAATCTATCTTTGAACTCACCCCCGGTTGAACCGATATATGATTTCCTACTACTCTCTGTTATCACATCGCATTTGTAGACAATGCTTGAAACTCTACAGTTCCCCCCCAGTGGACAGATGTTAGAAGCTCTGTAGTTACAGTTGTGTGCTGGGCCGTTGCTGGATGTTCTACTACTATGGTTATTTATAAGTTTAGTATAAGGAATCTTGAAACTAAGAAGAAAAAACTCAATATATTCTTCAGCTCAATACAACTTAGCGTAACTATGGATATAAACTACCGGAGGGTCAATTTTTTGGATATTACGCTTGATCTATGCAACAACACATATGAACCTTATCACAAGCCCAACCACACACTCTACTATATCGACGCTAAATCGAATCACCCACCGATGGTGAAAAGAGCCATTATTCCTGCAATATCGAGTAGGATATCTAAGCTGTCCAAGAATCAACAAATATTCGACAGCAGTAAGCAATTCTACAATGAAGCTTTAAACAGATCAGGATACAAGGAAAAAATTAATTACCTTGTGCCTCCTTCGGTTGGGAATGGGGGACTAAACGGGAGACCGATTGCCTCTCGATCAATGGTTTCATATAATAGAGCAATGGGCAAGGCTAGATATAGGAGAGCTGGTGTATCCCACGGTAATGTAAACCAGGTAGGGTGGGAACCGGTTGATGATAATATTCGTGAAGTTGGAAGTAACGAATTGAACTCACATGCTACCCAAACCGGGGGGGAAGGTAGGAAGAAAAATAGGAGAAGGACCACTACATGGTTCAACCCCCCCTATAGCCAGCATATTAAGACTAATATCCCAAAGATTTTTTATAACATAGTGGAAAAAACTTTCCAAGGGATAGCAGATTGGGGGGAATCATTAACAAAAATACTGTAAAACTGTCTTATTCAACCTGTAGAAATATAGCCACATCCATCATAGGATACAATAATTCTAAGATAACTAAAACAAGGGAAGCCATGTTCTCTTCTGGTGTTGATCCCAGTAACGCCAGTTCAGTGAGAACCTCCATTATAAATAACCATAGTAGTAGAACATCCAGCAACGGCCCAGCACACAACTGTGACTGCAAGGCTTCTAACATCTGTCCACTGGGAGGGGGACTGTAGAGTTTCAAGCATTGTCTACAAATGCGATGTGATAACAGAGAGTAGTAGGAAATCATATATCGGTTCAACCGGGGGTGAGTTCAAAGATAGATTCAGAAACCACATGAGTTCCTTCAGGGGAGGCCAAAGGGAAGACATAGATAGGCCTAACACTTCTGTTGGCCGTTTTGTGAGAAACCTCATTGCTAGGTAAGACCCTTTCGAACTGAAATGGTCAATTTTAGGGAGGGCTAACAAATATAAACCGAACAAAAAGAAGAGATGCAACCTATGTGCATTGGAGTCGTACCACATCATGACATCTAGAGATAATTTACTGAACGCTAGGCAGGAAATACTACAATGCTGTCTGCATAGAAACCGTTACCTGTTATCAAGCCTAAAACCTGGATAGGAGGGGAATTGGGGGAAGTATAAACTTACAGCAGAGATAGGCAGGATGGACACTTCCTGAGGCAATCTGGGGCAATAATTAGTGTATAATATGGAGGATGAGAATTAGTAACACGTACTTATGCTAAGATATGTCTTGATTCAATTATTAGCGGATACTCGAGACTTAGGTTGGGGGTGATAAGGTAGGAATATTCTATCGGAATAAGGCCCAGTGATAGTCAACTATAGTAAATACTTATTCAGCGGAATAGAGGGGGGAAATTGTGTTACATATAAAAAGATAGTGGAATAATAAATAATAAATCACAATTTATTCTCAGAAATAGATATATTATACGAAATGCATTGGGGATTTCAAGTAATTTTAAGTGAAAAATAAGTAATAGCAACCTGGATGCTATCACTATTTAATTCAATTAGGTTAAATTAAATTAGTTTTTAATTAGATTAAAATAAATAAAACAATTTGGTGGCAGGAATGGGGAAAAGTAATTAAGGAAAAAATAATTTTAAAAACATGCATGCCGACACGGACTTAATTTCTAAAAATAGAAACAATTGGATTTTTATAAAAAGTATTTTGTACGGGATTTTAAATTAGTAATAATAAAGTCTCCTGTCATTTAACGAGTAAGAGTGATATTTTCCCGTAAAGTTGACAAAAAAATAAACCGGTCCATTAAAAAAAGTTTGTTTTTTTTTCAAAATAGAAAATAGATTTCTGATAACGATATTCCGTAGTAACATTTATTTATGGAATATAGAATAATATTCTCCACAGAGATTTGCAAACAGACACCGCCGTTAAGGAAATATTTTAAATGATTTAAAATAATAACTAGATTTTTGTAGAAGGCCTTTTTATAATAACAGTTTATTTTTTATATATGAATAATTTTTTAAAAACAAATTCTGCGGGATGGGCTTTTTCGCTTCGTTAAACAACAAAACGATAATAATTCGGCAGTTAATTAAATGAAGGATATTTTCCCAAAATGTAAAATGACGTCCCAGACACTAGATAATTAATTTCTATAAGGAACAGGTTTAATAATAAATATTTTTAGAAACAGTATTTTGAATAAATAGTTTCTATATTAAGATTTTTTCGTAATGGAAGGGAGTTTTCTGCGGGATTGACATTCAACTCGTCGTGTGTTTATTTCGAAGGGTAATAAATCAACAATTGAAATAAGACTCTTTGAACTCGGACGAACATTTGTGTTGACTTTTCTTTGTGAGAAGTTGGATTTAGAATTCCCATACTATCATTGGATTCGAATGGTAACTTGTGAGCGGTATCTTGAATGATTTAGTTCTTTTGTTTTCTTGTGGGGGGGGGGGATTTATTCATCATTGTACCGGCCGACGTGAAAGTGTATTATCGCACATTGTTCCGGTTTTGTGGTTTTATTGAATGTATTTGGGACCGATTACTTGCTTGTTGGCTTGGTGGAAGAAATAAGGCACAAGCTACTTTTCTAAGACTTTTCTAGGACTTTCTTTTTTTATCGTTGTTCTTCCTTGCTTTTTAAGTTTGACTTTTATTTTTATTTTTATTTTTATTTTTATATATTTTTTTTTCCTCTTCTCTTCTTAAGTGACCTCAACTATTACAACGCCACATTGTGTTTTGTCGGCAGTTGAAACCAGTATTCCAGACATTTAATTTCCCTGATGATCTGCCAAGCAAGTAACTGCTTGGTAGTGAAAAACGTGAAGGAAAAAACATTTAATTTGAATAAATAGTATTTGTAAGAAAAAATATCTTTAATGGTGATCATTGGTGTCTTGAAAGGAATGCTTTGGTAAGCCTTCATAAAATCACACACACATATATATATATATATATATATATATATATATATATATATATATATATATATATATATATATATATATATATATATATATATATAGTAAGCTATGACAATATATTTCTGGCAATTAAGCTACACAGGCTCCCGCGTTTCATCCCCGGGGGGAATCTTTAGGTTAATTTTAGCCTGAAGATTCCCTCGGGGATGAAACGCGGGAGCCTCTGTGTAGCTTATTTTCCATCAATATATTTTTATAGCTTACTACCTAGCTCTACTTACGTATCGAACACTGTTGAAGTAAATACTGAAAATTGATACATAAAAAATTATATCCCATTATAAAATTTTATGTGGATACATGAAATATAAATAATATATACATATATATATATATATATATATATATATATATATATATATATACCTCATGAATATTAAAATAAAATTAATTTGCTCCTGTTACTCACGGTGTTGCCTTGAATATATTTTCCAAAAATCATAATGATCCGTTTTTTAGTCAAGAGATTAGCTGTACAAATAAATATATAAATATATACACCTACCTAACTTTCAATATAGATACTTATACATCGTATACGATCGGTTATGACAGATAAAAGACAGCAGCAGCACAAAACAGAATCTGAGATATTTGCAAGATAATTTTAATTCAGTTTTACTAATTCATCTTTTTAATTATAAGTTGATTGTACTATTTTGTTGTTAACTAAACGAGGTTGCATTTTTTTTTATTCAACGAAAAGAAACATTTTTGGCTAAATGCATTTTTTTATTTTATTGTAAAGACATTTTAGTATAGACAAATCGTTTTTATTAACGATATATACTGACAGGAAATCTTACAAAACACAATCAAGGCTATAATTAATTTGCATATTTATTTTTTAAACATTGTCTGATAAATTCATATTTTGTACGATTCATTTAAAATTTGATTCACCTATTTTATTACATATATGAAATATTTTTTTTGTCTACTATCTACTTAAATGTTAGCCAACGAATTATCCCACATTAATTTTGTAAGTGTTTTTTTTTTTTTTTAAACTTAGTTCACCCTAAACAAGACAAGTTTCCACTGTAGACTTAAGGGGCTACTGAGAATTAGGGTGAAATATTTGGGGGTCATAGTAAATTAGGAGTTGTGCAGCGAGACGCTCGTTTACAGTCGGAGAAACAGGGAGCAGGTAGGGAGTTTCAAAAGCCGGCAGCTCGATGGAAAAAAACTATTGGAGTAAATGGCTCTCCGGTATTTGGAGACCTCCACAGTAAATGTATGGGATTTATCTGATTGTCAGCGTGGTCGAGTGTATTTACGTCGAGAAGGCACCAGACCAGCAAGTTTATCGGAGCACATTCCATTGAAGTACTTGTAAAAAAGCACAACGATGCAACATTGCGACGATGCGACAGGGGATGGAGCTTGGGTGATAGTGAGTTGGCTACATTCAATTTGAAGCCAGCAAGGTGTAGATAATGGAGATTTTAAGACGAAGATACATAGAAAACTGTTAGTTAAAAAAATTTACAAATATTAAAATATGACATTGAAATATTATTAATTACTAGTGTACACCCTCTGTCAAAATGAGTTAGAACATTATGCTTCGCTAATGTTCGCACTAATATTCGTATAAAACCATAGAATTACGTCAACAATTTAACATTTTATATATAAATTATTATTATCATAACAACTTAAATAAATAAACACCAACTATTGATTCTTTATTTTGAGTGGATGATTTCTTTCTAAATTTATTTCAGTAGGTGTGGGTTGTCTGACTTGCTATTTACTTTCGCGCTTCTCCTAATCATTTTAAATGGTTTCGTCTTATGTCTTATAAATAGCGTGTGTTTTATTCGCTAACTTTTGTGTGACTGGACGAATTTATTTTTATTTATATACAAAAAAGTACATCCGTCTTTATTATTATAGTAGCGGATTAGTTAACATCTCTTTTTCTCTTTTTCCTGTGACAGTCTATCTACGTTTTCATGAGTTCATTCTGATTTCAACTAACAGTTTAAATTTATAAGCTCTTCTTTATGAACCTATATTAAAAAAATACTTCTTTAAATCAATAGAAACAAGGGATACCCGGTGTAAGAGTGCATGAACGATGAGTCTATAGTAAAGTCAGTGTTGTGTAATCCATAACCGCATCTCCTCTGAACTGGCACTGCTTGAATCCAGTGACACGGAAAAGATATGGATGGCTGGAAACAATGCCGGGATAAATAAAGACAGACTGGTGTTATTTCAGAGGGTTTCCTTCGTTTTGCTAGTTACACAACAAAGGCTTGAGAGTCAAGTCTACCCTACTATTTACTCAATAATTGGAAGAAACATGAATTCATACCTTACCGAAATGTATTAGTGAAGGTTATTCAGTAGCTCCGACAGAACTTGAACCCGGCATCTTAAGCCCACAGTCCATACATGTAACCATTTAAGTTATAATTTTTAAAGTTGTCATTTTGTAGAGGTACTTCACACAGTTTAAGTTTAAGTTTAACAATCAGCACAGTTTTGTGTAATTTAACTCTGATTTAAGGAAAGAGGAGATAGAAACAGAGGGGATAAGTGCGAAAGAGACGGGGTGAGTGAGATAGAGAGTGGAAAAGAGAACATTAAAAAAGAGAGGGGACAAGTAAACGGATCTATGCTAACATCACCATGTATTCTGAAATTCTTTGAATATTTATATGAATGCTTTAGATTGTAGGAAGAAAGGCGAATTACTGAAATAAACTAAAGCTGATAAGAGAAGTGCTGGTCGAATTTTAATTTTGTAAATATTTACAAGAGAGAGGGGAGAAGAGGGTGAAGTTTAGGGAGAGAAAAATAATATGAGAGAAAGAGAAATTAGATAAGAAGTAAAGAGGGAGGAATATAGAGAGAATGGATGCGAGAGAATAATACAGAGAGGGAGAATGGAAAAGGATTGGAAGTGAGAGCAGGTATATTATGATATCACAATGTATTCTGAAATCCTGTGACTTTTTGAAAATTAGACGCATCGAAAAATGACTATTTTGTCTATAGATTTTGATACACTTATTTAAAACAATGTCATTATTGAACTTGTCTTATTTAAAATATTCTCATTTTAGCTATCTATAAAGTTATATAATTACAATGTAATAACGAAGGTCAAACAGGTCACTGGTCGTAAAGTCAACATGGAAATAAGAGGGAAAATATAATCGGTAAAACGACAGAGCATTTCGATTCTGCTAACTTTTGCAAAAATATTTTATTATGCTTTTACTTGGCAATTAAATTAAAATATACAAAATTATCATTCATACTCCAATAATTATAGATTCTAAGGAAAGTAGATGGATATTGATATGCATATGTATTAATAACCCCCTTTCATTTAGTCATTAATTTCATATTAGTGTAATCATGACGTCACTATTTCTGTGACTTCAAAAGAATTTCACATGAAAACAATATTAAATTAGATTTTTACAACGTTTATATTTAACTATTACATGATGTATAATCAAGGGAGGCACGAGAGCGCTCTATCCCTTAATAGACTTCACGGATGGCATATGCTGGAAATCTTATTACTTTGATCAATCATAACTCAAAAGCCAATTAACCAAATAAGTTAAAATGTGCACAACATTTTCATTTGATAGGTTCTATAAGTGTGTAGAAGTTCAGCATCATTAGTCAAGGTAACCCAGAGATCCAGAAAGTTCAATTATGAAATCATGTTATATGTGTGTACGTACGTACGAATGTGCCACCCTGTATCTCATCAACTACTTGATGGATTCAACTGATTTTTGGGAGAGATAGAGGTTCTAGGGTCTAGTTGATGGCATTTTAATTTCAGTTTACCATATACCTTAGTTTTCCAGAAAATTCAAAAACACCTTAAAAATGACCATTGTATTGAGGCATAGCCTTTACAAAAGTAGTGACATTCCATGATAAATGCCAGTATACTGAAATCATATGCCCTTAATAGGGTTAAGATGAAAATTCATATACACTAAATGTACAAAAGCAAGGAAATTCCCAAATTTTTACACTTTTATTGTCATTAAGGATATGCGAGCACAACAGGGCTATGTATTTTACTGGTAGAAATATTTCTTCAGCGCACTTCACACACTTCATCCACTCATGCATAGAGATTTATACTGTAGTGATGTGATAATGAAATGGTTTGCTGTATATGTAGTCATACCCTTAATTAATGACAATAAAAGTGTACAAATTTGGGAATTTCCTTGCTTTTGTACATTTAGTGTATATGAATTTTCATCTTAACCCTATTAAGGGCATATGATTTCAGTATACTGGCATTTTTCATGGAATATCTATATATTTAAGTATTCAACAGAAAATCTCATTAACTCTTAGGAAATTTTCTGTTGGATACTTAAATATACTGTGAGAGGATTAGAAACGATAAAGAGAAGGGACAACAACTGATTAGTTAAAAATACGGCTTGGCAAGTATTTGTTGAGTTTAAACTTAAAATCGACCTCGGAGTAGTCTGCAGGGAAGTAGTCCCGTGGCGATCTGTTCCACACATGACAATTTCTTGAGAAGTAAATATGTTCATGCAAGCTCATAGGAGCAGAGGAAAATGGAAATAAGTAATTTCTAATATTGAACCGAGTACTCCGTTTTACCATGTAACCCAGTAGTCAAAATCAACAGAATTGAAAATGTTTATATTTCTTTAACACATAGATCGAACGAGTGACTTCCATGTCGTATAACCTATTTCAATAATGTATAAATTGTGCGCAAACTGCGCTGATATGACTGGGCCGTCTGAAATTTCCGTTACTCCTATCAAAAATGGTGGTGTCAAATTATTGCTACTCTACCCATAAAGGTTGGTCAACAAGTTTTGTTACCCTTACTGAAAACTATAGTCCAAATGTGTTGTTACCTCGTTCAACAAGAATTGTCGGAAAATATTTTAACCTAACAAATAGGGTAGTCTGAAAACTTGTAAAACCTACTAAATATGGTGGTGTCAAAGTCTACTTACCGCTACGAAACGGCAACAAAAATCGAGGAACGATCACCAAATCACAGCTTTGTAAAATAACGAACAGATCTTGGTGTTGCATTATCTTTGGCTTTCTCAATGTCAAAAAAGTAAACTGAACCCATTACTTGTTCTCTTCTATTATTGTATTATTTGCCCTTCTAAATCAAGGACATTTTTGATAGAAAACGCTCCAAACTAGGAATGGAGCCATATAATGTAAGGAGGTTAAAAACTAATACTACTTCAAGATAATCAAAAACTAGCCTACAATAAGTGTTAGATGGGTAGATTCCGACCCAGAAAACAGCAATACTTCCCCCTTTTTGTCAGAAACATCTTTCATGGAATGTGGGGACTAAAGGACAAAATCAGGGACGCGAGAGTTACGAGGCTGCCGTAAGCAAAGCCAAGGTCCACTTTCTACTTTCTACTTTAAACAATTAGTACAGACATGGACCACTTATGCAAAACGCATAAGTGGTCCATGTCTGTACTAATTGTTTCATTGTTGTTTTCTCTTTTTGTGAGGCGTAACTAGGCTATCGGATCACGTTATTTTGTCCGGGTAACAATACATTTATATCAGCTTATTTCGTAGGAGCAACACTAATTTCGAATTACCTCATTTTTTAGTGGTAATATGACTTTCGGGCAACATATTTCTTAAGAGTAACAAGAGTTTCGGATTACCATACTTTTTAGGAGTAACAATACTACTTTATTTTGTTGGGGTCAAACGACATTCGAACCCCCTTATTTCTTAGGGATCGCCAGACTTTTGGACCACCTAATTTCGTAGGTGTAACACGACTTTGATGCCACCTTATACTTTAGGGGTAACGAAAGCTTTAGACCACCTTATTCTGTTGGGGTAATAAAACTATTGGAGCAGCTTATTGCGTAGGGGAAACATGGTTTTAACACCACCGTATATTGTAGGGATAATAAACTTCCAGACGACATTATGTAGTAGGGTTAACAATCTTTTAAATTACCTTGTATAGTAGGATGGCAAGACTTTCGTACCATCTTATTTCTTAGAGTTGACAAGATTTTAAGAGCATCCTGTACGTGAGTTTCGTTTCAGTCTATATATGTATTGTTATGTCATTTTATTTCTTATTCCAAACTTCAGAAGAACTCTTACATTAGATTCTATCTATTATAATACTGGTTTTCACTACAAACATGGCTGCTTAAGGCACTCTGTTTGCATCTTCGTCTATTTTCAGCAATCTATTGCATACCATATTTCGAAAATACCCTAACACCTTGAGTGATCAGAAACTTCCATTAGATGAATATAGCAAAATGCCAAACTGCCATTTTGCTTTCGATAATATTACGTAATATTTCACGACAAAATTACAATACTCCTTTTTATTTTAGTCTTTTGTCTTCAGTAAAATGTAACAAAAAATAAAGTATTTTTCTAAAAACATTTGCCCCTCAATTTTATTGAGTGAAATAATGTAAATTGTCACGAATTATCGAATCTTTTATGTCGATTTCAAATTTTATCGGATCCATTGTGTTTATTTAGAACGTGATTATAAGCCGTAAAACAGACAGTGCACGCTTCTTACTGGGGGTTCTCATCAAATAAACCGAAAAGGTTCAATATGCAGTAAAACCAATTATATAGTATCTGCACCGGGGCGGAGATAGGTACGTATATACTATGTGCACTGGGGCGGCAATAGGTACGTATATAGTATGTGCATTGGGGGGCAATAGGTACGTATATAGTATGAACACCGGGGCGGAGATAAGTACCTATATAGTATGCACACCGGAGCGGAGATGTGTACCAATATAGAAGGCGCAGACAGTGGTGTTACTTTTTTATAGAAATATGTCATACTTTTGCCCTGGGCAACGTAAGAGGAATGGTGGGTAAGAAACAGCTTTCGCAAAAGGAAAAATGAGAAAGTAGCGGTGAAATGGGGCGACCAGGGAAGAAAAAAGTAGAAAGATAAAGAGACGGCTATAGAGAGAAGGAGAGAAATAGAAGTTTGAATATAAAGATGTTACACACGCGATTTTTCTTCTATTTTATATTTTTATGACCCCGAGCAACGCCGGGTAGCCCTGCTAGTTATAAATAAAAGATCCAATACTTCTGATCTGTAGTGTTTTCTAAGTTCTACGTTACCAAATCCTTGTCAATCTGTTTACTTAAATAATAATAATGTTTACCCACGTTTCCAATATTCCCGAGGCGTTGTTGATCGCCAACCGATAATCTTATTCCCCCTTATCCTCGAGTTGTCTTTGGTCCTTTATAATCTGTGACATACTAATAAATATATTTCATCGGATATATTGTGGTTAATAAAAAACGTGATTATAAGCCTCAAAACAGAGTACAAGTTTTTATAGGTATTCCTTATTAAATACACAGAAAGGCTTAAATATGCAATAAAACCGTAAACATGAGATTTCGATTATGCTTCACCATTAAGCAAACAAAAACTGGTTGATGTTAATAAACAAATGCAAAAGTTGGACTCATTTTTTTCACAGACAGTGAAGTCAAAACGCACGATTACAAGTTGATCTCAATTTAAACAAGCCGCGCGTGTGTCGTCCCCCTTTGTATGTGACTCGATGTGGCGAGTGTAAAATACAATAAATTTGTGCAATTTGGGGCATTTTTGACCCCCCCTTTGACCCCCTGGGGGCGCGAACCAGAATTCTTCTGAGGTGAATGATGCTCGTTTTAGATCCAGAACAATTGCCTCTACATTTTGGCCAAGTTTCAGAAAAATTGAATAGGTGGATCAAACGTTATGGGAGAAAAGGGTCATTTTTTTGCTACTTTGGGGGCTTTTGACCCCCTGGGGGCGCGAACCAGATGTTTTCCAAGGTCAGCGATACTTATTTTCTATTAGGAACAATTGCCTCCACATTTTGGCCAAGTCTCAGAGAAATTGTATGGATGGATAAAAAGTTATGGGGCAAACAATGTCATTTTTTTGCCCTTTCGGGGCCTTTTGACCCCCTGGGGGGCTAACCAGATTTCTTTTCAAAAATCGGAGAATGTCACTTTCTAACCTGACCAAAGTTACAACTTCATGCAAAATTTCAGAGAAATTCAATGGATGGTTGCGGAGAAAAATCCGGACGGACGGACGGACGGACATGCCTCAAAACATAAGTCCCCCGGATTTTATAAATCGGCGGACAAAAAATAAACTACCTTATTTGTCATATATACTTCTTATGAATACGCGATGTTTATCGAGCAGCTTAATAATGTAATAATGTAGCTTAATATAATGTAATAATGTATTATTAATGTAATACAGCTTAATAATTTATAAATAGGTTTTGAGAAAAAAGTCATTTTATTAATTAATTATTATTTCTTATTGTTTTTTTTAATTCAAAATGTTTTGATTTTAATGAAATCGAATATTTCTGTTTCGCAATATTGTTTTAGATCACACACACATATTTAGCATTTGTTTTTAACTGTTCAATTCTTTAGAGAGACCGACAAGAATTTCCAAAAATTGTGAATTATTTTTTAGTTGCAAATGAAAAGCAAAATGGATTTCTTTGATTTCTTTCCTTTGTGATCATATTTAAAAGTTAAAAAAACATGTATCGAAATTACGAAAATCTTGATCTCTATCGAAATGAATAAATGAGAACGATTTTGTTTCGTGTTTATAAAAAAGTTATGAATCAAATGTTGATTTGTTTACGCAATGTTTCAAGTATTTCAAGTAACGAAATTTGCGAAGCGATAGCGAGCCAGAAAAAATTATTAGTATACCATAAATATGAACACGTTATTATTGTCTCAGTGTTAAATTGCATACAAAATGTTGATATATGGTAAAAGATAAAACAGAGCTTTGAATTGTTTTCCGGTATCAAATAAATAAAACCTTATTGATATGCCGTAAAGCAGACGACACGCTTTATATGAGTTTTAGAATAAAATTACTCCAAAAGGATAGGTTTGCCATTAAAAAGAAATTCTATATAACATTTGCGTGATCTTGATAACACATCGTGTTTCCAATCATTGTATTTCTCTCGACATCCTCTTTAAATATCGATGATATTATCTATAAATTAATTATGTACCCGGCAGCAACATAGCCTGACAGGTGATATTGATCTCACGAACAAAAGTGAACTTCTTTTCATATTTATAAGCCCTACGTTCGATATTTTACGTAAATAACAGATACTTCAAAAATAGGGTTTCATTGATTCTTAAATCATTTTAACTCTTCTATTGGCCATTTTACACGCTTGCCTACAAGTTCGGACTAAAAGAAAAGACATAACTAATCGATTATTGATTTTAAGGAAAGAACAAAAATCATAACACATCAATGTATTTGATATTTTACATTCAGAAAACTCTGTTACAAGGCACGCTGTTGTCCAAGATCTAATAATGTACACATCATTTAGCTGATAAACTCTGGTGCTACTAGCTCAGCCTGTCTGAAGATACCGGCTTCCCGACTTAAAATGCACCAAACATTGATGCCATTGTTTTTTCCTCTCCCTTTGCAAAACTCAATCATGTTCTACAAAGCTAAAAAAGCAACAACAATTTTCCTCTACAACACAACTAAAAAACATAAATAAATATTTGAAGATATAAAGAACTTGAAGAATAACAACTTTCACCAAAATGACCGGCTTTGTTAATTACCCCGAAAAGGGTTGGTATGCCGTAAAACAAAACAACCATAGCTGAGACACCGACCACGTTATTTGTGGCTGTGGGTTACCGTTTTGATATTCGGTTAAGTAAGATTTATAATAAGAAATACATAATGGCGAGGAACGACTAAGAGCACACGTGTACAACTTGTATAATTATGAAGACTCTTCGACGACCTGTTATTCTGGTTGTATCGATTCTAGCTTTAGCGGTTGCCGAGCAGTTTACAATTTGGATTCAAAGTAAATAAAAACGCGGACACATGTATACACATTGCGTAAACTCGTCTGATTTATCACGGAGTATGTAGTATCACACAGTGTAGAAATATATTTATTAAAGTGTGATGACTGATATGTTAGATTACATTTACTGGGACGTTTTCCTGGCCTTTTGGCTAAGATCAAAGTGTAGTATCTGTTCCGATGGATACTGCACCCCATAGACTGGTATTGTCTTGGCCTTCGGGACTTAATTTACGCCGGTCTATGGGTCTGTCCTGTGCAGTTCTAGGAGGTCCACCCTCCCAGGCTTCGCCTCCCCTCTTTGGAGAGGAGTAAGTTTATTGCTTTCTGCCTGAGGCGCCCCTACCGGGGAATGCCGACGGGGATGCCCAGGCAATTTTTAAACCCCATTTTCCCGACCCGACCTTGGGTCACATCTTACTTGTGGGAGTAAGATAAAAACTGGCCTTGTGCCTAACTCCTGGAGAGGAGTAAATCAATACTGGGAACAGTAAGTAGCTGTTTAAGATTCTTGAAAATAGCAGTAGAGGTTACAGTCACCGGAAGTGGTCTGCCTGTGAGTAGGTGGTAATGTTTCATAAAATACAGCATCCATGACAGTCCAGGATATTTGCTGTGGCGTACATTTAGTTTTAAATAAGAAGATCGCTAACTATTCGCGACCAGTGTAATGTTTAGGTGGCAAAAATGCTGAATAAAAATAATAGTCTCTATCGCTTTACTAGTTTGCGTCATGAAATTCGTCCGGCGTATAAAAATGTTACCCTGCTAAATAATGAAATGTACATCCAAAGTAAATTCGTCGAAATCCGAGCGATGCAGTTTGTAGGTTGGAAGCTTGCTATGAAGGTAAAGAAAAAATGTTTAAGTTCGTGACAGGAGACGAATTGACCTATGTTTTGTCCAGGGAACACGCTGAATACATACATTTGTCATAATGACTGTGAAAAAGAATGAAAGATATAGACTGTTTTGGATTGGAAATAAAAAATGGAAAAAGGGTGTTAGTATTCTTATTGCAGATAAATGGATAAGCGGTCGATTTTAATTGTCTAAGAGATAGAATCATAGTGTTTAACTTGATAGCTGGTAAGAACATTTTCACAGCAACATTTGTTTATGCACCACAGTGTGGTGTGAGTGAGGATAAAGAAAGTTAGTTTTATCATAGGCTTATTACAGTAACTCGTAAGGTTATCGAGTACGAAGTACTTGCTGTGATACGAGATTTGAAATCTCATGTTGGAAAGACATCTGGTTATTTTGAAGATGTTCATGGAAGAAATGGATATGGTGATTGTTACACCGGCCGTTCTTACACAGGAGAAACAACACCGGTTGTCACTATAAATAGTGCGAGTCACCAGAGACACAAAAGACAAAGCACAGTCTTGTAACTGTCTAGCCAAGAGCTAGTCACTTTCTTACTTTCTTAATACACTTGTTAAACCAACCCTCGACTTGACTTCCTTTATTTATTATTTACTCTTGGACAACTTCACAACAGTGATAGGATTTGACCTTACAAGGAACATATTGATAGAAAATATTGCGTCTAAGAAAAGAGACAACGATTTCGTTTCGTATGAATCTGGACCAACAAACACGCAATTAGATTTTCTGTTGATAATGGAAAAGGACCGAAAGCTTTTCAGTGATGTGTAGTTAACATCTGTTGAAAAAATTCTGACACAATATAAACCAGTTATTTTTAAAATTTTAAGTTGAAAAAAGCGCATAGGGTAAAGAGAGAGTTTACTAACAGGGGGGTGTTTATCTAGAACACGTGACACGCGAGTTTAAAATCCAAGGTAATGAGTGCTAGATTACCAGATCTACTCCGGAAAGTGTGGGAGAACAGTAGTATAAAGTTCAAAATACAATGTTTTAGGTTACAGATCAGACTTGTGGGTAGATTAAATTGACTCCAATGACTGAATAAATTACCCTTTCGACAGAGAGAACGAGTATATTGGACGACAGAGAAGGATGTTCATCATGTTGGGCAGGAATCCACCTGGTTTAATATAAAGGAACTCTGTCTTAGATTTGAAATCTACTATGTATGGTAGAGACCACAACGCGTGGTGAATAACAACAGCTATTATTGTATGTTCTTTTATATTGTGCTGCAAGTCTACTTTACGTTTGTCAATATGAGAACGGAGTGATAACAGTAACAAAGATATACCTCTACCTGAGTTGAACCGGCTTTCTCCGAAAGATTAAGTTTAACGAGAGTATCAAATTCACAAGCGGAACATTAGTAGAATGGATTTCACGATTAAAGGAGATGATGACGTTAGGTTTTTGCAGTTTTTGCAGGAATGGGTCGAGGGTCCTCCTACATACAACGCCTGATATACTTAAATGCCAGGCTCAACGTTGCTTAACTTTTGTGATCTAACGAGAACCGGTGTGTCGACGTGATAGTGCCTATAATGAAGATGTATACTATTCGTGTTATAAAATGGAAACCAAAAAACAATAACTTTATAAGATGGTGTTATGGGCTAGGAACAGACGGTTATAGGGGTTATAATTCAATCCGTCGCGTTTCTCTTGTAGTTAATTATATAGCCGCATTAATAGATGCAGAAATAGTCATGTTATCAGCAGTAGCAGTTGTAGTAGTTTTAAAGTAAGTAGTAGTAGTGGTAGTGGTAGTTGTAGTTCAAGAGTACACACATTAAACAAACTTTCCAAAGGAGAAGTATATTTAAATAATACCCTTTGAAATTAGCTACACAATGCTATCCATTTCAATGATGATTAAACATGGCCTGTGTCATTTATTCTATCTCTAACAGAATCTTTCGTTGTCGTCGTCGCTTCATCAAAAACAATTTTTCCCGTTTCAATATTGCTTTGAATTGAATAGAAAGCAACAATCTAAACGAACACAAACATAGAGAAAAAAGCGAGCGGCTTTGTTGACTGGACAAAAGTCTACGTGGAGATTTGCGAAATTAATCTCTCCTTAGCGAATACACGTCTGCCTTTGTTTGGCCGGAACTGAGCATAATAAAAACGAAAGAAAGAGACGCAAGCAAGGCGCAATTATTCGCATTGTATTGGCTTTATGGAAATTATATTCGTCTTCTCATAGGATCGAACGTTTACTATTTTCGTCTGTTTTGACAAAAGAAGAAAAACAAATATCTGAAACAGAAAAATCTCGACTTGCAGTGCAGAACTGTCGAGTCAAGTTCCATATGGCGTTGTTTCTTTGTTACACACACTTATAACAATCAGTTGTTTTTTTAACCTATGGTATAAACAACCGATGGTTATAATTATTTTCGTGTGTGACACAACATGCTCTATTTGTCCCAACCTTAGCTCTCATAACACATCAATTAGATTTATTTATCTACCTCCCACAAGGTAAGATGTGACACAAGGTCGGGAAAGTGGGATTAGATAAGCCAGCTCTCGAGAGGTGAGCACTCTGGCCATTTAAAAATTGGCCGGCCAGCCCCGTCGGCATTCCCCGGTAGGGGCGCCTCAGACAGTAAGCAATAAACTTACTCCTCCCCAAAGAGGGGAGGCAAAGCCTGGGAGGGTGAACCTCCTAGAACTGCACAGGACCAGCAACCCCAAATAGACCGGCGTAAATCCAGACCCAAAGGCCCGGACGATACCGGTTCATTAGGCGGGGTAACACATCCATTAGAGACCTCACATTAGAGCCGAACATATTCGTTTAATAAATGAATAAATAATTAATTAGAAATTCATGAAAAAATAATAAATTAGAAATTCATTAATAAATAATTAATTAGAAATTCATAAATAAATAAAGTAGGAGTGTATAGATAAATAAATAAAAAATATATAAATAAATAAATAAACGCTTAAATAGAAAAGTATAAATAAATAAATAATTAAAGTAGAAATGTATAAATAAACAAAGTAGAAATCTATAAATAAATATAAAAGTATGAATAAATGAATAAACGCTTAAACAGAAAAGTTAAAATAAATAAATAATTAAATAGAAATTATTAAATAATTAAATAAATATAAATGTATGAATACATCTCATCTTATCTCAATCTCAATATCTCAATCTCATCTCAATCTCAATATATATATAAGGCAAAAATCTGTGTGTGTGTATGTCTCGCTAAAACTTAAAAAATACTATACAAACACCCCCAAATTAGGTATTATTTTAACCGCGATAACCTCGAGAAAATAATATCTAAAAATTAAAAAAAAGATTCATTTTTAAGGGGTCAAATAGCCATTTTTTCGTTTAATGTGATCACGATTTTTAATGTTATCTTGTGCACGTGACGTCACATTGATAGGTGCATGACGTCATAGTGATAGGTTTGTATCTATTTTTATGCCATCGTCACATTATTATTGATTTTTTTCATTTCTCTTCGGACTATTGCCCTCACCAAAGGGAGGAGAATAAGACAGAGCGATTTACTACACCTCTTTGTATTTGGCGTTGTCCGGGAATAAAACAATACAATGTTAATAACGTTCTGTTGTCATTATTATTGGTCAAAAAGAAGTTAAGCAATGCATAGCGTGGCCAGTACTAAATGTGTGACGCTTTATAGTGACCAGGTGCTGTAAAATCGAGTTTAAGTATATAATTGCAGGTACTAAATCGATGACTAAATTCAGTGTGCTCCGCCATTGTTTTCATACATATTAAATAACGTCTCAATCAGTGACATTAAAGAAATAATGTTTGTATACATATTAAATAATGTCTCAATCAGTGACATTAAAAGAATAAATAATTATGCTCCGCCATTGTTTTCACAAATATTTGTATACATATTAAAGATCGACTCAGTCAGTGAAATTAAAACGACTTTTATTGTTGGGTCACCTTTTTTATTGCTGGGTCAACACTTTTTATTGCTGGGTCATCACGTGTTATTGTTGGGTCACAACTTTTTATGGCTGGGTCACTACGTTTTATGGTTGGGTCACTACGTTTTATGGTTGGTCACTACGATTTATGGGTAGGTTACTACGTTTTATGTTTGGGTCACCACTTTTTAATGCTGGGTTCTCACTTTTTATTACTGGGTAACTACGTTTTATTGTTGGGTCACCACTTTTTATGGTTGGGTCACTACGTTTTATGGTTGGGTCACTACGTTTTATTGTTGGGTCACTACGATTTGTGGTTAGGTCACTACGTTTTAATGTTGGGTCACCACTTTTTATTGTTGGGTCACCACTTTTTATTGATGGGTGACTACTTTTTATTGTTGGGTCACCACTTTTTATGGTTAGGTAACTTAATTTTAATGTTTGGTAACCACGTTTTATTGCTGGGTCACTACGTTTTATTGTTGGGTCACCACTTTTTATGGTTGGGTCACTACGTTTACTGGTTGGGTCACCACTTTTTATGGTTAGGTCACTACAATTTATTGTTAGGTCACTACGTTTTATTGTTGGGTAACCACTTTTTATGGTTGGGTCACTACGTTTATGGTAAAGTCACTACGTTTTATTGCTGGGTCACCACGTTTTATTGCTGGGTCACAACTTTTTATTGCTGGGTCACTACGTTTTATTGCTGGGTCACTACGTTTTATTGTTGGGTCACCACTTTTTATGGTTGGGTCACTACGTTTTATTGTTGGGTCACTACGATTCGTGGTTAGGTAACTACGTTTTAATGTTGGGTCACGACTTTTTATTGTTGTGTCACAACTTCTTATTGCTGGGTCACCACTTTTTATTTAGGTCACTACGTTTTATTGCTGGGTCACAACTTTAATCGTTGAGTCACCACGTTTTATTCATAGGTGACTACTTTTTATCGTTGGGTCACCACTTTTTATGGTGTGTCACTTCATTTTAATGTTTGGTAACCACGTTTTATTGCTGGGTCACTACGTTTTATTGTTGGGTCACCACTTGTGATGGTTGGGTCACTACGTTTTGTGGTTGGGTCACCACTTTTTTGGTTGGGTCACCACGTTTTAATACTGGGTCCTCACTTTTTATGGCTGGGTCACTACGTTTTATGGTTGGGTCACTACGTTTTATGGTTGGGTCACTACGATTTATGGGTAGGTTATTACGTTTTATGTTTGGGTCACCACTTTTTAATGCTGGGTTCTCACTTTTTATTGCTGGGTCACTACGTTTTATTGCTGGGTCACCACTTTTTTGGTTAGGTCACTACGTTTTATGGTTGGGTCACCACTTTTTTGGTTGGGTCACCACGTTTTAATGCTGGGTCCTAACTTTTTATTGCTGGGTCACTACGTTTTATTGTTGGGTCACCACTTTTAATTGCTGGGTCACTACTTTTTATTGTTGGGTCACCTCTTTTTTGGGTTGGGTCACTACGTTTTGTGGTTGGGTCACCACTTTTTTGGATGGGGCACCACGTTTTAATACTGGGTCCTCACTTTTTATGGCTGGGTCACTACGTTTTATGGTTGGGTCACTACGTTTTATGGTTGGGTCACTACGATTTATGGGTAGGTTATTACGTTTTATGTTTGGGTCACCACTTTTTAATGCTGGGTTCTCACTTTTTATTGCTGCGTCACTACGTTTTATTGTTGGGTCACCACTTTTTATGGTTGGGTCACAACGTTTACTGGTTGGATCACCACTTTTTATGGTTAGGTCACTACAATTTATTGTTAGGTCACTACGTTTTATTGTTGGGTAACCACTTTTTATGGTTGGGTCACTACGTTTATGGTAAAGTCACTACGTTTTATTGCTGGGTCACCACTTTTTATTGTTGGGTCACCACTTTTTTAGTTGGGTAACCACGTTTTATTGTTGGCTCACCACGTTTTATTGCTGGGTCACCACTTTTTATTGCTGGGTCACTACGTTTTATTGTTGGGTCATTACTTTTTATGGTTGGGTCACTACGTTTTATGGTTGGGTCACTACGTTTTATTGTTGGGTCACTACGATTCGTGGTTAGGTCACTACGTTTTAATGTTGGGTCACGACTTTTTATTGTTTGTTTTTTATTGTTTGTTTTTTATTGTTTATAAAAAGTGGTGACCCAGCAATAAGAAGTTGTGACTTCTTATTGCTGGGTCACCACTTTTTATTTAGGTCACTACGTTTTATTGCTGGGTCACAACTTTTATCGTTGAGTCACCACGTTTTATTCATAGGTGACTACTTTTTATCGTTGGGTCACCACTTTTTATGGTTGTGTCACTTCATTTTAATGTTTGGTAACCACGTTTTATTGCTGGGTCACTACGTTTTATTGTTGGGTCACCACTTGTGATGGTTGGGTCACTACGTTTTGTGGTTGGGTCACCACTTTTTTGGTTGGGTCACCACGTTTTAATACTGGGTCCTCACTTTTTATTGCTGGGTCACTACGTTTTATTGTTGGGTCACCACTTTTAATTGCTGGGTCACTACTTTTTATTGTTGGGTCACCTCTTTTTTGGGTTGGGTCACTACGTTTTGTAGTTGGGTCACCACTTTTTTGGTATGGTCACCACGATTTAATATAGGGTCCTCACTTTTATTGCTGGGTCACAACGTTATATTGTTGGGTCACCACTTTTTATGGTTGGGTCACTACGTTTTATAGTTGGGTTACTACGTTTTATTGTTGGGTCACTACGATTTGTGGTTAGGTCACTACGTTTTAATGTTGGGTCACCACTTTTTATTGTTGTGTCACCACTTTTTATTGCTGGGTCACCACTTTTTTTGGTTAGGTCACTACGTTTTATGGTTGGGTCACCACTTTTTTGGTTGGGTCACCACGTTTTAATGCTGGGTCCTAACTTTTTATTGCTGGGTCACTACGTTTTATTGTTGGGTCACCACTTTTTATGGTTGGGTCACTACGTTTTATGGTTGGGTCACTACGTTTTATTGTTGGGTCACTACGATTTGTGGTTAGGTCACTACGTTTTAATGTTGGGTCACCACTTTTTATTGTTGGGTCACTATTTTTATTGCTGGGTCACCACTTTTTATTTAGGTCACAACGTTTTATTGCTGTGTCACAACTTTTAGCGTTGAGTCACCACGTTTTATTGATGTGTGACTATTTTTTATTGTTGGGTCACGACATTTTATAGTTAGGTCACTTCATTTTAATGTTTGGTAACCACGTTTTATTGCTGGGTCACTACGTTTTATTGTTGGGTCACCACTTTTTATAGTTGGTCACTACGTTTTATAGTTGGGTAACCACTTTTAATTGCTGGGTCACTACGTCTTATTGTTGGGTGACCACTTTTTATGGTTGGGTCACTACGTTTATGATAAAGTCACTACGTTTTATTGCTGGGTCACCACTTTTTATTGTTGGGTAACCAGTTTTTTAGTTGGGTAACCACGTTTTATTGTTGGGTCACCACGTTTTATTGTTGGGTCACTACGTTTTATGGTTGGGTCACAACGTTTATGCTTAAGTCACTACGTTTTATTGCTGGGTCATGACTTTTTATTGTTGGGTCACGACTTTTATTGTTGAGTCACCTTTTTTATTGCTGGGTCACCACTTTTTATTGCTGGGTCATCACGTTTTATTGTTGGGTCACCACTTTTTATGGCTGGATCACTACGTTTTATGGTTGGGTCACTACGTTTTATGGGTAGGTTACTACGTTTTATGTTTGGGTCACCACTTTTTATTGCTGGGTCATCACGTTTTATTGTTGGGTCACCACTTTTTATGGCTGGGTCACTACGTTTTATGGTTGGGTCACTACGTTTTATGGTTGGGTCACTACGATTTATGGGTAGGGTACTACGTTTTATGTTTGGGTCACTACTTTTTATTGCTGGGTCACAACTTTTTTATGTTGGTCACTAGGTTTTATTGCTGGGTCACCACTTTTTATTGTTGGGTAACCACTTTTCTGGTAGGGTCCCCACGTTTTATTACTAGGTATCCACTTTTTATGGATTGGTCACTACGTTTTAGTGTGGGGTCACTACGTTTATGGTTAAGTCACTACGTTTTATTGCTGGGTCACCACTTTTTATTGTTGGGTCACGACTTTTATTGTTGGGTAACCTTTTTTATTGTTGGGTCACCACGTTTTATTGCCGGGTCACCACTTTTTATTGCTGGGTCACTACGTTTTATTGTGAGGTCACCACTTTTTATGGTTGGTCACTACGTTTTATGGTTGGGTCACTACGTTTTATGGTTGCGTCACTACGATTCGTGGTTAGGTCACTACGTTTTAATGTTGGGTCACCACTTTTTATTGTTGGGTCACAACTTCTTATTGCTGGGTCACCACTTTTTATTTAGGTCACTACGTTTTATTGCTGGGTCACTACTAATATCGTTGAGTCACCACGTTTTATTCATAGGTGACTTCTTTTTATCGTTGGGTCACCACTTTTATGGTTGGGTCACTTCATTTTAATGTTTGGTAACCACGTTTTATTGCTGGGTCACTACGTTTTATTGTTGGGTCACCACTTTTTATGGTTGGTCACTACGTTTTATTGTTGGGTCACTACGATTTATGGGTAGGTAACTACGTTTTATGTTTGGGTCACCACTTTTTATTGCTGGGTCACAACATTTTTATGTGGGTCACTAGGTTTTATTGCTGGGTCACCACTTTTTATTGTTGGGTCACGACTTTTATTGTTGGGTCACCACTTTTTGATGTTGGGTCACCACTTTATTGGTTGGGTCACCACGTTTTATTGTTGGGTAACCACTTTTTATGGATTGGTCACTACGTTTTAGGGTTGGGTCACTACGTTTATGGTTAAGTCACTACGTTTTATTGCTGGGTCACCACTTTTTATTGTTGGGTCACGACTTTTATTGTTGGATCAACTTTTTTATTGTTGGGTCACCACTTTTTTGGTTGGGTCACTACGTTTTATTGCTGGGTCACCACTTTTTATTGCTGGGTGACCACTTTTTATTTATGTCACTACGTTTTATTGCTGGGTCACAACTTTTATCGTTGAGTCACCACGTTTTATTCATAGGTGACTACTTTTTATCGTTGGGTCACAACTTTTTATGGTTGGGTCACTTCATTTTAATGTTTGATAACCACGTTTTATTGCTGGGTCACTACGTTTTATTGTTGGGTCACTACTTTTTATGGTTGGTCACTACGTTTTATGGTTGGGTAACCACTTTTAATTGCTGTGTCACTACGTTTTATTGTTGGGTCACCACTTTTCTGAGTTGGGTCACTACGTTTTATGGTTGGGGCACCACGTTTTATTGCTGGGTCACCACGTTTTATTGCTGGGTCACTACGTTCTATTGTTGGGTCACCACTTTTTATGGATTGGTCACTACGTTTTAGGGTTGGGTCACTACGTTTATGGTTAAGTCACTACGTTTTATTGCTGGGTCACCACTTTTTATTGTTGGGTCACGACTTTTATTGTTGGATCAACTTTTTTCATTGTTGGGTCACCACTTTTTTTGTTGGGTCACTACGTTTTATTGCTGGGTCACCACTTTTTATTGCTGGGTGACCACTTTTTATTTATGTCACTACGTTTTATTGCTGGGTCACAACTTTTATCGTTGAGTCACCACGTTTTATTCATAGGTGACTACTTTTTATCGTTGGGTCACAACTTTTTATGGTTGGGTCACTTCATTTTAATGTTTGGTAACCACGTTTTATTGCTGGGTCACTACGTTTTATTGTTGGGTCACCACTTTTTATGGTTGGTCACTACGTTTTATGGTTGGGTAACCACTTTTAATTGCTGTGTCACTACGTTTTATTGTTGGGTCACCACTTTTCTGAGTTGGGTCACTACGTTTTATGGTTGGGGCACCACGTTTTATTGCTGGGTCACCACGTTTTATTGCTGGGTCACTACGTTCTATTGTTGGGTCACCACTTTTTATGGTTGGGTCACTACGTTTTATTGTTGGGTCACTACGATTTGTGGTTAGGTCACTACGTTTTAATGTTGGGTCACCACTTTTTATTGTTGGGTCACCACTATTGCTGGGTCAAATTATGACTTTTGGTTTATTCTCTGTAAACTGATCTACCTATTTAATTACTCTGATGTTAATACACTATTCTTTAAAAAGCCTGGGTTAAGGAAAAGAGAAAAATAAAGATTTGTTTTATTGAATACACCTAATCTTTTTTAACTGAAGATGACATATATTTGGTGTTTTTACATTTTTCATTTCTCTACCTTCATTTATTGATATATTCACACACACACACACACACACACATATATATATATATTAGCAGGGTTACCCACCGTTGCCAGAGTCGGCGTGTGGGATAGCACTGTCGGAAAGATTAAAAATAAACATTAACTTAAATGCTTCAGTAAATGCTTTGACTCTGTCGTTGAGTGCTATCGGATTTTTATATGTCTATGATCGCCGCTTTCAGTGTAAACATCACCTTATTTCTCGGTTATTTCCTGACAATCGCTCGTCGAACGCGTACAGATTCAAGGGTATATCTGTGAACCGGGTTCGCGCCCTACGACAGTCTGAGATTGTTATTTCTCTTCGCTGATGAGAGCCATAAGATCGATACGACGTCGTACGTAAGTAAAATATTAAAAAAATGATAATTTAATATTATATATATATATATATATATATATATATATAAATACCAAGTGAGTGGTTTGTCTTTACGTACTTCAGTTTACTGGATGTTTATAAGAAATCAACTTGAATTTTCACTGTATTACCCTCGGTGACATGTTTTTTGTTACTCAACAAAATATACTGTAACCATAGAAGATAAAAAAATGACTAATTGAAAATAACATATTTATCCGAATACGAATTGGACATCGGAGTACAGAAATAAAGAAATTGTTAAAACCAATAAAAATTATAGTTTTGAATTAATTTATGATGATCTATGGAATCCAAAAATAATATATATATATATATATATATATATATATATATATATATATATATATATATATATATATATATATATAGTCTAAAGAAGCTTTGAGTCATTAAATATATATATATATATATATATATATATATATATATATATATATATATATATATATATATATATATATAAAAGGCAGTTTAAATTCCCAGACAAACTAACTAAATCCAAGATATTGCAGACTTAACATTCGTTGGAAAATTAATAAATGAAAAAATATAAGTAAAATAAAAAAATAATAAAAATAAAAAAAATAAAAATAAAAAAGGGGGGTTAATTACCTAAGAGTGAAACAAAAACATATATATATATATATTGTGTGTGTGTATTTAGTCAGCATATTTTCATTTAGGCAAATATTAATAACACCTTTTTAATATTTTTAATTTTCTGAATGGTCCATTTAGTGTTTCGGTCAAATTGGTGTACGGGGTTACTTGTTTCATTTTCTTTCATTTTCGCGAGTACTTTCGATTTGATTCGTTAAATCATCTTCAGACGGTGTTAGTCTTGGTGTTTTACAAATATGTCTTTAGCGTTGAGTTTTTCTTATTATTATAACGGCTAGTATATATTTTTAATTCGTTAAAGAATACTTTTGTGGTTGAGGAGATTAGCTTTGCACGGTTTAATACATTTTTCATGAATGTTTTTCAATATGGCCACACTATAGTAAATGATACTAAAATAACAGACCACGATACCAACGTGAAAAGACTGAAAAGTTTTGAAACCCTCTACATAAAAACTAAACACCAACAATCGATAATATGTGAATTACGAAACTAGTCACAACATATAAAAGTGCCTAGCATCGTGATTTTTCACTTAGAAAAAAGATTATTCAGTGAAGACCGGGATTAGTC
>OY744536.1:12636517-12646517 GCA_963556195.1 Sepiola atlantica | reverse complement strand
TTTTCTTCAGAACAATCATCTTGAAGAAGTCTTGTGATAAAGACGAAACGTAGATGAATACATAAATAATATTGTTTTGGTTTTCTTTTTTTCATATTCCACACACACACACACACACACACATATATATATATATATATATATATATATATATATATATATATATATATATATATATATATATATATATATAATACCGGGAGCAAACACGTGCGAAGCATAATTTTTTCCGTCAATTTTGATGACGGAAGGTGTAAAGACTTACTATATTGCTGCCGTCGTTCTCTCCGAAACATGTGAATAATGTAAAGAGTAACACTACTTAATCTTAACATACATTGGTTTTGAAGAACACACTATGCCTGTGGCGAGGAAGTGTTTCTCTCCACTGCCTTTCACTAGTATAATACGTTTATTCACTCCTATTGTCATGTCACTGTGTTTCTTTTCTCTTTGTTAAGGCTATAATCCCATTGATCTACTCTAGGTGTATTATTTACTCACAGACAGAGCGGACTTTGTATTCCGTCGAAACTGTTATCTTATGTACGCAGATAAATATCAAGAAAGACATAACTCAATATGGTGCCTCCTCAGCAACCATGCGTAAAAGAATCAGTAAACTTTTCTTTATCGCTTTTGTCGGGAAACTATTCAAGACGAAGCGACATTTCAAAATAACAGTCACCGAAATATAACGCGACGATAAGAGAGGAACTTTGGTAAATACCAACAATATGCTTTTTGCATATCTTAAATATGTTAATGGAATTATGTTGACCATATTACGAGAGATTTAACGTTCCGTTTTAAATTACAGTAAAGAAATGAACGAAACAAGTGAAGCCTGCGTCGTCCTTTTACGATCACCTGGATAATTCAAACTATCATTGATCGCAAATTTTGTTTGATTTGGAAAATAAACTAATTACTGTATTTTAATACAATTAGAAAAAACCGTCGTTTTTTTGCCAATTAATTCTTCTTAAGAAAAGAACCAGACTTTTCTCGGATCCGGCAATTTTTCTTAAATGTATATACAAATATTACTACTTTGTGAATTATATAAAAATATTACTACTTTGTGAATTATATAAAAATATTACTACTTTGTGAATTATATAAAAATATTACTACTTTGTGAATTATATAAAAATATTACTACTTTGTGAATTATATAAAAATATTACTACTTTGTGAATTATATAAAAATATTACTACTTTGTGAATTATATAAAAATATTACTACTTTGTGAATTATATAAAAATATTACTACTTTGTGAATTATATAAAAATATTACTACTCTGTGAATTATATAAAAATATTACTACTTTGTGAATTATATAAAAATATTACTACTTTGTGAATTATATAAAAATATTACTACTTTGTGAATTATATAAAAATATTACTACTTTGTGAATCATATAAAAATATTACTACTTTGTGAATTATATAAAAATATTACTACTTTGTGAATTATATAAAAATATTACTACTTTGTGAATTATATAAAAATATTACTACTTTGTGAATTATATAAAAATATTACTACTCTGTGAATTATATAAAAATATTACTACTTTGTGAATTATATAAAAATATTACTACTTTGTGAATTATATAAAAATATTACTACTTTGTGAATTATATAAAAATATTACTACTCTGTGAATTATATAAAAATATTACTACTTTGTGAATTATATAAAAATATTACTACTTTGTGAATTATATAAAAATATTACTACTTTGTGAATCATATAAAAATATTACTACTTTGTGAATTATATAAAAATATTACTACTTTGTGAATTATATAAAAATATTACTACCATGTGAATTATATAAAAATATTACTACCATGTGAATTATATAAAAATATTACTACCATGTGAATTATATAAAAATATTACTACTTTGTGAATTATATAAAAATATTACTACTTTGTGAATTATATAAAAATATTACTACTTTGTGAATTATATAAAAATATTACTACTCTGTGAATTATATAAAAATATTACTACTTTGTGAATTATATAAAAATATTACTACTTTGTGAATTATATAAAAATATTACTACTCTGTGAATTATATAAAAATATTACTACTTTGTGAATTATATAAAAATATTACTACTTTGTGAATTATATAAAAATATTACTACTTTGTGAATCATATAAAAATATTACTACTTTGTGAATTATATAAAAATATTATTACTTTGTGAATCATATAAAAATATTACTACTTTGTGAATTATATAAAAATATTACTACTTTGTGAATCATATAAAAATATTACTACTTTGTAAATCATATAAAAATATTACTACTTTGTAAATTATATAAAAATATTACTACTTTGTGAATTATAAACGAAATAAAAACAAACAAAACAGACTTACTGCATGTGTACTCTTTCAACGTTAATACCGTCCGAGCAACTTGACTAATAAAAAAAATATTACCCTTTAACTGTAGCTGCCGCAAAGCTTTCTAATCGAATAGCTTCTTTCCTCGGGCTGCTTACTTTTGGAATTCCCTTCCTGTTCCATGTTTCCCTATTGTACCATCATTTTGTAAATACACAATGAACTACTTTTGAAAAAGCCAAAAATAATTTAATGATATAATAATCTATATTAAAAAAGCATGTAATTTCCGATTACACTGGGAATACTTTATGTAATTTAAAATCAGTAAACAAAGGGAGATAATTAATACTTCCAACGACATATTCACTCCCCTTGAATTAACAGCTTAAAGGCGTGTTAAAATGAATCACTATTAACCCGCTTCCCACCGCAGTAAAGGTGAATATGACACCATTAATACCTGTGTAGAAAATCCAGCCCCGCCGCTGAAGGGGTACAAATGTAGACGAAATCGATCCTTCTGGCATCCCCTGGTAAGGGCGCCTTAGGCTATTGCCCCACGCCAGAAGGAAGAGGTAAAATCTGAGAGAGTGAACATGTTAAGACTTATCCGAACCATACATCATTCCGCAAAAAGAATTGGACGTGTTCTAGATTAGCAGAATGATGCCAGACGAATTTGGACTAGTATGAACGCCAATAGATTATTCTTATATGCTCTTGCCGAAATACTCTAAAATTTTGCAGATAAATGTAGATCGAAGAAGAGTGACTTTAACAAAGTACACAACGGACTTAACAATGTAGTTGGGAGTAATCATTTTTCTTATTTACAGTCCCTTTCTCACAGGTCACAGAAAAGACTTATAACGTATATTTTATTAGTCTGTTCTATTCTATCGTTATTTTTATGGGAGGTGCTCGACTGATATCAAATCTCTAGTTTCACCCCATAAAATACATATCACGTTCCTTTCTCCTGTTATGTACATAAAACCAAACAAAACTTCCGTGAACAAAGTTTATTTCCTAGAACTCCTCATCTGTGGAACTGTGTTTCCAGCCGACTAAAACATGATTGCTTTGTTAATAAATAGTGTTTATATAATCAAATTCTCCCCTTTTCCAACCATCGCTTCCAATCCTCTCATACTATTGCTCATCATCCAACTGTCAATCTCATTAAACCTTATTCTCGAATGACCCCCGGCTTTGATAACTGGTGACCCGTTGGTATATAACAATAACTACTTCGCTAGGGAAGAAACAGATTTTGCAAGAGAAAAAATAGTTTATTTTCAGAATCGTAGATAAAGACATTTGCTTTCTTCTCTATGCAAACAAATAAAATAGAGCACTATAGAAATAGATATAATTTTAATTTCGTTTAGCACACCCCACCACAAACTTATAAATTTAAACACAATTTTTTTTTTAAATAAAAAAACCTAAAACTATTGGGTGTAATGTTAAATAGGTTTTACCCATATATTGAATGTGGTATTTTGGTAATTGAAAATTGTTTAGAGAATACACCAAGAAGACGTCAGCCGACCCGCATCCCAACGCCCCATTTGGCCCTGTGCCACATCTTATTTCATAAAGGAAATTTATAATATTGTGAATTTTTCTGTCAAATTTTAAAGATATATAATATCATTTAATTGAAGAATGAAAACTAAGAATGTTGTTTAACGTGTAATCGAATTAACCAAAGGTATTATCTATCGGGTTTTGCATTCGTTTCTGTCTGATACATTTTAAAAAGTTATACTCAGACAGAAAATAAGAAGACATTATTTTAGTCGTATTTTTATATTGTTTGATAGATTGGACCTTTATACATTGCTATATCCCCAGTAGAAATATTAATTATCATCTTCAGAATAATCGTCCTCAAAGGTAAATGCATGTCTTCGTGCACTTCTAACACTCACAAAAACATCTAGCAATGTTATTCTTATTGATTCCCGGAACCCCCTTCCTATCAGTGACTTCGATTGTTTATGTAGTTACAAATAGAGAACGAAAATCAATGCCTTACTTAGTTTTTAGGAATTTTCACCACCACATTAGGGTTTGCGTGTCTTTCAAGTGTCATGTGGTCATACGACAGTTTCCTACTTTTTTACGCAGTCCTTTGCATTGTTGTTGTATGGTGACGATCTGTCAGGCTTCACCGGTTGGGCTACAAGGAGCAGACGAAGCAGTATTGCATCGTATGGCCCTTCTCCCCATATTCACAGATAGTGAGATCAGTTTTGTAGCCCCATCAAACGACAAGAAGAACACGGATCGGAAGGTTGAATAAGAATAGGGAACCATTTCAGCATCCTCAAACTAGACATGGGCAACGCATGCGAAATACAAACATTTTCGACATATTCT
The DNA here is from genome assembly GCA_963556195.1 of Sepiola atlantica. NCBI lineage: Eukaryota > Metazoa > Mollusca > Cephalopoda > Sepiida > Sepiolidae > Sepiola > Sepiola atlantica. Next base: position 12,641,746 of record OY744536.1, on the reverse strand, counting down.
CATACAATCTTAGAGCAATTAACGACTTCAACAAGCACTGTTTGGATAAAATGTTAAATGAGCTTCAAAATATTACATGGGATATAGTAGGCTTCTCCGAAAGCAAAATAAAAAAAAAGCAATGTAAGATATCACTTAATAAATCATGAAGACAACAGTTGGTGATGACGTCAGTAAAACAAATTTAATTAAAGCAAGGTCTTCAGCAAAAGATCAATTCAGTAATCGCACGTCAATCAAATTGATAAGGATAGTGACTTCAAAATTGCATAAGTTCTCATCTATAAAGCACATGCAGACTTTCCCTATTTTGTCTACAAGTATAGCTCCGGAAACCAATGCCCTCTTTATCAAATTATGCTTCGTATGCGATTATTCGTACGTGTTTCTAAACATATATCATTTATTTCGTTCGAATTCACCGATTTTCCTATTTTATCAGCTTTGTTTTTTTTCAAATATGAAAGTAGTGAGGGGACGAGAAACAAAATAACAAGCCAATCAAACATCCCAGACTTTATCCACGAACCGAAATGAATTCGGAAAGACATCTCCCGCTCAATGATAAAATAGCAACGGTTGGTGTTTTTTCTTTGGGTTATCCAAAATGATAATATTAATTAATATATAAAAACCTAAATAACTCACGATATTCTATGATTTTGCATGAATATTATAGTAATATATCAATATAAATAGCGAATGCAGATACTGGCATATCATATCTTCCCGTGCGAAGATTTACAGTAGTATATATATATATATATATATATATATATATCACATAGATATTGGGTAAAATTTATTACGTCATCATTTTGTTTGCGCTCCAAGAATTCAACATAACAACAATAGTGTATGACTGTTTCTGAGACGATATATCTTTAGTAATAAGAGTTATCTTCATCAGCACAGCAGCACAGGGTGTAGACACCAATAGAGAAGTCAACGGTCAGCATCAAGGTTATAAAATTTACACTCCTAATTATCTCTATGTAATATTCCTTAATATATATATATATATATATATATATATTAAATTCCCGAAACAGTTTTTCATGGTAAACAACTGATGACCCCTTAAAATAGTGTTAGAAACTAACTAATATAATAACTGTAAAAAATAAATTGACTTACATGAGTGATTTTCCACTGGAAGACTTGAGACTATAAGTTTTTTTTTTTTTTTTTGATATATATATTTTTTTATATAGTTTTAATGGTTGAGAAACTTCCGAGACTATATATATATATATATATATATATATATATATATATATATATATATATATATATATATATATATATATATATATAATAACATAATATGTGTGTATATATATATAATACATATGATGATATAAGAATGTTATTAAGTCTTACATAGATATGACAAAACCACTAAATTTGGTCACACCAGGATATACCTTATTGAAAATAATCGGTACATTATATCGATTTTGCTTTTTAATCAACTTTCTGAGTGTCTTACTTAATGGAAAATTATTTGAAAAGTTGATTAAAAACTCAACCAATATAGGTTATTGATTACATCCGACAATTGTTAAATTAATATTTATGTTCCCACTCCCTCTCTTTCTCCTTCTTTCTCTCTATATGTAACTTGAGACATAATAAAAAAAAATAACATTTTATCTTTAAAGTATATCCTATCATGAAAAGTCAATGCACAATATACAAGATAGATACAAAAAATGAATGATGAGAATATCGTTGGAAAAGTACAATATTTATTAGATAATCAAATAGTTCAAACAACGAAAATATAAATACATTTTGTATTTCTTTTTGGTGAATCACGTTTTTCGCTAATGAACTTAAACCTCGGATTTGGATCCCTTTAGTTTCTAAACCGGAACTTTTTTTTACTATTCGGACTTTCGAAGACATTGTACTATTCACCTTACATTTGCTTAACATTCATGATTTCTTAGATGTCGTTTTTGGAGATGTTACATTTTGTCATCGAAGATGATTCTCTTGACTCAAAAGAATACTGTATATTTTCATATTTTTTATTTTTTATATTAAAAAATCTGTGCTTAACAGAATATAATTTTACTGATTTATTCCTATGATTTTTTCTAATGATAAAAAGCATACATCTTTGAAAATCAATGGTTTAAGGAAAACATGTTTATTTATATAGTCCTTGTCTCAACTATTTGATGATTTAATAAATATTTTATTTTTGTAATTTTTTTCTCACCATTTATTTCCTTATATATATATATATATATATATATATATATATATATATATATATATCCACAATCAGAAAACGCCGCAGCCAACAGACTGGAAGTGGATCACTGGCAGAGTACTCGCTTCGCATGCAAGTGACTCAGTTTTCGAAACCTGAGTTCGGATATGTTCTACTGACGAGCCCAAAGGGGGGGGCCTCGAGTCTAGAACTTCCGATCTGTTGCTTTCATTGTATGTGTGGGCTGGGGCGAAATAATTTTGTATGTATCATCTCACATTAAAAAAAATTAATACATATATATATATATATATAATTATATATATATATATTATACTGATATTAGAAGTAGCTTTGTGTGTACTGTTTTATACTATGTCTGTAATATGAGTTAAATTATACCAACCGCACAAAGAAAATATATATAAAGTAAAGACAATAATATTTCCAATGTGTATGATTGATAGCTGCTGAAAATGCAGGCACGCACATAAATATGTTCTTGAAGAAACATATTCATGTGTGTACCTTTCTTTCCCATAAGGCAATATTGGACTGTGTTGCTAGAAAATATTAATTGTATTTACGATCTCTCCTAGTATTTTAATTATAAATCTTGAACACCATTGTATTCTTTACTAATCTTTAGGGGATGAGGAAGGTGAATTCACGCTCTCAGGCAGAATTCAACTCACTGTTACTCAATAATACAACAGGTAAAATAAGATGTAAATATTAAGATTAACTGGAAAATGGTGCGTTTGCTCTATTCAAAATATTTTGAGTCAGATAAGATGTATCTTTGAAGGAAATTAACATTAAAATGTATTGATCTCAATAGCATCTACCCACCTTCAGACAAACCTGGCCAGGTCAGTTATTGATATGCATTAGCGGAGGTCTTTACACTCCAAATGATTTTGTGGCATTTAGGTTTACTATCTATTCATGGCTTTATTTTATTGCATTCTTTCATATTGTTCGGTCGTATCTGAGGATGTTTCCTGTTCTTTGAGTTAACTGTGACACATTGTTACAAAAATAGCAAAACTCTTGCCTGTTCAAAACAAATCGATCCATCACTCCTTTTTTAAATTACCATTTCACCCTTATTTAAACCCTGATTCGATTTGAATGATGTGCCTGCTTTGTTTGATTTTTAACCTTAACCGTTCATGAGAATTTATTCCTAATTCATAGTTCATAATCAAATAACTAACATTTCTGGGCCACGGAACAAACAGAATTGCATTTTGCTCAGCTGCCCCCGCCAACATATACTACTACTACTACTACTACTACTACTACTAATACTAATACTAATACTAATACTAATACTACTACTAATAAAAGACTGGCATACATTGGAATCAAAGGGGAAACTGAGACCATACAACGGACGGCAATCACAAAAACAGCTGACATCTTAAGGAAATCTTTGAATGCGGAAACTTTTCCACATAAGTTACGAAGACTAACCAATCACATGTGAAGTGCAATAGGAAGAAAACAAAATCACATAAAGAGCACCACAAGAACTCAAGGAACAGAAACTGCAAACAATTTACTAAACTACCCCCCCCCCCCAAAAAAAAAATGATAGCATCAGCTGTGGCTAATACCACACAAAACAGTCGTGAAGGGTCAAGGAGAATCGAACGACTGAGAACGGATAGCCATAACCAGACCATCGCTGGAAGAGTGTGGAGAGCACTGGGACATTGGGGAGGCTTATTGCCATCCAACTTCCATAGAAGCCCCATCGAGAAATCGATGGTAAGCGTCTGTTGTGATGATGCAAATTCATTTCCAGTGGTTATCGAAACAGGTGTAGAGCACTGGGAATCTGAAAAGACTTGTTGTTACTCAGACTCCATGGAACACCACTGGTGATTATCAGTGAACACTCATTGATTATTACTTGTGTGAGAAATCTTTGTGAGTACATAATAATAATAATAATAATAATAATAATAATAATAATAATAATAATAATAATAATAACAAAAATACAGAGCAAAAAGAGAAGAAGAAAAACAGAATGATAACAATAGCAAAAAACCCCAAAAATGCAAATGTAGAATCTGCGGATAAAGAGGCGAACTGGTAAGCAACAACATGAGCGAATAACGCAATCAGGCAAACAGTTAAAAATGATTTGGTTGGGAAAGATGATCATTGAAAACAATGCAAACTATGGCATTTCAAACATGCAGGAAAACAGTACAAGCACAAATCAGAGATTGTATTGAAGATGAAAGGCATAAACTCCTCTGCGACATAGAAATACAAAGGCCATCCAAGCAAGAATACGACGTGATAATAGCCAACAAGAGGGAATACATTATCAAATAGTAAATTACGACGTCCCAGCATTTCACATTATGAATAGGAAATAGACAGAAAACCTGAGGATATATTAAAAACTTGCCAAAGAGCAGAAGTTAATATAGAGCATGAAAAACAAGAACCGTAATACCAATGATTGTAAGAATACCGGACACAGTTTCGAAAGCATCGGATATAGATTAGGATGAATTGAAATTAAAAAGAGGATTTACACACTACTTACACCAAAACTCATGAAAACTAATGACATATTTAGAAATAAACATTTACTGCGGAAACCAACTCATAAGAGCAGGTGGTACTGATAAACTACATGTTAGTCGAAATAAAATTAACCTCCATTAACATAAGTAGATAGATAGAACAGAGTAAAGCGAACCTTAGAGAACTAGGATTGACCAAGTAAATATATCAACCAATATTATAATCTCACCCACACAAAGAAGAAATAATCGCAGAGGCACAACATCGGTTGGTACCTCAGAAAATGTTACTGGGGAGTTTGAGATGATGGGATAAGCGAGGATGCATATCACAATCCAGACCAGTAATGAATAGACATGTAGCGTATTGGATTCCCGACGAGGCTTATTGTCACTCAAATTCCAGTGAGAATACTTTGGTAAATAGCTGTTATAAGAATGCAGTGTGAGTGG
>OY744536.1:12529017-12634017 GCA_963556195.1 Sepiola atlantica | reverse complement strand
CGAGTCTATAATTATAGATACTATGGAAATGCACTGCCGCGCATACAAGTTCACAGACACAGAAGAAAGAAGAAACCTCTCATCGACAATGGGAAAGTATTTTTAAAAAAATAAAAAAGGTAATCAATGGAATCAGAATATTCAGCTCGAACATTCAAATACAAAAATAGAAAAATAATTCTTGTTGAGATAGGAACTAATTCATCCCAAGAAGAGAATAATACTATTTATTTACGGTCTTTAGAGTTAAATAGCAGAGAGGAAAGAGTGTTTTATTGCTTATTGGTCGAACGAAAATTCAATTTGCACTGTGCTAGCTACGAACTACGGTTTATTTATATAGTCATTGCGGGTTGATAAAATGAATTCCATGTATCACGTATTATGGTTTATATATCATAAACACGGAAAAATGATAATTCTCTACGAAGAAACAAATAAGTGCAATATGAAAATACCGGCTGGCTTTGCCGGCTTGATATCGCTTAGCGAATTTCGCTACTTGAAATAAATATTTTAAATAATAAACATTTCATTCATAAGTTTGTTGTAAACACGAGCCATATACTTTCGCATTTATTCATGTTACTAGATAATTATTGGTAATTTAGATACACATTTATTTATCTTTTAAATAAGACTGGAAAAATGTAAAAAAAGGAAAAATCTGTTTGCGTGGTCGATTATGTGTGTGTGCCCTTTTCAAAAGCTTAGAGAGGTATATATATATATATATATATATATATATATATATATAAAGTGGTGTACTAAAAGCGAACTTTTAGGAAAGGTAAAAGTTATTGTGAAAAGTGTACAGCTCAATATCCAGGATAGAGCATGTAGATATGAAGAAGAATGAAAAGGAATTAGAAAAGCAAAAGCCAAATCGTATTTCAATTCAATTGCTCAGAGCAAGGTATATTCCGCAAAAAGGCAATTTATTCAAGTTAAATTTTTCAAATTTTAAATCTTGGCCTTTGCCAACTTATCTATCCCAGCGACTTCATCTGATAATAAGATTTTGATCTTTGAAAAGCCTGGCTTAAGGAAAAATTTAACTTGAATAAATTGCCTTTTTGCGGAATATACCTTGCTCTGAGCAATTGAATTGAAATACGACTTGGCTTTTGCTTTTATAATTCCTTTTCATTCTTCTTCATATATATATATATATATATATATATATATATATATATATATATATATATATATATATATATTAATATACTAATAATAATAGAATTAACGATAAGTGAAGTATCGTAAAGTGATCTATCGCGATAAAGTAAAGCTCAATACGTTGAGTATTGATTTACTCCTCTCCAGGAGTAAGGCACAAGGCCAGTTTTTATCTTACTCCCACAAGTAAGATGTGACCCAAGGTCGGGTCGGGAAAGTGGGGTTTAAAAATTGCCTTGGCAGCCGTGTCGGCATTCCCTGGTAGGGGTGCCTCAGGCAGTATGCAATAAACTTACTCCTCCCCAAAGAGGGGAGGCGAAGCCTGGGAGGGTGGACCTCCTAGAACTGCGCAGGACAGACACATAGACCGGCGTAAATCAAGCCCCGAAGGCCAAGACAATACCAGTCTATGGGGTGCAGTATCCATCGGAACAGATACTACACTTTGATCTTAGCCAAAAGGCCAAGAAAGTTAGGATAGATGAAGATGACAAATTGCATAAAAATACATAAAATCACATAAAATTGATACACATTTCATTACATCGAAAGTTCAAATGCAAGGAGTTACATTAATCCTTAAACCATGGTTTTTCAAATATAAAACTCTTCTCGTCAAAGGATAACATTTGGTAATGTGGTATTTATAATAATTAGATATTACCTAGTTCCGTTTCACTTTGAAAAATTGAAGAATAAAAAATAGAAAGGTTTGGGTTAAAGTAGCCATTTTCGAAGACAAAAGGGGACGCTATGGTGCAGATAGCAAAATAGCAAAAGTTTGTAGATTTGGAGAAAAGTTTGTAGATTTGAAGAAAGTTTTTTTAACAATTCTACAGGGTTTCAAATAAAAGGTAGAGAGTTCAAAGTTATCTCACTTGGCCCGTAGTTATTCGTATATATATATATATATATATATATATATAGAGAGAGAGAGAGAGAGAGAGAGAGAGAGAGAGGGAGAGAGAGAGAGAGCGAGAGAGAGAGAGCAAGTCAGCAGTCAGCTTTACTTCTTCTCTCTAGCTAGTAAAGATTTATTAGTTACATTTAAATTAACTCTCTGAAAACTTAGTGAGCATACTATTTTACGAAATGTATTCGTAATTTATCCTTTTTTTTAATAAAATCACTCTAATTAATTACTGTTAATATCAACGAAATATTTAATATAACGATATATAAATAAGACAATAAAATTACAAATGAATAATAACAGACATTACACTGGTTAAAAAAATAGTCATTCGAATAAGACATACAGATAACTGCGTTTCGACCTTTAGTCTCTGCTATCCATACCGTATTTAAAAACACCATGTTGTATTATTGATTCAAATAACAACAAGCCGCCCGTGCGTGGTCCCTCGATGTGGCGAGTGTAAAATGCAATAAATTTTGGCAATTTGGAGCATTTTTGACCCCCTTTTGACCCCCTGGGGGTACGAACCAGAATTTTTCTGAGGTCAAGGGTGCTCATTTTATATACAGAACAATTGCCTCTACATTTTGGCCAAGTTTCAGAAAAATTGAATGGATGGATCAAACGTTATGGGAGAAAAGGGTCATTTTTACCATTTTGGGGGCTTTCGCGCGAACCAGATATTTTCCAAGGTCAGCGATACTTATTGTCTATTAGGTACAATTGCCCTCATATTTTGGCCAATTTTCAGAGAAATTGAATGGATGGATGAAAAGGTATGGGGCAAAAAATGTAATTTTTTGCCATTTCGGGGCCTTTTGACCCCCTGGGGGGCTAACCAGAGTTTTAAAAAAAAATCGGAGAACGTCACTTTCTAACCTGACCAAAGTTACAACTTCATGCAAAATTTCATAGAAATTCAATGGATGGTTGCGGAGAGAAATCCGGACATGCCTCAAAACATAAGTCCCCCGATTTTATAAATCGGGGGACCATTAACCTATTTAGATGTGATATATGTGTGATAAATTAAAAAAAACAAACTTTGAATTGATTCATTTAGATACATGCGAACATCACCTATTTTTAACATGCAATTAAAATGTTTAAAACCTTTTTCAACTTGTTATCAGAAGTATTATACGCAATCTGAAGGAGAACCACGTGACCTACTCTTTCTTCGTCAGTGATATTGCGCAAGTGTTTTTCTTACTTTGTGAATGGAAGCCTTACGCAGTATCCCAGCGCGTGCGTGTGCGACTTTTTCTATGTCTTCGCCGGCCATGATTTAAGATTCTGCGATGATTAATTGGTAACGTTTTCGTGGCAACGTTCCATGTCACAGATTATTAATGGGTTACAGACGCCTATTAACTTCCTTGTATTCAAAACCTAAGCGAGCCATAATCACATCATCATCGGACGATGGAGTTTTGTTCGAATCACGAATATTTAAAATAAGACAAACTGTGGCGTTTAAATTATTTGAAATTAATGTAAATAGCGGAATTTATTTAATAAATGATCAGGAAACAGTTCGAATTGTCAATTTAGCAAAAAACAAAATGGCTGCCTTTGACTGTTGTCTTAATTAGAAAGTAAAAACAATAATAGAGAATTAAGTGTGGCAATTTAAAGCGGTAAATCGTCATTCTCAATAATTGTTATGGAATTAAGTGCCCTCAAGAGAATGAAGAATAATTGAATTAAAATTAAAAGAAAGTGAATTTAGAGGTTGGGAACATAGGTTAAAATGTTTCAAGACAGATTAAATCTTGAACGATAAAAAAAAAAATGGAGTATCATTAGTTGACAATACAGCGTGGCTCGCAAGTAGTATTGCCCCTACTAAACATAATAACAGAGAAACAAGTATTCCAACAATACACAGCACATATTTTGGATTCCATTTGTTCAGTTTAAGAAGACGAACACTCATTTTTAAAAATCTTTTTCTATCCCAAACTAGGCTTTTTGCCGCCTAAGTGTAAAGGGCTCTTGTAATAGGGGGCAACTTTATAGAGGTTTGGACGACGTGCATTGTCCTAATAAGGAAACAAGAACACTCACTTGGTGTCTTTCAAGTTTCCCTGTGATGACACTGCTGTGATTGACTAATAGACAAAAATGAGTGCAAACTGGGCAATAATTGGAACCTATCTACTCCTTTTTTTCTTCTTTCTTGGCCTTTTGGCTAAGATCAAAGTGTAGTATCTGTTCCGATGGATACTGCACGCTTGTCCTGTGCAGTTCTAGGAGGTCCACCCTCCCAGGCTTTGCCTCCCCTCTTTGGGGAGGAGTAAGTTTATTGCTTACTGTCTGAGGCGCTCCTACCGGGGAATGCCGACGGGGCTGCCCAGGCAATTTTTAAATGGCCAGAGTGCTCACCTCTCGAGCGCTGGCTTTTCAAACCCCACTTTCTCGACCCGATCTTGGGTCACATCTTACTTGTGGGAGTAAGATAAAACTGGCCTTGTGCCTAACTCCTGGGGAGGAGTAAATAAAACTCCTTTTTTTTCTTCTTTCTTGGCCTTTTGGCTAAGATCAAAGTGTAGTATCTGTTCTGATGGATACTGCACCCCATACTGGTGTTGTCTTGGCCTTCGGGGATTGATTTACGCCGGTCAATGGGTCTATCCTGTGCAGTTCTGGGAGGTTTTACCTTCCCAGGCTTTGCCTCCCCTCTTTGGGGAGAAGTAAGTTTATTGCTTACTGTCTGAGGCGCCCCTAACGGGGAATTCCGACAGGGCTGCCCAAGCAATTTTTAAACCCCACTTTCCCGAACCGACCTTGGGTCACATCTTACTTGTGGGAGTAAGATAAAAACTGGCCTTGTGCCTAACTCCTGGAGAGGAGTAAATCAATACTCCTTAATATTAGAACACCTATAGAAAAGAAAAAAGGAGAATGATGGTTTAATATTTTAACAATCCATTTACTAGATATCTACTTATAAAACAAATTAATGTATAATTCTTTTAATCTATTAAGAAATTCAAATCTAAAATATTTTGCCAAAACAAGAAATCCATTATTTAAAGGCGTTTGTTTCAATCTAATACAAATGATTTAACATGTCAACTGGATGTTTCAATGAGGAAATGCACCCTCTTAAATCTATAGACTATTACCAAGTGATGGCGTTTTTTTTGACGTTTGTTCATGTTCCTACGCAACTAGAAACATTAAATTGGTTTTAAAAAAGGAATAGGCAGAGTACACATACTTACGGCAGTAGATTTTACGATGTTAATACCCGAGTTCGAATCTCACATAAGTCTAAATGATGGTTTTAACTGTGTACATGTTTTATAAATTAAAATAAATTAACATAAAAAAATTGCATAGAAACATGATATAAATATTTTTTAATCTAAATGAGCTTTCTTAGATAATTCGTAAAAACGTAGACAAAAATAGTATTCGGCATAATTATTCTTGTTTATAAACATGATTCCTGATGTATTTTGCCTATAAAAACAGTGCTTACATACATCATCGTAGTTATCTACTCTCTTATACAAATAAATAAAAGTAGCATATTTTGTTACTAAATTTCACATATGTAAAGCAGTAGAAGCTAGGTAAAGATGAAAATTGACGTATCCAGGTACTAAACCTACACCGCTAAAGGAACGGCTATACACGAGTGAATATAAAAACATGTCATGGATTGAGTTTATTCTATCTATACATTAGTGATTGTTTCTATATTGTTACTTGTAGTTTCATTTATGTAGCGATAACATGGCTTTTAGATCGCCGTGTATAATGTCGCAGACTATGCTGAGTTCAAATCCTTTCAGATCGACCTTGGCGACTTAAACAGTAATACGCTAAGTAAAGTTTATGTCTGTACGTACTTTTGAGATAGACCCCCATAACCAAATATATTCTGAAACAACATAAACAAAAGTAGTTAAGTAAGTACGGGGACAGTCTTAAAAGTATCCGACCTTAGGTCAGAAAAATATGTCAAATACGTGACGGGGTTGGAACCCTAATCCTCTTCAAAGTAGGCCCCTTGTGCTTGCACACACTTAGCCAACCGATCCATCCACTGCCGGAAACAGCTCTGGGAGTCTTCTTTTGGAATGATGTTCATCGCCACTGTTGCGTTAGTTCTAGTAGGTGTTTTGAGTAGATGCGATGTGTAACATTAATTAAGGAGTAGTTCCACCGATTCAAATATGGCCGCACATCAGCGGAGAGTGAACAGCGTTCTTGCAGCCCTAAACTGCTCGGAGTTCAGCTGTTGTTGAGAGGGTGCGAATGTTTGTACGTATGTTATCACCTTGTATAGTTTTTAAAAAATTGGGTTGTTTGCGCAGTAAAGATGAGAATTAATAAATCATCTGTGTCGCTATGGTAAACAATTCTGACTTTACCCATTTTTAAATTAATCGTTTCAAAATCAAATGATGTTCTTCTGCCTAATAAAACAGTACAATATTAAATATATTTATGTAAAAAAAGTTACATTCGTTTTATTGATTTGAGGAACATTCAGATGATCATTATTTTTGCGGAACGACGCCAGAATAAAGTTGGTATAATTTTAAATAAATGAATAAAAAAGAGGTATATTCATTTTATTTATTTAAATAATATTTAGCTGACGATAGCAAACCTCTTTACAGATGAGTCATTTAATCTAAATAGTATTGACCACGGCAGACATTTATTATTTCAAAAGGTATATTATTATTATTATTATTATTATTATTATTATTATTATTATTATTATTATTATTATTATTATTAATTTTGTTGTTGTTGTAGTAATAGTGATGATGATGATGATGATGATGATGATGATGATGATGATGATGATGAAAACACATTAAATCACACAGATTGATGTTGAAACTACCGTGGAATTTCCACGGAGTCCCACTATTAAAACACTTTAATAAAATGTCTCCACGTAATAATTTAGCTACACGTTTTGCATTATTTTTGCAAATACAAGTGTCTGCGTTAAAAGAAAAAGGCTAGTATTCGATACAGTTTCCAAGAGCGAGAAACTAAACGTAAAAAGAAAACCAAATTTAATTATTATCCATATAGATATTAAAATACAATGAGTGAAACAATACCAAATATATAGACATCTGTTGCATTACCTGTTCTTTCGGGGTATCCGGTAAGATCCAACAAGAATGACAAAGAACAGAACGTATATGGAAAAACATTGGTTTTCTTTATTTCCCATCACCGGATGGTTTACGCCGGCTACGCACACACATGAAATACATCTTTTGACATACTTTTGTCTCATGAAAGTATTTTTCTTGCTGAGGTCACAGACTTGCTCTGCATTGCCCATCCGAGCGTGAACTGAAGCAATTGTTCCACAATCCCTTTGATGAAATACAAGTCAGGGGATTTCTTCACTGTACCAACTTGCTTATACGTCGCATTTTTAGTCAGCGAACACGAAAGCCAAACAGCAAGACGGGCTTGGGTACCATAGCTAATAAAGCTTCATCGGTGCCATAGACATCGGCAAACTCTTATTCTTCCGGTACTTCGATACTCCGATCACCAAGCTCTTCGCGTTTCTGAAACCGCCGCTTTTCAAGTCTCGCTTGCACTGCGGAACCCTCTTCTTTTTTAACAGTTATCAAGTCGCTTTCTTTCTTTCTCAGCGTCACACCCACAATGGACTCGCCCACGAGTCATTTTTGCCACTCTTCATTATCTTACACATACACTTATAAAACATAATTTGTTATTCTTTCTAGAAGATCACAGACAAAAGAGATTTAATGTTTAAGCCAAATAAATTAGATAAAGATGAAATGGTTTTAAGTGAGAAAATATTATGTCAAATAAACTGTGTCTATTCCATGTGCTGATTGCGATTTCTCAGTTACAATTGAAAATGTTTCCGTCTTTCCAGTTTTACAAGCGGAACTCCATAATTGTTTGAATACAATTCTAGCAAGGTACGTGCTTATGTTGTCAATAATATTATGCAACAAATAACATTGAAAATTGGCTAGTCAGAATCAAGTTTTTATATGTCAGCCTACATGCAATTTAAGTCCAACATTAAAAATCTCACGAGAAAAGTTTATATTTTCTATTAAAAAAAAATAACGTTAACGACAACGTCGGTATGATGAATAAATATTATTATTAAATCAAGTCAATATTAAACTGACCCATTTGGAATAATAGTAAAAGTGTTCGCTAGTCGACCGGCAGACTAGGGTTCTATCCCCGGTCGGGTCATACCAATGACGTAACAATGTTAAATAATGCCCCCTTGCTAAACACTCAGAAGTATAAGGTGATGACAAGGGTACCAAGAACAATCTTATTCAAAGCGTGGGACCCTCCCCTATATCTCGATATAGTAGCTAATGAAAAAGGAGCCTTCGAGTCGCCCTCGACTACGGTCGATCATTTTATTGTTTTAAAATCAATATTTAAGTAAAAATATATAACGATATGTTTTTACGTATTAAAATAACATTTATTAAACATTAATTAACGTTATGATTTCCAAAATTGTAACCTATAAACATTCTAGTGATACTACGAATTGTCTTTATTAAAATCGCTCCAGGCAAAGCATGAATCCACTTGATGTAAGAAGCTAAAAAAAACAATACTACTTCAAGGTAATACACTAGCCAATGATAAGTGTTAAATGGATAGATTCCTACCCAGAAAACAGCAATTATTCCCCTTTGTCAGAAACATCGATCATGGAATGTGAGGACTAAAGGACACAATAAGGGAAGCAAGAATTACGAGGCTGAGAAAAGTAAACCCAAGATCCACTTTCTTCTTTGCTTAAAGGCCTCATCGAATTTTCATGATTTTTAAAAAAAAATGTATCGCCAAGAAAGTGATGATTATTGTTAGTCCAAGCGCGAGTTTATCGAATCAGAAAACATTATTTAATAAAATATTGTTTTGTTAGAAACATTTAGTTAAAAATAGATGTTTGGAGGTCTTATCACTGCTTATTTTAAAATAAAATAAATAACTCATATATAAATCCTTATTAATATATTGACCGATGATACGCTGAGCTAAATCTGCATATGATATGAAATCGAGGACAGGTATTTTTATCTTCTTTTCTCTGCGTCTATTAATAACGCATGATAAGAAAAGACAGTCAAATCTGTATATAAATCTATTTGATAAGGATATTTATGTTTCGAAATTTTTCAGATGAGGATTGTTAATCTGATTCAATTAGATGATTTAGTCTACTGTTCTTTGGTGTTATTTTCAGAACGTTTTAGCAGATGTAACCTCCGCCCCTTCAAATATAGTTCTTGTCGAACAAGTGTATCTTAATTCCGAACTCTGGAATTTATACAGAATTTCAAGATTGGATTGCTCTCGTTTTGTCACACATGGCCGGGTAATTAATTGAATTCTTACTATTAAGGATTAACCCTTTAACTTCCGGTTCTTTAGTGACATTCTACGAGAACCAGCTAGCGCCGTGGAATGAATAAAGGGCTCCGTTCAAAATTCCGTACAAATTCACATGTTCAACATGAAAATTCCCGAGTTCGACATAAAGATTCCCGAGTTCTACAAGATGCACCTGAAGATAGTCGGACGTTACATCGACCGACACGTTGTGATAATACCATTCAAAATGAGAACAGTAGTCAGAGTAATTCAAATAATTAAAAAAATGTTTATCTCGTAATATCATAAGAGATGTTATTCTATTTCATCTGATTAATAATATGCATCTTGATAGTCAGGATTCCCGATTTACAAAAGCTAAAAGCCACTCGAGGGTAAGAGTTAACAAAATTGTCAATAAAATGATGCAAAACACTATGAGACAATTCGAAATAATGGTTGGACCGGGTAGAATTTGATTACTAAATAGGACTGTTCGAGAAGTATCCGTTGAAATTTGATTGCAGACAACAATGTTGTAGCCACGAGGGAAGCAGTGCTCTGGTAATGTTTCCACAGATGAAAAGTTCTTAGAAAAGTGCATAAAGTAAGAAAGGAAAGTTTTTTTGTCGCGGTGGTATCTAGAACACTTCTTGTGAATATTTTACATGAGTCATAGCTCAGTCAAGCGCCTACTATAAATATTACAATAGAGTAGAGAAATACTAGCAACGTCTCTTCTGTCAAAATATGACTGTAGAAAGAGAGGAGATCATTCCTACTATATTGCGAAGTCGTTTTGTACTATCGCCAAGCAAGATAAGTACTCTTTGCGACACTTCCCAGATGTGATGAGAGTATCTTATCTTAGGACTCAAGGATTTCGAAAATATTTTTTTTAAAGATGTATTTTAAGTGAGTTCACGTTGGTATCATACCTTTCTTCTAAAATTGATACTTGTTTGATTTTTTGGTACTGTTCCAGATGACGCGCCTAATTTCCGTGACTTCGCGTCGACAATGATCGGGAAGGTCACGGAAGCGTCCGAGCGCTGACAGAAATAATATCATTTTTCCTTTTTTTTTAACTCATAAAAACATTGACAAAATGTTACCCTACCCTAAAAACCCCATTATTTTCACCAAAAAAAAAAAAAAATTAATCTATGTATTTTTCTTTGAATTTATTCGTCTTATAATAACGTCTGCCAGTCTTCCAGTTAGAGCTTGGCAGTTTGAATGCAGGGCTTGGATATCGCTATGAAAGGGAGCCCTAACCCATTTTCTTTGTTTGTTTTATGTTAGCAAGAATAAACAAAAAGAAAACAGCGAAACAAATAAAATAGAAAACATTGACAAAATCCCCCTCCCCCGCAAAAAAATTCTTTATACACATTTGATTGAAAATGGTTCAGTTGATCCCCCCCCCCACCCTACAGTTTGTTCGGTTTTCATCTATGTATTTTTTCTTTGAATTTATTCGTCTTATATTATCGCCTGCAAGCCTTCCATTAACGCTTGGCGTTTTCGTCTTGGCAACTCTCGAGCGCTTCCGCGACCTGCCCGATCGTTGTCGACGCGAAGTCACGGAAAATAGGCGCGTCATCTGGAACAGTACCGATTTTTTCCCTGCTTCCTTTGTTTCAGCTCGTTTGACTCGTTAGTCTAGTGATCTTCATCAATTAGCTATTCAGGTAGTTCGTTTTAATACATCTTCCTATTCCATAAGTTATTTCCAAAGACCAGCAGGCTCGTGGAACTCTCTTCTGACTGACTGATATGACTATTTGCGTTATTCAACTTTCGTTATTTTTAGCCCATGATCTGGAGTAACTATATGCCTAGCTGAAGCGACTTCCATAAAAAAGAATAGATTATGAAATTGAACTTGAAAAGTTTGTCATTTGCAGTTATGTTTGAATAACAGTTTTAACCATTATTAAGTGTCCATTTTATAATTAAGGTTTAATAGCGATAGTAACCGCCCTCGGCGCAGGAAATAACCGTTGTATTTCTCATCGATTATCATGCTCTAAACTTGGTAATAAAACATAATAAGCAGCTTTTATGGAAATAGATTTTTTTTTCAAAAACTGTATTGTTATAATGATAACTGCTTGACTGAGCTCCACTTTTTGGTACACGTTACCTCTAAAACATGTCATGGTGTTGTTATTAGTTAAACCAAGAAAACTCATTAATCCTTATCCTCAAGTGGCCTTGTACTTTGATAAAGGCTGACTTGTTAGTTTAAAAGCAATAATAAACATGATGTAGTCTATACTTATTTCAAAACTCCGCCAAAATCTTTAATTTCGTTAAAGATTTTCTTTTTACTTTACTAAATTAAATTACACAATACTCCTGTATTGATTATGTTCAATAAACATAATTATTTTACAATTTAGTACAATAAATAAGTGGATATTTTTCTATTTTGTAATTCCTTTAATTAATTCAAATTAAGAAATACATTTATTACCGAGTAAAATATAGTGTTTTTCTATCTTTTACCGAAAACACATATCTGCTTGTAAATACGATGCCGTAGTATATATAATTTAAATAGTTTTCTACGAAAATATTTCTAGTAAATACTTTGACGTTTATATTTAATTAAAATGTATTCAAAACAAAATGTTAGAGAATGAACTTATGACTCCGATGTTATCAGTAAAAAACAGACCAAACAGCCATAAACAAGTGTATGAAATTCTGCTCATACTAAATGCATTTATGACAGAATGGTTCAATTACAGAAATGTACGAAATTGCTATGACACTGTGTATTTATGTAGGTGCAAACATATCGAGGTGAATTTACATCTTATTTACGAAACCTTACATTAAATAGATATTCGGTTAATTTGTTTATACATAACTGGCTAATACATTACAATTTATCATAGTCTCTTCTCTTGTTTAAGAGGTCATTACTCCAAAAGAAATCGTTTGTAATACGACGAACGAATCTTTGAAACGTCAGCAGATATGTCCGGCGCGTGTTGTCTAGTGATGTATCTCAATTTTATAGGGTGATGTGTTGATTATAGAGCACTGACTATAGACTACTGGAAACTGTACTAATCACAGCCTCCAACACCATCAGATAACGAAATGGCTTCTATAATCTATCCCTCTTAATAAGCAAAATTATCCTGACCGAACAAAAACTAAACTTAGATCATGGCTAACCTTTCTTCTCTTCGCGCCCAATTGTACTTATATACAAGTCCCCGCATACACACTCACGCACACACTTCTCCCCACATACATTTTCATTCACCACGAATCTAAACCACTTAACCACAAATAACAGCCTTACCATTGAACAAAATCTAGACATCCTCACAATTATTTAGATATTTAAACCCCTTTTGCCCTCAATTTAATTTCAAACCATCAACACTGCCTGCACAAAACTACATTTCACCTATTTCTCGCCAAAATTAATAACACTTTTCTACTTCTCTTTCTTTTTCTTTTTCCTTCCCCTCATAAATACTGGCATCTCTCCTCTCTTTCACTCACAGCCATCCACATTCCTTTCACTCTCTGCCACTGACTTCTCTCAACCCGGACCTTGGTCCTGCGCTCCCAGTAATGGCTACTACTTCTTCTCATCAACCCATCATGTCAACCCAATATTTATATGTACTTGCATGACATTTTTCTTAAAATTATCATCCTGAGGAAGTCTTACAAATAAAGACGAAACGTTGATGAATACATACAAAAAGCATCTTTTTGTTTTTCCTTTTTCATTTCCCACTATAGACTGTATGTGCCCTCCTCTTTGTCACATCCTTTTCTTACGTCTAATAGTGTGTGCATGCTTCCATAGAAGCCAGTGAGTTTGGCAGACACGTGTCCAAATTGCGTACAATAAAACAACAACGTACTGTGAAACGACGACGAGTTTTACTGGTTAAATATTATTTAAGCAATTCACTTAAATCAATTATGGAATAATCAATTAAATAAAAGTAGGTGATAACATAGGTTCGAGACGGGAAGTATCTCCAAATCTAATTATTGCTCAAATATATGCTAAAATCGTAATTTTAAAAGGTTATGATCTTGTGTCAGCTGAAAAGAATATAATCAAACTAACGTTTACTGCAATTCAAGTTACAATCTGAAAAGTTTTATTTTATGTGTTTAGAATGACGCTGCAGAAACATATTTTTTATTTGGAATACACCGAATCATGAGAAAATGATTTTTATTTTACATTGATTATTAAACCAATAAGTTGGGGACTGAAACTTGTGTTAGCAAATTAAACACGTCACGGCAGTGTACCTTCAAATTTGATTAGACACCTGGAAAATCCAACGATAATATTGGAAGCGATACAATTCCGTCATGAATTGAAAAGATTAAAAAGTGTCAAGCTGACATCACTATAGTGTTTAGAATTCGAAAGTGTATGTAGGGCACAAACCATATCTGATAAATACACTTAACTGTCAACATATAGCAAAGCAAACTATACGCACTGTGTTTGACTCGATGACCCTCCCCCCATTTTTAGGTGAAACTAAGGTTCTTACCGACTTACTAATCGTATTATAGCAGATAACGCTAAGCGATTTGTGATTGGTTTGCCAATAAAAAAGTCGCCTCTAGTGAAAGTTCTCAATAAATGAACTAACACTTAAAGAGCTCATAATAATATATTAGTTCAGCCGGAGATGAATAGAGACAAACTGAAAGAAAGGGAGAGAGAGAGAGAGGGGGAGAGAGGGGGAGAAAGAAGGGGTGACACATGAAAGAAAGATGGACGTTGGCGATCGATCGAAAGCAAGAATGAAACAAGAGTCCGTTCCAATTTGACCTCTTCTAAGACGAAACATCACGAAGTAAATTTCAAAGTTACCCGCTGAAGACACACCACCAGCCACATTCCTCAACATTTTTCCATCAAAAGAGTAACATAAATGTTCGCTTTTATTTCTTTGAAACACCTCCGTTGTGCGCAATATGTTATATATTGTGAGTTTTCTGTAGATGGAACAAAATACTTCTCCAAGTTTCGAACAAAGTTGCTTCAACACCAATGGTCTGCGGATATTTTAAACACAGTGTGGATGTAGAACGGTTGACAGAGCAACCAGTAAAGTCATAACGCATGCAGTCCTCGCATTTAAACCCACATTTAGTGCCGTGACTACAACACAATTGGAATAAGTTCCTAACACATCCGGACGACACGAATCCTTTACAGATAATCTGGTTCCATGTCTTTTTCGTTTGATTGTTCTCCGAAGAATTGCATTCGACCATTACATTATAAGCTCTCCTCCCAGAACGCCCCTTACTGGCGGAGAAGTGGTTAACCCCAGCATCTTTGAAATCATGTATGCCTCGTTAGATAGTCTTGAATAAAACAGGATTGACTATTCTTGGTTTTACGCCAAGTACTTTTCTTTTACGCGAGAGCGATTTCTGTCGTTATCCAAGAGAGGCCATTTTCATAAGATTACATAAATATGAAATTTTATATTACACTAGACGACTATTAACTTACTGCGTCTACGTATGTACAGTGTACATTACTGTAGATATTTCGTGCATTGAAGTTAAATATATATAAACATATATATATATATATATATATATATATATATATATATATATATATATGTTTAACTTCAATGTACGAAATGTCTACAATATATAATTATTAAACTTACTTATTTTCCCCTCAGAATTAATATTCTGATATTTATTAAGTTATTTTAATCAAATCAATATTTCCTATTTCCTAACGCACAACTCCGGGACACGTTATGACTAACTGCGAAATATCTGATTGGATGTCACATGCACGGGCCGTTAGTCGTAGTGGGCACGTTAAAAATTATAAAATTATAAAACTATAAAAATTATAAAATTATAAAATTATAAAAATTATAAAAGTATAAATGGTCTTCGACCATTTTTCAAAATTATTTCTTTGCGATTTGCCTCATTCGAGAACGATTTCCTTTTCCGCGACAAAGAACAAAACAGATGACGTATACTATGAGAACAGATTACAAATATTTTATTTACGCAAAAAGGTCACAGTTGTTTTTATTGAACGTCAGCAATGTTTATGTGACTAAATTAAGATATAACACTGTCGTCATATATTAAATATTGAGTTAAAAGTCTTTCAGTGAGTAAAACAAATATTTTATTTTAAAAAATTAATGAAAATATAAGACTATCGGATTAAGTGTTTAATATAGGAACGGCAAACCACGTTATGGCTTATCGCGGAATAAACGAATACCGGATTGGATGTCAACTACACAAACTGTTTGTCGTAATTAGCACGACGAAAGATTCCACTATTTACGTATTCGAGCACTTTTCAACATTATCTTATAATTTTTCTTACAAACTTTTTCTTTGCGAATTGTCTCAGTCGGGAGAGATTTCTCCACCTTCTGACAGAAAACAGAACAGATGACATATACTATCAAGACATATTACAAATGTTTTTATTGAGGAAAATAGGTCAAAGTTATTTTTACGTCGGCATTGTTTACTCGACAAAATTACTATATTTAACTCTCGTCATATATTTAATTTTTACTTTAGCATCGTTCAGTGAGTTGTGCAAATATTTTATTTAAAAACATAATTAGCATATAAGAATATCGTATTGGATGTCAAATACAGAGACGGTTAGTACAAAAGTACAAAATATTCCACTATTCGAGTATTTTCAAAATTATTTTATAACTTTTCTCTTTGCTAATTGCCTCGGTCGAGAAGAATTTCCCCTTCTCTGAACATGAACAGAACAAATGACGTATAGTATCAACACGGATTACATATGTATTTCAGTGTTTTTCAGATAACCTCGTATTACGGAAACACACAAATTATGTTTTTCAACCCAGACTTCTATTTATACCTTTTTTTTTAAAACAATTTTGATATAAGTCACTAACAGACATAACTTATTTTTTTCGAACCTGATCAAATGAAAGATGCCGTCATCTAAAAAAAAATAAGCCGATAACACTTGCATATTTACTTATTTTAAAAGTGTTTTTCTAAGATTTCATACGTAATACTAAATTGATTTTAACCGGCTGATTTATGCTCAGATATTTATTTTTCTAAGTTATATATTTTTTCTGTTTCCCCCGGATTTCTGTCTGCATATATATATACATTGCAAACGGTACAACAAAATTATATAACTAGGAATTATGTACATTAATGGCGAATGTGTCATTCAAATAATGATGAGTTCAAATTAGATGTAGAATAAAAATCGGTAGATATATGTATGTTTTTGCCACACTCTTTCTTCTAGCCATACGTTGTTAAATAGTATATATATATATATATATATATATATATATATATATATTTAATGCTCTTATAGATAACGCACGGCGTTCCCCTGACTTCGCGTCGTCAACGTTCGGGCAGGTTAGCACCCGAAAGTTCACGAGGCGAAAACTGCCAAACGATAAATTGAAGACTGGCAGACGATAACTTCAGACGAAGAAAATCAAAGTAAAATACATATATAAACATAAAAAACGAACAAACCAAATGTTATTAATTAAATGTTTGAAATAAAATGTTTTTTTTTGTGCACCGAAAAGTGTTAAAAGATGACTATTTTTATATGACAAACAAACGAAACCACTGTTTTTAATCAACTTCTTGTTTGTTTTCTTAAAAAAAAATCAATGTTTTTCTTCTTTTTTACATTTTTTGGGTTAGAGTTTAGGGTTTAGGATTTAAGGTTTAGGCTAATGGTTTAGGTTTATGGTTAGGGTTAAGGTTAGTCTTTCGTTAGAAGTGACCGTTGCTGACAGAAGAAGAGGTACCCTTCTGTCGTTGCCCAGGATGCAGTGAAGAAATGTTATTTTTAAAAAATATTATTGGAAATATTAGTTATTACATTTGCTGATTATTACCGGTGTGTTCTTAATATGATATATATATATATATCAGCAGTACCTTTTTGGCGTTGCCGGCATGCAGTGAAGAAATTTGATTTTTTAAAATGTGATTGGTTAACACCCTTTTTTAATTATACTGAAGAGAAACTGCAGTTTTCGTTGTAACAGATTCGAAAAATTATATTCTCAAATGAAAAATATTAGCTGATTTAGATTTGTCGGTTATCATTTAAAATTAGTTACGCATTAGGAATTGTCTGTGCAAAACTAAATGTATTTAAGTAAAAACTGTAAAGTTAAAATGTGCTATGTAGCATTAACGTATTATATGTCAGCTTAAATGATATTGGGGTCTAACTTTTTTAATCTGACAAAGGAACTTTATATGCCATACATATATACATGCGTGTGAGTGTGGTCGTCATAAATAAACTAAAGACGCATATATCTTTTGTCTATTTTAAACGCTTGAAAGATAAATGTTCGTTTAGCGTGATTTTTTCGTACGATTGTTCAGGCGCTTTCGCTTACTTCATGAATATTTAAAAGATAAAAACATGACATGAAATGTTTTATGTCCCCACGAGAGTTGATTTCAGAACCTAATATTTTATTTTTACAAACAAGATCGAATGTATAACTGATCTTCCTTATCAATAATTAATATGCAAAGAAGTTAATTTCTTTGAAAGTCAAGTGATAATTAAAAAGCAATATATTATATATATATATATATATATATATATATATATATATATGTATGAAATAAATTTAACACACTCAGAATCAAGACTTTGCACAAACAAAAGGTTCGATACCTTTTCAGATAGAGGTTTATTACAATACTAAATAAAAATGTTTTTTAACACTTTACTGCAGTTTTACCGGATTAAAGATTGTCAGAAATATATTTTAAATGCTTTTGTGAGTTAACATAGTTTTAAATTCATGGACACTCCTTATAATTCGTATTTATTGAAATTTATTTTATTCAATGCTATTTTATATATATATATATATATATATATATATATATATTTATATATATATGATAATTTTTATTTACACAGACATGTACATCTCTCTCCAATCTCTCTCCAAATATGATCGGATTCTAACTCTGCTTAATGAGATTTCAGTTTATAATAACTGTTGATCCATAACATTGACATGCCAGTGTCGCAGATTTTGTACATGTCTGTGTAAATAAAAATTATCAAATATAAAGCTCTATTTAATATTGAGCACTTTTTATTAACCCGGTTGAAATTCTTTGGATTACTACCCTGTGGATGTTTTTACCTGGATTATTACCATTATATATATATATATATATATATATATATATATATATATATATATATATATATATATATATATATATGTTAATTCGATTAAAATAACATTCAACACATCTCAATTAAAATCTTGAATATTATAACCAGCTCCGGAAATAAACATTCAAAATTACCTATCTATATATACGCAAGTGTCTGAAACCCACTTTGATTATTGCAACAATTATCATGGTGTGATGGTGATCAATCATATTTCGTGACTATATTGACTTTTCTAGACATCATAAAATAAAGTATAAATGCGCCTACGACGAACGGCGAACAGTCTTTTTGTAACATACTACTCTGTACTTCTGTTAATATACCACCGTGTTGTTATATTTATTATCAGCGCTGTAAGGCGGTAACACTGGCGACGAGGCACTCGGACTTTTTCAGACACAACAAAGCCGAGACTAATGTCACACACAACACTGACGACGATTCTGACTTATGTCGGATACAACATAACTATTACTACAACTGTCGATGTTGGATTTTTAAAAACGACTAAAAAGTGTGCTCGGGAAATTGTTTATTACAACAGTAACAGCGAGAAATTAAAAGCCATACTGGAATTTGTAACACACAAGCTGTACCAGCTCCGTAAAAGAAAATCTCTAACGTCAGAAAATAGGATCTAAATTTTTTTCGTTCTTGAATGGTATGAAAAATTAATTCCACACCCCGAGATGTTGAAATCTAAATCGTCTCAAGTACGAAATAACAATTACAAGAGATATGTCGATTTTTATACGTTTTTATTGTTTAATCAGAAACACGTTGAAAAATATCTCCCAGTGAGAAAAGTTACGAGCGTTTAAAATAATACGAAACAGTCGGTAGGTTATTTTAAGTGACGAAAATTGAGAAAATTAAAAGTGCCATGTTGGACAATATTAAACGCCAACAAGAATAACAACTGCAACCAGAAGAGAACTTCCAAGAAAAAACAAGTGGAATATCAGAAAAAAATGGAAATAGAAAAGCTTTGTCTAGAAGAGAAATTTAAAGAAAAAGAAAAGTTTCTAAATAACAATCACAGCAAATAAAAAAGTAACACGAGGATATGTTTATTTATACTCAACAACAACTGACAATATTAATAAGAATTACCTAATGTTAAAGATGAAAGTGCATTTTCACAAAACGCTATTTGAAACGCTATCAATAATTTTACTTACGACTCTGAAAACGAAAACGTTTGCTTCGTATTTTAGACGTCACGAAGATCTTCATAATACTGTAGAATACGGAATAATGGATGTCGTGATCGACACTATCTGAGATACCAATCCCGCAAACAGGTTCTGAATAGCGAAGATCAAAATGAAAAACGAACCATTAAGAACTTTATTGTAATAACCTTGAAATGAAAATGTATTCACTCCATACGGAGCAAGGTTAAACATTAAGGGTGAGTTATGGTGTGATGGTCATCTACACTATTTTGTGACTATATGAACTCTACTAGAGATTATGCACAGAAGAGCTTCCAACGAAAGACGAGCAGTCATACTGTAACATACTATTCTGTACCTCTGTAAATACGCACTCTATTAAATATACCACCGTGTTATCACATATATTACCGGCCCCTCAATCTAACAACAATATATCTAAGTAAGGTTTCAAAATGCATATGATTTTCATCCTCAGCATTTACAGACTTCTACAATAATCCAGCAATCAGATTAAAATACCCATTAGGATCAAACATAGGGTTTGTCAGTAAAAGTATGTAGATATAATCATCTCCACAATCAGACTAAAAGTTAAATATCATCTATGGATATCTTTTAATCAAGTAAATTAATGATTAATTACAAATTATTAGATCGTTACTTTTTATATTGACTATTACTATACTCGATATAACCTATTTTACTAAATGATATATACAGGCAGTGTCAGTCGTGGGGAAGGAGACATTCATAGGAATAATACGCTATTTATTATAAGAATATCATATAGGATATATGAATAATAAACAAGAACAAATTACATGAACTATTCAAGCAATTTTCACTGAGGATAACAATGTACATTGACGAAAAGTACTAATTTTTTGTGAGATTATATAGTATGATCTGGTTGGTCTTTACATACTATATAATCTCACAAAAAACATTAGCATTGAAGATATAGGCCTATATAGGGATGACGGATTACTAATAGTAAAGAACTCAAATGGACAAAAATGTGAAAGAGTAAAAAAAAATATCCTTAGAGAAATTAAAAGATGAGATCTCAAAGTAGAAATAACATCTAACATTAAAATAGTTAATTTTCTAGACGTAACATTCAACTAAGATAAAGAAACTTATGAACCGTATACTAAAGACAATGCCAACCCGATCTATGTCCACCCACTCTCTAACCACCCAAAAACCATTATTCAACACATCCCCAGATCAATCGAAAAAAGAATTAGTGATAACTCCTCTAATGAAAAATTTTAAACAAACATAAGGACTTTTACAATAAAGCGTTAAAGCAAAGTGGATACAAAAACACCCAAATTAAATTCACCAAACTTACACCTCCCAACAACAGACGGAAAATAGGGGTAGAAAAATGATCTGGTTCACACCCCCATATAACAACATGGTTAAAACCAAACTCGGTAAAAGATTCTTAGACTTAATTAATCTACACTTCCCTCCCAACAATATACTGCATAAAATCTTTAATAAAAACACCATCAAATTAAGCTATAGCTGTGGTGAAAATTTAGAAAAAATAATAAAAAAACATAACAACAAAATTCTAAATGAAAAAACTACCGCAACGAAAACAGCAAATACCAAGGCCTGTAACTGCACAAACAAAGAAGAATGCCCATTACAACATTATTGCCAAATAACCCAATCAGTATATCAAGCAACCATCTCTACTAAAGAAAACCCAACCTTGAAAAAATTCTACATAGGTATGGCTGGTAATACCTTCAAAGAAAGATATACTGGACACAAGTGTTCTTTTAATAACCCTACATATAAAAAAAAACCCTCACTTTCTATATATTACTGGGAACTATACAACAATAACCTATCACCAACAGTAACCTGGAACACAATTAGAAGAACTAGCACCTGTGGTTCCCTAAACTCACCTTGCTACCTTTGCCTAACAGAAAAACTTGAAATAATGAAATTTAGTGACAGGGGCAAACTTCTAAACAAAAAACAAGAAACATCAATTAACTGTAGGCATAATAGATTACACCTTCTTAGTAATCCACTCATAACCCCTTAAGCTGTTACTATATATAAAAAAAAACACCTCCCCATCAACTGAAAATTTTGTCAACACAACTATCATCTTATACCTTTTATTAATTATTATTATTTTTATTTTTATTAGTAGTAGCATTTTTGTTTGTAGTATTATTTGTAGTAGTACTGTAAGCGGTAGTATTGGTTGGTATTATTATTATTATTATTATTATTATTATTATTATTATTATTATTATTATTATTATTATTATTATTATTATTATTATCATACCCACAACGATTAACACTAATTGTCATCTTCTGTATTTTTCTTTACTCTTAAATACCCCCCTTTTATGCTTATCCATTTATTGATTAATATTTCTATATTTCTTAGATTATTTTTTAGATTATATTTTTTAGATTATTTTTAGATTATCATTATCAATTATTTATTACTACTATTATTAATATCTTAAACTTAACAATTTTACATTGAATTATTTTTTTCATTTTTTCATTTCTGTACTTTTTCATTTCTGTATTTTTTATCAAGATAATTATTGTTATCAGTGGTGACATCATGTCTGACGTTACTATCATAGTTATTGTTATTTGCAGCAATGAAATTAACAGTATCACTATTATTATTAATAATATTGATATTGCCATGTTTTACCGTTACCTTACTTTTGCTTCCACTGGCCATTTTTATTATTATTATTATTATTATTATTATTATTATTATTATTATTATTATTATTATTATTATTATTATTATTATTATTATTATTATTATTGCCACCATTATGACTACTTCTATAATTTTTCACTATCATCATTACTATTGTTAAGATTACTGGGATTACCACTCTGATTACTGTTGTCTGTTAAACCACTATTTTTATATGATCAGCATTATTGCAACCATTAACCCATATCATAATATCGGCAAACATTATCTTATCATTATTTAATATTATTATGATAATCACTACCTCCTAGGATTCCTAATATTTCTTAATTATTCTATTTCTTGCCTAAACTATTATTTTTATAAATTCTTAAATATTATTGACCACTATTATTATTACTATTTTTATTATTATTATTATTATTATTATTATTATTATTATTATTATTATTATTATTATTATTATTATTATTATTATTATTATTATTATTATTATTATTATTATTATTATTATTATTATTATTATTATTATTAATAATTAATAACGCCGGCATTTTCCAGTTATTCTTTAAGTTATATATTTTTTAGTATTTTTTAGTATTTTTTATTATACTTCATTTATTATTATTTTCATTATTTCACCTCAATTATTAGGGGTATATATTATTATTATTATTATTATTATTATTATTATTATTATTATTATTATTATTATTATTATTATTATTATTATTATTATTAATAATAATAATTAATAACGCCGGCATTTTCTAGTTATTCTTTAGTTGTATTTTTTTAGTATTTTTATTATCATTTTTTTTTATTATCATTCATTTTTTTTATTATCATTCATTTATTATTTCAATTACTTTACCTCAATTATTAGGGGTATCTATTATTATTATTATTATTATTATTATTATTATTATTATTATTATTATTATTATTATTATTATTATTATTATTATTATTATTATTATTATTATTATTATTATTACTACTATTCCAGTTACATTTAACAAATTAACTCCAGACAAATTATAAAGACAATATAAACCCAGAATCGCGACACATTTGATCACCACCACAACAATCAGACCCGTTTGCCCGCACGCATACACACATATACACAATATTACAGTTCACTTGGAAAAATACATTTATAAACTCGACTGTTTTTTGACACCTTATTCGTGCATGTCTACCCCCCCTCCTTCCCTCTCGATCTGAATCAACAGACGCCCTCTCTCTCTCCTTCTTTTTCCTCTATGTGTCTACCTTCCCACCACCTCTCCCCTCATCACTATTTGTTCCTCTTTCCACCTTATATTTTTATTTATTTATTTATTTATTTATTTATTTATTTGCCCTGTTTGTTTCAGATTCTAGATTTTAGATTTTTGTTTTCTGTTTTTTGTTTCTTTGATTTTTTAGATTTTTTAATTTTAATTTTAATTTTTTAACGGCTTTAATTTTTGAAATGTTAAATTTCTTTCCTTCTTCTTCTCTTTCTCTATCCCTCCACTTCATTCTCTCCAAATATGATCTGAGGTTAAGATCGGATTCTAACTCTGCCTGATGAGATCTCAGTTTATAGTAACCGTTGATCGATAACATCGACATGCCAGTGTCGCAGATTTTGTACATGTCTGTGTAAATAAAATTATCATACATATATATATATATATATATATATATATATATATATATATATATATATATTAAAGGAAATCCCTCCAGACAAAGCATAAAGCCACTTGATGTAAGGAGCTAATGAATACTACTCCAAGGTCAAGAACTAGTCAACGATAAGTGTTAGATGGATAGATTCCGACCCGTAAAACAGAAATTCTACCCCCTTTTTCAGAAACATCGCTCATGAAATATGAGTACTAAAGGACAAAAAAAATGGAAGCGAAGGTAAAGATTTTTCAATGAAGTATAATCTAGCACTGGGTGAATAAGCAACATTCTTGTATAGCAATAAAATGTACATAAGTTAAAGCACTCTACTATTTAGATCACTAATTCATTCTCGCATATTGTAAAATGAAATCTTGTTCAGAGTGAGATTAAATAGAAAATCAAAATACAGTGTCTTATACAGGGATTTAATTGCAGCCTTCGGATGATAAGATTCTGTTTATAATACAACCATATAATCACCCTTGTCTCATGTTACATCATGTTCTCTTGGAATTCGGCGACAAAAAACATATTATAGCTATACACACATCTTTCAGTCGTGGTTCTATGGTTATACACACACACACACACACATATATATATGGGAAAATGAATATATATATATATATATATATATATATATATATATATATATGTGTGTGTGTGTGTGTGTGTGTGAAAGGAACAAAATATTTATATATCCATCAACGTCTTGTCTTTATTGCAAGACTTTCTCAGAATGATTTGTTTGCAGAAAAGTATTGCAATAAAGACGAAACGTTGATGAATACATAAATAATATTCTTTGGTTTTCCTTATTCATTTTCTATTAAGTCGGCAGATTTAATTTCTGTCTTTATCATATATAATTATATATATATATATGTAAGTGTGTGTGTATGTATCTCTCTCTCTCTCTATATATATATATATATATATATATATATATATATAAGCTATTTAATATTTACTAGAACTCCTTGTGCATTTGCATAGTTTCTGTTCATCTGAACTGTTTATAATACTCTTCAAGGATGTTATATATTTGAAATAAACAGTTTAATTGAAGTAATACATCTGTTCAATAGTAACTTTTTCGAATGCACATGATTTCCTATTGTTTGTCGATTTAAGAACTACTGTTGGATATCTAATGACTTAATTTGAAACCATGAATCAGCAGTAGATTTCTCAAGTAAAATAAAGTAAAAGTTTTATTTTGCTATATAGCTATTTTAGAAAAAAAAATTGTTTGCATACGGTTTGTAAAATAATTATGATTTGATTCAGTTTTCGAGAAAGTGTATTTACATCGTAACTATTCTGCAGCTTTACGTTATTACCGATCATTTAAAGTTTATCCGACTTCTCTTCAACATTGCTTTCAATCAAAAAGCTAACCCTACAAATTAACAATATTTAGATGCATGGCATCGCATTTCTAGCGTTTTATCTTCATGTAATCATTTATATTGTGTCATATATATTTATAGAGAGAGAGAAAGACAGAGAGAGAGACAGAGAGAGAGAGAGAGTAAGAGAGAGAGGGGGAGAGAGAGCGAGAAAGATAGATAGATAGATAGATAGATAGAGAAAAATATATATAAAGAGATAGAGATAGAGAAATACAAAATATTTATACACGGGCATATGTTTCGCCGTTAACGCTATTAATCAGCGTGGCTGACTATGAAATTATGGTAATCCTTGATCACTTAGACTGAAATCAAGTGTACTAACCAGTACGCCACGAAACAGCTCTCTGATTGATATATATATATATATATATATATATATATATATATGTATATACATACATATTATGTATATAACTATTGATATATATATATATATATATATATATATATATATATATATATATATATATATATATGCATATATGTAGATCACATAGTTATACACGTGCTCATGTTTCCAGTTACTTCGGCTCATCAGCGTTGCTGACTATGACAGAATTAAAATCCTTGATCACTGAGACTGTAATCAAGTGCGCTAACATGCACGCCACAAAGTCCTTCTCTGAAATTACATGATGATTGATCATAGATAATTGCACTTATATATAACTTTCATAAACACACACACACACATATATATATATATATATATGCACATATATATATATGAAAGTTATTCGTAAGTGCAATTATGTATGATCAATATACTAACACGAGAAACGAGAGCGAAGTTATAGAACATATTTTGTCATGAATATTTATATATTTTTTTAAAATTGTATTGATTTTACGTAGGAACCAGAGTTACTCGGTGACGATCTCACTTTCAAAATAGATCAATTTTATTGATTTATTTTTATGGGTTAAAATGTTCGCCTATATTAGGTGAGAATAAACCTATATTGTCAGTAGAGATCACAAAATACTCATGATTACACTGAAAGTTTACGTAGTTGTCCTACCAGATTTAATAATTTGCATATTTAATGAATATATATATATATATACATATATATATATATATATATATATATAAATATATGTATGCATATATATATATATATATATATACATATATATATAAATATATGTATGTATATATATATATATATTTATATATGTATGTATGTATGTATATATATATATATATATATATACATATATATATATATAAATATATGTATATATATATATATATATATATATATATATATATATATAGAGAGAGAGAGAGAGAGAGAGAGAGAGTGAGAGAGAGAGAGAGAGAGAGAGAGAGGGGAGACGTACACGTTACCCGTAGGGCCCCTTTCAGTAACCATTTTTTCTAATTTAACTTCATTCGAACATTAATAAACCGTGACACATATTTTAATGTACTCTTTTTCGGAAATAATTAGTCGCTTTACTTCATCATCATCATCATCATCATTATTATTATTATTATTATTATTATTATTATTATTATTATTATTATTATTATTATTATTATTATTATTATTATTATTATTATTATTATTATTATTATTATTATATAAACGTATACTTATTACTTACTAGAGACATTCTGTAAAAATTCCCATAGTGTTTCTGTTACATTATAGATGACACTATGTCAGATTGCGCTTCCATGAGCTAGTATGAATCTTTAAGTTGGGCAAACAATGCAGGCCTTTGTGACACGAAGTCTGCAAAACAAACTCGTTCCCAGAATGAATGATAAATAGGTGACCTGTAGGGTCAAAACCCAAAGTATGATGTTAAATAGCTTAGACAGCAAAGAGATATGAGAAGAAAGTATCGACGCCACGGATGTCGAATTGACAGGAAACAAAGGTTTAAGAATCAGTTCAGTGTGGAAGACCAAGCTAGGCGAGCGTTTAATAATGTGATGCAATAATTAAAAAAAAAGGTAAAATCGCCAGCAGGAGAAAATGTGGGTCTGTGATTGTTTGTTCGTTTCGTTATGTTCATTAATACTCCATATAACTAATTCGGAGTTCACGTAAGTTATCGATTTTAAGTCTTTCTTTCTCTCTTGTGTGAGTTATTTCTGTGCAAAATAAATCCGAACAAGTTAGAACGTTATATGTGTCTACATCCACTGATGAGATGAGCAACGATACTACCATACCAGGGAAACGGCGACTCGTAGACGATCAGAATTAATATGGCAGCAAAGACGAAATGCGGCGACGATAAAAGAGAAAATACGATGAACTTCAAAGCGTAGGAAAGTGTCAGTTTCACGCTAGATTAAACGACGTCATCACATGAAATTTTTTTAAAAATACGTTTTTGCATCTTCGGCGATCGCTCGATCCCATCTTTTAATAAGATAGTGGAGAGTGTTAACGTATAATCGAACATTGCATTGCCTAACGTATTTTTATATAGATTTTTAATTTCATTGAATTATATTGTAAAATAACTTTAACAAAGCATACTTCATGAATTTAATAATTCTTTCATAAATATGGTTTATTTCTCACTTATTTTATCTTAATTATAGACTGAAAAATGCACGCAATGCGTACGTTTGATGAAGAGAAAATTGATAATGTACTCGTGATTATTTCATGTAAGTGCTTACTTGACAATACAATTTTTACCACTTGAAACCTTCTAGCTTAGTGTGTTGAAACGTAAACAAACATTAAAGCTTTATGCAGATTATATTTCAGATTGAGATTCAACATATTCGATAACAAAGCGTTCCCGGTGTAAAAAAAGGCTAAATTACTTTCGGTTTCATTTCACTAAGGCAATATTGAACAATCTGAAAACGAAATCAAAACATTAATGCATTGCCTATTTAGAAAGAGTAAGGCACATTATCAGAAAAAAAGGAGACATTAATCAATACGAGAATAATGTAAACCTGTATCACTTAAGTACAAACTTCTGTACCCACGTGATACGTTATACAATTTGATGTACGAATGTACGTTATCACACTCCACGATTTTTCAAAAGATGGGATCGAACGATCGCCGAAGATCCAATGCCAAAAACATATTTTTTTAAATTTCATCTGATGACGTCGTTGTATCAAACGTTAAACACGCCCTGTTTACAAGGATCAAAGTGTAGTATCCGTTGTATTCATAGATCATACAAAAATATTCTGGGTTCTACATTCGCGCCCGACACTTATAGAATGGAAATATGTCAAAAACTCCTAAAAGAGTTTTCGTTATAGACACCTATTACCGCATATATTCTGAAACTACATTAACCCAAGTATTTCGATTAATCACATGACAGCCAATTTCAGAAGGAGGACCACGTTTCAACTAAAACACCACTGTTTCAACAAACCTAACGTTCGAACTTCCCCCCCACACTATTATATATGTGTGCACGCATACATACACACACATATATTTATATATAGTAGAGAACGTGAATTCCTACCAGACATTGTTCTCGAGTGTCTAAGGTCTCTCTGTACAGGCGTTTGTCAGGTAAACCTGACATTAGGGTACTTCGCTGTACAAATAAATCCTGACTATATATTCAAAATAATATAGTATTCGTAGCACAAATACAATCCCACAATGGCTTATACGAGGAATGAAGAAACCTCCCTCAAGTGGTGTTGCCTCTAGTAAAAGCACTAATCTGAGTACTCAACTAGACTAGTTGACTTCTGGTCCTGGAATCTCGTAAGACCAAGAAACCAAAAGAAGTATATACTATAGCATAATTAACTGGTCGATTGGCAGAGGAAAATGAATGTACTTAGCTACTTTACAAACTCAAGGTTTAGGACGTAAAAGAGAACTTTAATAGAATATTCGAATATCTATTTATCTCATATTAGAGGTCTAGTGTTATCCCCAAGCATTGGACTCTTGATTTCTGAAAACTCCGACTGAAGTGAAGTGAAACAAAAATATATATATATATATATATATATATATATATATATATATATATATATATATACAGGGTGTTTCAAAAGTCTTGGGAACATAACGATTTTTAATAACTCAAAAACTATTAGGAGTTGAAAAATGAAATTGGTACCGTTGGAAAGGTTAAAGTTTCAAGTTTTGTGGGGAATCTTCAAAGTTGCTCAATATGAGCACCATTCGTCACACGGCAGACATCTAGTCGATAGTCCATTTCCTGCCAAACGCGTTCCAGCATCTTGACGTCAATGGTTCCCACAACTGCCGTTACTCGAGCCTTTAGTTCGTCAATATCTCTTGGAAGGGGCGGCACATAGACTTGTTGCTTGACAAAGCCCCAAAGGAAAAAGTCACACGGGGTAAGATCTGGAGACCTAAGAGGCCAGGGCATGAGAACGTCATCACCTCGCCCAGATCTCCCAATCCATCTACCAGGCAGCCTTGTGTTAAGAAACTGCCTTACTCTAAGACTCCAGTGTGGTGGTGCACCATCTTGTTGAAAAATGAAGTCATCAGATTCTGCTTGTTCCAACTGAGCCATTAACCAGTCTTCCAGCATGTTGAGATAGGATTCACCAGTGATAGTTGCCTCTTCAAAGAAGAACGGTCCATAGACACCTTTCTTGGAAATTGCACAAAACACGTTCACTTTTGGTGAATCTCGCTCGTGCTCAAGAAGTTCATGAGGATTCTCAGTACCCCATATGCGAGTATTATGCTTGTTAACTTTGCCATTCAGATGGAAGGTCGCCTCATCGCTAAAAACAAGCCGGTCATCAAAGCCGTTATCTTCCAATGCAAAAGTCACGGCGAAGTGGCTTATCAGTGTCCTTCAACTTTTGGACCAACTTGAGCTTGTAAGGTACCATTTGCAGTCGTTTCCTTAAGACACGCCAGACAGTTGCTGGAGCAAGCTGAAGTTCCCTGCTGGCTCTTCTCACTGATTTACGGGGGCTCCGCTGAAAGGCTGTCCGAACTTGCTCAACTGCATTTTTTGAAGTTGAGGGCGACCTGTTCGCTTACTTGGGCACAAACACCCATCTTTCACAAATTCAGCACGCCATCTGACAATGGATTTCCTTTCAGGGGCTTCTTTTTTAAATTTCCTGCGAAATGCACGCTGAACACATGTCCACGATTCAGTCTTTGCAAATTGGAGGACGCAAAATGCCTTGTCTTGTTTAGAGAACGCCATTACTGCACCTGGAAAGATAACACGAAAATCATTAGTATGACCAAAAACTTGATTAAGCAAGCTTTAAAATGGCACCAGTTTCATTTTTCTACCTGGAATAGTTCATGAGATATACGCATTTGTAATGTTCCCAAGACCTTTGAAACACCCTGTATATATATATATATATATATATATATATATATATATATATATATATATATATATATATATTGTTTGTTTAAAATGGAAAGTCCCACTTTAAATCTTTTCCACATCTGCTGTGAAACTGATACATTATTTACTATTTTCGAAGCATGTCTGTGTTCTATCATCTAATGGTATGATCTTATTCTTATGTTCTAAATATATATATATATATATATATATATATATATATATATATATATAAATATATATATAAATATGTGTATATATATATATATATATATATATATATATATATATATATATATATATATATTAGAGATCTGTCTCGACTACGTGCTGGAACGCTCTATTAATCAACATAGCGAATATAGCCTTACATTAACGCCAACAAGTAGCAGACGACATCCAGCAAAAAAAGATAACCGATGCCGATTAGGCCGATGCTATTACACTGTTAACTAATAACAATGCTAATGCCCAAAGGCTACTCCATCTCTTGGAGGAGTCAGCTGCTATGATTGGGCTGCATACGAATGCAACGAGAACAGAACATATCGTCTATCATCAAACAGGTCAAATAGAAATACTGACATAACCCTTCTCAATGAGGTAAATGACTTGGAATATCTGGGCAGCCACATTGCTTCGTCAGAAAAAGACGTGCTCGTTAAGTAAGCCTAGGCTTGGAGTGCATTTGATCGGCTATGGGTTATTTGTAAATCAGCACTATCTGAACAAACCAGAAAAAAAACCTTTTTTCAGAGCCGTAGTTGAATGCATACTGCTTTATGGATAACCTGCTTGGACTCTAACAAAAAAGAACTGGAAAGGAAACTAGATGGAACTTACACATGCATGCTCTGTGCTGTATTAAACACGCACTGGAAAACGCACTCATCTAATAAACAGCTGCATCGCAACTTGTCTAAAATACCATCAGTAATAAAAGAAAGGAGAATGAGATTCGCTGGACATTGTTATAGAAGACCAAGAAGAGGTTATCAGTGATCTGATTTTATGGACGTCAACACACGGAACAGTTAAGGTTGTTCGACCCCATAAGACGTACACAAAACAGTTAACTGAGGATACTGGTTCTCAAATCGAAGGTCTTAACAGAGCCATGATGAACAAAGAGGACTGAAGGAGTTGGGTCAATATAGTCCGGCCAACCAGCCTTATCTGATATATATATATATATTTATTTATTTTTTTATTTATTTTGGTACAGCAAAATTAGTACCACATTCGTACCGTCGGTTTCAAGGATAGAAGGACTTAGCCATCCGGCTATCTTCAGCTTCTGTTGTCATCAGTTTCGGAAATGTGAAGCCACGTGTTACTCTCGTTTGGACGCGTTATTTGTATTTGATGGTGAAAGGTGTCTTTTCATCTTTAAGTTGCTATATCCGTGTCGCGAGTGCCGTATTTGATTTGTTTTTTTGTATCTGAAAGTATTTCTGTGTGCGTGCAGTATTTGCTTGAAGCTTACCTGCGTCATGCCAATTTATCTTTCTGCTCTACCGGTAGTCTAGTTTGTGACGGTGGCTTCATATACGAGGGAATCGATTTTGCAATTCCCTTCTAGGGGCAGTTGCTTTTGTCCTGGCATACGCAGCCTGCGTTTACTATGACTTTGGGCTTCGCAGAGATGATTTTTCTTATGGATGGGGCAGTGGAGTAGCTAACCTTCATATAATTTCTGTTAAAAAGTTTGCGCAGGTTGTGTGTGGTGGGAACTGTTTGTCGAGTAAATTGAGGAAAAGAGGGCCTACCTTTGTCTTGGTATTGGTGGAATAGTATGGGGTAAACCAGGTCACCGACCTGCTTCTATTGCGGCTCCCCCGTGGTTGGTCTCGGTTGGGGATGTATGAAATCTCTTCTCTGGATCCGCTGTCGCGGAGTGCTTTGTTGTAATAGGGTGCTGCCTTGTGGAAAATTTTCAGGACTGGTTTGAAATTATTTGGTTAATATTATTTACTAATTTTTTAAAAACAATGGGGGTGTCAAGATCCCTTGTGTATGTATTGGAGTATGTTATTGGGTCTGTGGAAAGGTGTGTCTGTTGTTTGTAAGGTTCAGTGTTCTATCTAGGAAATCTACTCAGTCTAAATTCGTTTTAATGGTGATTTGGAAACCGAGTTCTTGAAAGATGTTTGTTAAATTAAAAAAAAATCTATATAGTGGGTATCCGTTGTGGTTGCGTGACAAGCAGATATTGTCATCTATGTAAAGGCCAAAAAATGACCTGGGATTTTATTTTGGAGCGTATCCAATATGAGCAAGTCGACTAAGTCGCGGATATCTGCACTGTCATAGGAACCCATTGCAACATCAAATGGGTCCTCTGTGTTGATTTTTTAAACACGGTCCTTCCCTCAAAGAAAAGTAGGGTTTGTCTTGCTTGTAGTATTGTGTCCCTTTCTAGTTGACTGATGTTTGTGTGTGAGAGTGTAACGGTTAAAGCCTTGTCTAGGGGGTATTTTGTTATGGATGGGTAGAAGTCTACTATGTCTAATTGTGTGAATTTACATCTGTGTTTTTTCTGTATGTTATGGAACCATGGCCATCCCTACTACAGGCCAGGCAATCGTGCAACTAGGGTCTTTTACTGGGGGCCATGTGAATTTTCTTAAATATTCGATATAGAAGTTGCAAACAAAGGTAAAATTCCTCTGTGAGATTAGTTTGATGTTTTTATGTGTTTTACATACCAAATAATAAGAACCATAATGAGCTAATTGATCAATTTTACAATTATTGACAAATTCCTATAAATGAAGAGACAGATAATTTTGAATAAACAAAGGCAAATGCATATTTCAATGAAGAATTTTTATTTCAATGTTGGAGTTTTTTTTGAGAATTTGTACTTATGTAAAAAGATCATTACTTGTATATTGTGGTTAAAAAGAAAAAAAGGATCCGCACCAGTTGATATCAAGCAGAGAAACAGTTTGTTCAAATGTGATATGTGTTTTACTAACCAAAAACTTAAACTGTCCTCATTTTGCTTGTTTTGAACACAATATTTTGGCTATAGTCTTCATTTCACATCATAAAATAATTCAAAAATAAAGTTCAAACTAAAATGTCAGCATCCAGATCTCTAGTGTGGTCTCGTAGTCGATTAATTTAAGCAAACAAATTCACTGAAAATGGAACATGGAATTAGAAAAAATAAACAGATTCACTGAAATGGAAGATGAAATGTGATAATACAATGCCCATAGATTAAATAGAAGGTTTAATTAAACATCTATAGGTTATCCTATAAAATGGACAGGATTCACAGCAATGAGTTACGATAACCAGAATGTTATGGCAAAATAAGGAGGACACTACTTACAAAAATTTCTAAGGCAAGTTATTCACCTCAAAATCTGAAAGTAGTAATTAAAACTTCCTATTTTAATGTCTCACTAATGACTTGTTATCATCAAGAATCCACCCCAAAGAGTATTCTTTCTTTTTGCGGTATAGAAAAGAGAAAAGGCACTCCCCGGATCCCCATGCTCCACTATAAAAGAAAAACTCAAAAATTAAAAAAATCATTTTATTCTTCAAAAAGTTTGTACACAATGGTATTGCAGAAACAGTGAGTCCTGTGTTTCTAATGATCAATTACCTTTTCTAACTGATTATAAAGCACAAACAACAAACTCCTGTATTTAAAAAGAAAGTGAGTTTACCTTTTACAATAAATTAGAAAAAAAGCTTTGACATATATATTCGCACCATATCACAGAATCAACGAATCCTTTGTTTCTAATGATCAATTATTTTTCACTGATCAACAAATATTTTTACTGATGAAAATTTAGAAATAAAAGCTTCAAAATCCATATTTATACCATACTGCAGTATGGTATAAATGAACAAACAGATTAATTCAATAAGAAAACTATTTTGACTTCAACATGTATATTACACCAGGCACTTGCTGAAATAATTAGTTTCTTTGTTCTTACAGATCAATAATTATTTATAATTGATCAGACTGCTAAAATTTCAAGATAATTTCAAAACCTTTAGTGCTGGTTCTTTACTTGACTTGGGAGACTGAAACAAACAATAATTCTTGAAAAATATATTTGATAATATAATTCCATGCACTCTCTTTGTATTGAAATGATACATTTCAGACACCAACATGAACATTTTTGTTAAAGAATTACTGCAAACCTTTGATTTGATAGCATTGAACATTATGAAACAGAAAAACACCCACTGAACAGTGGTATCCAGTGGAACTTTTAAATCATCACGATCTATTTCTTTCAAAACACTTCCATACTCATGATAATAAAAAGCAGTATCATTGAATATTTCCTCCTCTGTAAGACAATCTTTTCGTGTGACACATATCACATTTGAACAAACTGTTTCTCTGTTTGATATCATCAACTGGTGCGGATCCTTTTTTCTTTTTAACTACAATATACAAGTAATGATCTTTTGACATTAGTACAAATTCTTTAAAAAAAACTCCAACATTGAAATAAAAATTCTTCATTGAAATATGCATTTGCCTTTGTTTATTCAAAATTACCTGTCTCTTCATTTATAGGAATTTGTCAATAATTGTAAAATTTATCAATTAGCTCATTGTGGTTCTTATTATTTGGTATGTAAAACACATAAAAACATCAAACTAATCTCACAGAGGAATTTTACCTTTGTTTGCAACTTCTATATCGAATATTTAAGAAAATTCACATGGCCCCCAGTAAAAGACCCCAGTTGCACGATTGCCTGGCCTGTAGTAGGGATGGCCATGTATGGAACCAATTTAGGACTGAATTTGTATTGCCCCACAGACTTAGGTTTGTTTTTCCATAAATTTATCAACTATATTTTTAACAATTGATTTACTTGCTAGTCCTAGTTTGCTTTTAGCTGGGTTGACTAGTCTGCAGCAGGGCTTATTCCTGAAGTTATATCTGTGGTCTTTTAAAGTAACAAAGGCCTTCCTCCTTTCTAGGTAGTTAGTTCTGTATTCGACACCTAGTCTAGTAGCTATCTCAGTTATTTCGTTATTAATGGTCTTATATGTATCCGTCTTGGTTAATTGATATTAATCGGTAATGGAGCTAATGATTAGATCTGTTTTTTCCTTTTTTGTCATTTTATAAATGTTTCTGGTTTTGTCGGAGAATATTAGTGCACCATTTTCTCTTTTAAGTTTTTTATGTCGGCGGCTAGTATCTTCTGAAACGGATTTTGCTTGTTTGTTAATTCTAGGTTGTGAGTAATGCTAAGTAGGTCTTTCTCAAAATTGTCTAAGGCCTCTACTTTCGGCGGATATTTACCAGATTTTAGACAATAGTACTTATTTTCTGTCTGCCACTGTTCCGTATTCAAGACTTTCCACAACATTCTTCCTATGACGTCCACCATTTTAGTCAGGAGCCTCCTGGTGTATATTCTGTTACTAGGGGTTGGGATATTTTGGGTTGAGTAACCGAGAGTGTATATTTCCATTTTCCAGGGTGTTGGTGGTAAATCCCTGTTCAACTGTTTTTTCTGTGGCGTTGGTATCTTTCCCGAGTGCTCGACTACATGGCTAACAGGGTTTAGCTGTAATTCCCGGTAGGGGCTGTATAATTTCTCTCTTTCTCTCTTTTTCTCTCTCTCGCTATATATATATATATATATATATATATATATATATATATATATATATATATATATATATATATTCATATTTATATATATATTTATAAATATATATTTATATATATATATGTTTATATATATAATATATACATATATATAATATGTATATATGTATATAAATATATATATATTTATATATATATTTATACATATTGATATATATAATATATATGCATATATATAATATAATATATATAATATATAAAATATAATTCATATAATATAATATATATAAATATATATATATATATATATATATATTGATATATATGCATATATAATATATATATATATATATGAATATATATATATATATATATATTTATATATTTATATGTTGATATATATATATATTTATATATTGATATATTGATATATATATAATATATATGCATTTATATAATATAATATATATATATATATTTATATTTATATATTGTTATATATATATAATATATAGTCATATATATAATATAATATATATATATATATTTATATATTGTTATATATAATATATATGCATATATATAATATAATATAATATAATATATATATTTATATATTGTTATATATATAATATAATATACATATATTTATATATTGTTATATATATAATATATATGCATATATATAATATAATATATATATATTTATATATTGTCATATATATAATACATATGCATATATATAATTTAATATTATATATATATATAATATTATATATATATATATAATATTATATATATATATATATATATATATATATATATATATATATATATATATAGGTATATAATATTATATATATATATATATATATATATATATATATATATATATATATATATATATATATATGATACATTTCAGAGGAAACATTTTTTTAATCAATGAAACGGACGGGTGGAAAGAAAAAGAAAATTGCTAAAATTGTCCTTATGGCCCTATCGTCTGACACTCTAAGAGGAAACGTCAGAATGAAAAATTAAAAACTAAGAAAATCGAATGAGATATGAGGGGGAAAAGCATTGTTTCAGGTGGAGAAAACGATTGAGAGGGAAAAAAAAGTAAATCTCTCAACGTTTTGGTGGCTTTGAATCCCTCTCATATCTCATTTGATTTTCTTTTTTTTAAATTTATCATCCTGACGTTGCCTCTTAGAGGGTCAGACGATAAGGTCTTAAGTAAAATTTTAGCAATTTTCTTTTTTTTCCACCCGCCCGTTTCATTGATTAAAAAAATGTTTCCTCTGAAATTTATCCTACGTTTTTGTTGTACGCGAAATTTACTTACATATATATATATATATATATATATATATATATATATATATATATATATATATATATATATATATATATATGGTCTGAGATGAAAGGCACTGAGTTGCAAGTCAGTAGGAAACAGGGCACCAGAATCGACCATCGTAAAAACAAAACTATATAATAAATATAATTTCACCTGGATTAGATAGTGACAAAATTCCAGTTAAATTGTAAGATGACCCAATGAGGTTGGAGTTCGAAAGAAATCGTAATCGAAACATGTATGCACATATGTAGCCAAAATGTTTGTATGAATACATGAATGCATACTAAAATGCATCTATGCTTGTCATTTAGCACTATTGCATGAACATTAGAGTTTCATTGGATTAACATCTAGGAAACAACAAACATGCAGTTACTAATATATATATATATATATATATATATATATATATATATATATATATATATATATATATAAGTATATATATATATATATATATATATATATATATGTATATGATATAGGCGCATTTCAATGACTAAAGGACTCAATCACTCTATAACCATACTTTTCTCCAATCTTAACATGGGTTCATCCTCATATATCGTTGAACGACCACAACCAAAATATGCCTCTGTAGGATCAATCTTTTTACTTTCATATTTTATCGAATAGCTGTAATTCCTCCTTGTCACACCCATAGATAAAATACTCTAATATGTTTTTATTATATTTATATTGTCCAATTCAATGATTTTATCATATCCAACGCGTGTTTCGCAGCAGAAATCTAGAGGAATATTTATCTCGAATCTGTTGCTCATCAGGGAAAAACTGTACATTACCAACAGGGAAGAACACATCGAGTCAAAGACACAGAAGAAAAG
Source organism: Sepiola atlantica (assembly GCA_963556195.1). Lineage (NCBI taxonomy): Eukaryota > Metazoa > Mollusca > Cephalopoda > Sepiida > Sepiolidae > Sepiola > Sepiola atlantica. The sequence goes on along the minus strand of OY744536.1, from coordinate 12,595,101 downwards.
AATAATAACAATTTGAAACGAGTTATTATCAACAATAACAGCAAACCAAATGCATAAAAGAAATCATGGAAAAACTCACATAAGGTATTGTAACAAAATCATCGAGCTCCCCTCCACCCCCACCCCGCACACACACCTAATAAAAAAGAAAATCTTTATTCCAAACACTAAACACGACACATTTAGTCGTCTTTTACGGTCGGAATTCAAATGATCTATGTTCATGGATATATTCTTTCTTTTGGTCATTGGAGGGCACCTATAATTTATATATGCTCTGTAGCTTATGATACAACTTCATTGAGCTTGTAATTTCGAACATTTTTGAATGTTATTAAAAGGAATATACTTACATATATATTTTCTGTAAGAACTCAATATATATATATATATATATATATATATATACATATACATATATATATATATATATATATATATATATATATAAAGTCATCCACATACAGACTGTTTCGCTGTTTCACAGCTCATCAGTGCGGCTAGACCAGTTAGTGCCTCAAGCCGAGATCGGAACGCAACCGTGGAGGTGACAGTCGGTGCTGCTAACCCCTACGCCATCATACGACACTGACTGAATGTAAGATGTATCTCAATGTAAACATTGCAAACCCCGGGAGCTTGAATTAGTTTTACCTAATGAGCTATGCCTTAAAGCTAATGGAAGTTGGCGATACCCTTACAAAAAAAGCTCTACCCGGGGAGAGCTTCATAAAGTCATCCACATACAGACTGGTTAGCTTTTTCACAGCTCATCAGTGCGGCTAGACCAGTTAGTGCCTCAAGCCGGGATCGAAACGCAACCGTCGAGTACATGCTATATATATATATATATATAAATAAATATATATATATATATATATATGTATATATATATATATGTATACATATACATGCTAAAAGTATGTATATATACAAGTTACACCGGTTTAGAGATCAGTTGAATTGCAGATACTTTTTATGAATAACAATTTATTTATTTAAAATTCTAATCGTCCAGACAAAAAGTTCAGCAATTGTTATCCTAAACTATGTTGATTTTATCGGACAAAATCTGTTAACGTCTCGTTTTCATCCGAATATACAAATTGTGTTATATTTTGTACCATGCGTGTACATCCATCTTGCGTAATTATATTTAATCGGAGTTCTACGTTACCTCGTGTTAACACGAGGCAATTATTTATTCGAGTGAATTTTGAGCAGATATTTTAATCGATGATTAACAATTAAATATGATTACTCCGCATAATTTAACGCACATGCTACGAAATATAGCACGGTGTGTACATTCGGATGTAAACTAGATGTTAACAGACTTTTTTGTCCTATTGAATAATATTATCGAAACGATATCTATAAAACACATGGTCTATAGAAATAATACATCGATACTAAAAAAGATACCAATAAATGAATGTTATATGAACTTCAGTTTCTTCCTTACTTGAGGGTAAACTATTTATGGATACTGATAATTGCCTTTTCAAAGACATTGATGTCGTGTATACCTTAAGCATTATGTATATCATATATGTGATTGAGGTAGGGAAAATAATTGTATGCAAATAAACACTGCTGTTTGATAAATTTATGAAAATATGTTTCCTATATTTGCTGAGGTTTGCAGGATATTAATATATATATATATATATATATATATATATATATATATATATATATATATATATGAAGTTAGTCGAGATCAATGTAATTTGAACATTGTTCTAAGAATTCAAAGCCAACTACAATTCGACGTACGATCGTTTCCAATACTTTTTGGAAATATTTTATTGTAAATTAGTTTTTATGACTCCAAAAGGTATTTTCTTCTCTTATGTAATTTCTTCTCCTTGATTCAACCTGTATGGTGAATGCTCTGAATGTTTTACATGTTTTGATTAATTATTCAATTCTCTGTCTTTTTTTCTGCTTCAAAAGTCTGTTTACACTTGTGTTGGCTTTTAGTACTGAAATCTGATTGTTTCTGAAAAGACTGTATGCGATATTATAAAAGGCGCTGACGAAGTAAAGTTTCGGAATCAAATAAAATATTTCTAAAATGTTTCGCAAAGTATCGTTCGCTGAATAATATGTGGTTTTGAATTCTTAAAACGATGTTCAAATTATATTGAGCTCAACTAACTTCATAACACTGGCTTATATAAAATCTTCTATTGGGCTGATATTAATATCTGTGGTATTTGGGTTTTTCTAAAATGCCCATATTTTTAATATACCTATATCTATATAGCTATATGATAATATTGTGCATTATCACTCGATCCAACATATTTCTGACTCTCGGGGATGTTAACATTGAGCACTCTCGGGGATGTTAAAAATAGACTGTCAATAAGTTCTAATGCAAAGTTCCGAATACGTTCGTTGAACACTCTCGACTAGTCTTCTATCTGTTCCCGCTTCTAGGTACATATATATCTTAATTTCCCTTAATAACGTGACGTTTCCGTTGACCGAGTGGATATGGCGACTGCTTGCAGATTCTAGGCTGACTCTGTGAACCGGGTTCGCGCCTCTCGACCGCCTGAAATTGTTACTTTTCTGCACTGATGAGAGCAGTAAGCTTGAAACGCTAGCGTCTGCAGGTATTACTCATTAAATATTTATTCATAACTATCATTATATATATATATATATATATATATAGTTTCGGAAATTTTTGACCCATGAAAACCACACTTCCGGTGCAAAATTAGTTTTCTTGTAAGTCAATTTACTTTTTGCAGTCACTATATTAGTTTGTATCAAAGAATTTACGCTAGTCTTAACATTATTTAAGGGATCATCAGTTTTTTACCATGAAACACTGTTTTGGAAATTTAAAAAATGAAACAGTATTTCATTTCATGGCTTTCTAGCACAGTTGATCAGACATCACTTCTCTTAAAAGACAAGAACAAAAACGTTTCGTATATTAGATCTAAGTTTTGTTCCAGATTAATTTTTTGCTCACTTATTTTGTTATTAAAAAATGTCCTCCTTATCCGTGTTGTTCGCCTGTGTCTAAGAAAATGTATCCGTTATTAACTAAACGTTGCTATATTTTATAGTGTTCAGACGAATCCATTACACTACTTTTTAGGTGATTTATAGTGTTATGTATTTGTATTATTTAATTATATTTTGTTTCATATTAAAATATATATATATATATAGAGAGAGAGACATGTATTTTTTATTTTCTATTTAAACATTTATTTTTCTTAATATATATAGTATATATGTGTTATATATATATACATATATATATATATATATATATATATATATATATATATATATATATATATATATATATATACGTTTATACATATTCTACATTATTTCTTTGATTAATTTGATATGACTTAAAGGTCTCAAGATGGCGAGTAATTGCCTTATTTAATTGTCTAAATATTTTATTTTGATCCCTACCTTGTTTTATCATTCTTACTAGCGGGACTACCCGGCGTTGCTCGGGGTCATAAAATCATATAATTGAAGAAAAATCGCGTGTGTTATTTCTCTCCCTCTCTTTATAGCCGTCTCTTTATCTTTCTACCTTTCTCTTCCCTGGTCGCCCTATTTCACCGCTACTTTCGAATTTTGCCTTTTGCGAAAGCCGTTTCTTCCCCACCATTCCCCCTACATGTAGCTTGTGTTATTGTGTGTTCATAGTTTTATTTTAACTCCTTAGGATATATCAAATGCTTAGTATTTTCAAACTCTTCGTAACAATTAATGCATACACAGTCATTCATATATCGCCTACATCCATGAAAGCTATACACTCTAGAAGATATTATATATATATATATATATATATATATATATATATATATATATATATATATATATATATATATATATATATATATACAGGGTGTCTCAAAAAAATGTACTCACTCGTAGAATGACGAGAACACTTTTATTTATGAACATAGAGTGAAACATGATTTTTCAATTACATTTGTTTCATGTATTTGAAGCTATTCGATTTCTCTCTATGTTCATAAATAAAGGTTTTCTCGTCATTCTAAGAGTGAGTACATTTTTTTAGACACCCTGTATATATATATGTATATATATATATATATATATATATATATATATATATATATATATATATATATATATATATATATATATATGTCACAGTTAGAATTAATCACTCGTTCAAGTTTTATATCCTGACGCTGATAAACCTTCTATGTCTAGTAACGCCTGTTATATTTTAGCCCTGGCGAAAGTAGTTATCTTCGGGTAATTCACTTTTTTCAACAAGAGAAAGCTTATATGCCTTCCTCGCATGGATATTCATAATCTACATTAAATTCCCCACGTAGAAAATTACCAGGAACAGTTACATATCGGAGAACTAGTTAAACCTCATTTGTTTTGTTCGATTTCTCTACTTACATGTAACAACGTTAGCAAACTTCCCAAATTTGCATATTACCACGACGAAATCAAATTATTTCCTTTGCTCCCTTTAAAACACGCCAACCTCTCCATTAAAATCACTTTTATTCTCGGCGTATAGGTGGGTCGGTCATTTTGTCAGTGGTCTGGCTTTCTTACGGAAATATTACCACGTAAAAAAAGTGGATAAGGTGAGTGAATATTTCGCCTTTTACGTTTTGTTTGTTGAATTGTCGTTTGTTCGCTTGCTTGTTTAATTTAAATTCTTTTGAGAAGTCATGAACAGGAACGAAGATTCAAGGCCATTACCGGCACTTTTTTTAAGAAGTGGAAGTAACTATGAGCGATGGGAAACTCAGTAATCATGCATATGACGAAATAAAACGTCCTAATATGGCTTTTCCGTACTCGGAAACTTATAGCTAAGGAGAACAAACGAACAAGAAATTTAGTCATTCCTATGACAAAGAATTGAGGTCCAGTAACGACAGAAATATAGAAGTTCGCTTTTTAAGTCTTCTTACCCTGCCAAGTGTCTACCAGACGGAGAAGGGGTTAAATTGGAGGAAATTATTGACGAAAGGATTGTACTTATGTTCAGCGGAGACCATAATAAGGCCGGACTTACGTCTTAAAGGGACATTTCAGACGAAGAAATAAAATGTAATAGTTTGTTCTCTGCTTCAGAATTGGAGGCATCTTCGGAGACTAAGAAGCAAACTGTAGAGTGGTCTACTTTTATTTCTAAGGTTGCTTCGGAATTGAATATCCCCAATACTGGAACGAAGGTTGGGACAGAATATAAGTCCTATGTTGTAAAGGATTTGCTACCCTCCAAGAAGGAAGTGTTACTGGAAACGCCTTTGGATGGCTTGGTAATTAGGGCCTTACAGGATGTGGATACGAAGTGGCAGAGTAGGGGTAGAATAAAGTGATTCAAGGTCGCGGTGGATAGTAAATATATGGTGGCTAAATACCACTTTGAACGACTTTGCTTGCCGCCTATGGAGGATGAGAGTATAGAAGAAGGGATTATCAGAGCGTCTGGTAGTAGGCCAAGCACACAGTACTCCTTTTCTAGCAAGACGACCGACACTACTAATACGTGCCTAGTGAAAGTGGATTCCAGTGCTAGGCTTGTGCTTAGACAAGTGTCATATGGTTCCATAATTTCGTATATTTCGATGGTTCGGGTTCGGTGGCTGATAAAAGAGAAGTCTTGCAGGCTATGTCTCAATTATTTATTTAAAAGGAGTTAAGAGAACATGGGATGTTGCTAGAGAGCTCAAGCAGTAAAAAAAACCTGATTCAGGACCACAAGAAACAGAAGCTGGACTTCAACTTCAGACAAGGAAATGGTCCGAGTTATTCGACCATTACTAGGGACCAGGCAGGTCCGAGAAAGGTATATAGTTATTTCTAGTGATAAAGAAGGACGGGGGTTTCCGTCACTTTCTAAATCTAAGGGAGGTACACTCTCACTTGGTGGTTCCTCATTTCAAGATGGAGACATTCAGGTATATACGTCAAGCGTCAAAGGTAGGAGATTGGGCAGTGAAACTAGACCTAAACGATGCCTACTTTCATGTTTCAATTTACCCAGACCGCAAGCAGTTTCTGAGATTTCAGTTTCTTAAGAGTCATTACCAATTCAAGGCAATGCCTTTCGGACAAGCAGTGGCTTCCAGGGTGTTTACAAAAATCATGGCGACTCTGCGCAGTTTCCTAAGATGTCGACAAATACATATTTTCATGTATCTAGACGATTTTATCGTTACCGTGTGATTACATTACTTTTTTTCCGTGAATGTGTCTGCGTTTGTTTCTAAGCTGAGCAATGTCTTTTTACATGATTATTTGTCTTCACCTAATTTTCTATTTTTCTTGCCTTTGTATTATGTGGTTATTGCTTAGAATTTTTCATCAGTTCAGGCCCACACCATTTTGCTTGTTGTTGATATTTTGCGCTCTATGTGGTGATTCCAGTTCGTCTCGACAGCTCTGATTCCGCTAAAAACTAAAAGATAGTAACTGTCTTAAAAGGGAAACCGTTCCCCAAAAGTTGTATGTGACACAGCGGACGAATTTTCGCGATCTAAACAAATATTCCCGGTGCCTGTCCACTAATGTCGTCTAGTATTGATTTACTCCTCTCCAGGAGTTAGGCACAAGGCCAGTTTTTATCTTACTCCCACAAGTAAGATGTGACTCAAGGTCGGGTCGGGAAAGTGGGGTTTAAAAATTGCCTGGGCAGCCCCGTCGGCATTCCACGTTAGAGGGGCCTCAGGCAGTAAGCAATAAACTTACTCCTCCCCAAAGAGGGGAGGCGAAGCCTGGGAGGGTGGACGTCCTAGAACTGCACAGGACAGACCCATAGACCGGCGTAAATCAAGCCCCAAAGGCCAAGACAATCCCAGTCTATGGGGTGCAGTATCCATCGGAACAGATACTACACTTTGATCTTAGCCAAACTAGTGTCGTCTTGTAGCTGTGGTTGCAATACATTTTTACATGATGCGAAATTCGATACTGATCGCAGAAGGAGTTGCAGCAGAGCATCGCACTCTACTGTAGACGGTCTACAGAATACCAACACATTATCCTTTTACTACTTTTTTCTTTAAACCCCCTCGCATCGAATAAGTGTGACCGATATAGTGAGAGTGCTTCTTCAGAGAAAGAAGGGTTTGGTATCAAAGATGAAGTAGTGGGTAATTTGAAAACCCGTTTGAAGTCAGAATATAAAAAAAACGAATTGTAACATATCGCTATGCTACGTCACTTCCGGAAGGCGACTTTTCGATATGTTACTATTCATTTTCCTGCCACGGCAGTCCTATTCGCAAGTGGCGTAAATTAATTGCTATGAACTAAATATTGTTACTTTAATTACTATGCAGAATTTACTATACTCGTGTGATTATGTTGGGCGATTCTATGAAAAAATGATAAAGAAAAAGAAAGTTGACTCTTAAATATTGGAAATTTCGTAAACGACGCAAGTGAAAGATTACAGAAATAAATAACACAGTATACAAAGTGACTGATTGATGTCTCCCAAAACAGGACCAAGGAGATCAAGATGAGCAACAAGAAAAGACGAAAGAAAATGTTGAGAAATGAAAGAAAGGGAAAAGAAGCAATTACACAAGATATTCATAAGATGAAAAAAATATATTGTATAAGAAGAACATATCGTAATAGTTTGAAAAGACAAACATAATAATTACTTACTGTCGTATAAAATAACGTTATCAAAATAAACTACAGAAAAATCAAGAAAGACAATCTGTAGAGAACAGAAAAGGTAGACTATGTGGAGAAAGAGACGAAATGGTAAACCCAGTGATATCGACTCTAGTTGGTACAATAGAGCGTGATTGCTTAAGTGTCTCAGAAAGGTGAAAACGGCAAGCATTAATCGACTAGAAGATACCATTTCATTCACGAGAAAACTATTAACCTTTATCAGCAACACATTACCCACGAACGTGTGGTGCGAGTACAACCATTTAGTTACAATGTTGATAGAATAGATTGGACAAGAACATTTAATATGATGGTAACTGTCGTATAGCCGAGAGAGAACTCAACAGGTGTGGTCTACAGTTATGCATTACGCAAAATAGCAGCTTGTTGTCAACTTAAAGTGCTCAATCTTGCGTCAGCTTTGAATAATTATTTACAAATAAAGATTATTTATAAAATAAACCCATATACACTACTGTTTCATGCAAATCTTGCAATCATCAGTAACGGGGAGATAATCACTGGCGGTCACACCGTTCGAACCCCTATAGAAAAGTCATGTTTGACTCAGTAGCCGAGGCGCGTACCACTGCTCCAACGCGCATATTTTTAGAATTGGTAAGTAAGTTAAACATCTAAATAGCAAACACAACGGTTATCTAGCAAGCATATGTGTGTGTATATATATATAGGTAAACATATGAAGATGACGTTCATCCGAATTTTAAACATGTCCAGAGGTGATACATTTAGCAATACTGCATGACATCTGTAAGAACACAGGGCGATGCTTTACATGACCTTTTCATTGTGAGATCAGACTCGCTTCTATGATACACTTTTAATTATTATCGTGCGTAAATTGACTCATGAAAGCATTAAGGACATGATATTAGAGATTAAAATTTAACATATGAGATAACAACGTGTTTCCGGTGTCACATGTATTTATAGATTCCTGACATACCTAATTCTTTTATTGATGAGTCGTTTGTTTTAGCGAATATAGTTATTGCTCAAATTATACTCGCTGACAATCTTTTAAATTTCGACTACGATTAAACTAAGCTACATCCTCTTCTTAATTTACTGTACACACATCGTAATTACGCTTTATTGTCCTCCTAACCTCCTAACCCTAACCCTAACCCCCATCACCCTTATCCTTCTTAACTACCCTCATATTCTTATTTTCTCACTACCGTAGCTACCACAACCATCCAACTATCAATGTTACATTATTTCACTCTAACTCGTACCATGCAATCACGATCCTCGGTCCATTTTACAATAACCCTACTCCCCACTTACACTGCTACTTAGCAAATCGCTATATAAGTTTTCAAATGAAATGTAATGTAAAAAAAAACACAGAAAATGCATTACTTACACTATTCTACGCCCTTATATCATTCTCTTAAAATTCAAACGCGCATATTGAGAATTTCTTACTCTCACCACAACCTCCGATGTTTAGTCATTGACTATGTTACTTCAGCATGTTTATTCTTGATAAATCCCTGGCTTCTTGGCCAAATATTTAATCACATCATGTATGTATACTTCTTTTTCGTATTATTGTGCCATTTTAGCCTATTTTCATTCTTTTTATATTTATTGCCTTAACATTATGTGGTAATTGTCATCATCTTAATATACATATATATACACACCCATATATATATATATATATATATATATATATATATATATATATATATACACTGTATATATGGTATTCGTGTATGTTTACAGAAGCTAATCACATATTACATATTTAGATTTATTTAGAAAATACTTTTGCTTAAAAAATAGTTTTTCTACATATCAATCACTGCTCATCACGACCCAAAGGCCACTCGATGAAATGTTAATGAGTTCGTGTCACGTGGGTCTTAGATAAACACCTTGAAGATATCAGGTGATAGTTAGATCTTGACAGAATTTGATATATCAAAAGCACGAATCAACAATAATTTGTTTACATTGGAGTTGAAAATAACCACACTGTAGTTAGATGGGAGCAGCCTCGTGGTATTGCGTACCACTGATGAGCACTTTGTGGAAAATAACTCTTCTCATGTAAATTCCAGTAAACTTTAGATACACAGAAGAAGAAAAAAGCTTTTTATATACAATTGTTGTAACTAGACGTGTTTTTGTTGTAAATGTTTTACAGGAGAAAAAAAGGAGATTAGAGCTCAATTGAGCACCTTCCATGAAAATAAAGGTAGAGTAGAGAAAAACCTGAAACGTCTCATAAAAAGAAAAAATATTATAAGGTATTGTAAGCATATATATATATATATATATATATATATATATATATATATATATATATATATATATATAGTAAGCTATGAAAATATATTTATAGCAATTAAGCTACACAGATGCTCTCGCGTTTCATCCCCGGGGAAAATCTTCAGGCTAACATTTGCATTTTTAAGATTCCTCGGGGGGTGAAACGCGGGAACCTCTTTGTAGTTTAATTGCCATAAATATATTTTCATAGCTTACTACCTAGCTCTACTTACGTATCGAGCACTGTTCAAGTAAATACCGAAAATTGAAAATTGATACATAATAAATTATATCTCCTTATAAAATTTCATGTGGATACATGAAATAGTAATATACACATATATATATATATATATATATATATATATATATATACATATATATATATATATATATATATATATAGAGAGAGAGAGAGAGAGAGAGAGAAAGAGAGTAAGAGATAGAGAGGGAGAGTAGGAAAAAGATGAAGTGAGAGGGGGAGACAAAGATCTTCATATTTAATGTTGTTTATATTAGCAGATACATTAGACCATTGTTAGCAGACACTCTTACGAATACTTATGTTTGTTCATTAATTTTTAATAAGGATACTACCGAGGATTTCCGAGACTGTTACTTACTACATTTCAATGTATATATATATATATATATATATATATATATATATATATTTATACATATATATGTATATATATATATATATTTATACATATATATGTATATATATATATACATATATATATGTATATATATACATATATATATATATATATATATATATATATATATATACATATATATAAACACATATATATATGTTATTCATAAATAATATTTTTAAAATAAACCCATATACACATGTGTTTCATGCCCAACCTGCAATCATCAGTATGGAAGTAGACACTCCCTATTCTAACCCTGATACGGAAGTGATATTTTATTCAATAGTCGGGGCGCGTACCGAGGTGCCCACAGCATTGTCTAAAAACGGGAGAGTACATAAACGTCTTACTGGCAAATTCGGCGGCCGTAAGCAGGCCGTCGAGTGAACGCAATAGGCGGGGCCTGCGGTGTTGCATAACGAAGAAAAAAAAAACTCTCTGACAAGGAATATTTTATATTCGAAAGCTCAGTTTAAAATAAATAAATGTTATTTATTTATTTCAACAAATTACATTGTTATGGTTTTTCAAAAAAATGTTTATACCTTTACGAAACAATGGTTTATAATAATGTGTCTACTCCTATCTACGTATTCAAAAATGGCTTAACCGCGCCCAAGACACGGATATTCTTTCTCAAAATCAATACCACCAGACTATGAAACGAAAGAAAAAAAAAACTCTCTGACGAGGAATATTTTATATTCGAAAGCTCAGTTTAAAATAAATAAATGTTATTTATTTATTTCAACAAATTACATTGTTATGGTTTTTCAAAAAAATGTTTATACCTTTACGAAACAATGGTTTATAATAATGTGTCTACTCCTATCTACGTATTCAAAAATGGCTTAACCGCGCCCAAGACACGGATATTCTTTCTCAAAGTCAATACCACCAGACTATGAAACGAAAGAAAAAAAAAAAACTCTCTGACGAGGAATATTTTATATTCGAAAGCTCAGTTTAAAATAAATAAATGTTATTTATTTATTTCAACAAATTACATTGTTATGGTTTTTCAAAAAAAATGTTTATACCTTTACGAAACAATGGTTTATAATAATGTGTCTACTCCTATCTACGTATTCAAAAATGGCTTAACCGCGCCCAAGACACGGATATTCTTTCTCAAAGTCAATACCACCAAACTATGAAACGAAAGAAAAAAAAAAACTCTCTGACGAGGAATATTTTATATTCGAAAGCTCAGTTTAAAATAAATAAATGTTATTTATTTATTTCAACAAATTACATTGTTATGGTTTTTCAAAAAAATGTTTATACCTTTACGAAACAATGGTTTATAATAATGTGTCTACTCCTATCTACGTATTCAAAAATGGCTTAACCGCGCCCAAGACACGGATATTCTTTCTCAAAGTCAATACCACCAGACTATGAAACGAAAGAAAAAAAAAACTCTCTGACGAGGAATATTTTATATTCGAAAGCTCAGTTTAAAATAAATAAATGTTATTTATTTATTTCAACAAATTACATTGTTATGGTTTTTCAAAAAAATGTTTATACCTTTACGAAACAATGGTTTATAATAATGTGTCTACTCCTATCTACGTATTCGTATATATATATATATATATATATATATATATATATATATATGTATATATCTATGTATATATATATGTGTATATATATATTTATATGTATGTGTGTATATACATGAACGCCGGCAACGGGGGGGGGGGGGTAGGGGGCTCAAGCCCCTCTCACTTTTTGACTTGCCCCCCCCCCACTTTACAGTCATCAACAGAAACAAGATGAAAAAATTCTGTTTCCATCTATCTGAAAGCATTTTTTTATCCCTTTTCTGAATATGTAGGAAGAAAAAGCCTTTGATTGCATTCAATTTAAAAAAAAATTAACTTGAAGTCGCGTAGGGGTAAATTATTCAGAACACATAATTCCCGTCAATTTGACCCAAATTTTTCAGAAAAATCATAATTTTTGAAAACGTTCTCATAATTTCCCACTGTGGGGACCTGGTGTACTACAAAATAGATTTTTTACGCATTATCATTAAAAAGAGACCAATCAAAAGGTATTAAGGAGTCAAACGCAGTATTTTCTCAAAATGCGAAAATTCTCTATTATTCAAGGACAATTTATATTTGGTGGTATTTAAGTAAAATTTTGCAGAAAATCTTCAATAAACGAACAAACAAAAGTAAACTTGTCAATAATACAATAAATCTATTTGAGCTTGTTTCATAGTTGAAGCAGTCGACTTGGTATGTCTGATTGACCTCGCTGTGTGTCCAGTTTCATCACAAATATTACAGTAAGATTGGAGCCGTCGTGAAGCGATTTCAGGGTGAGACATTATTAACATTCGTCGAAGTATATCATGAATATTATCCTTGATGGACAGTTGCCGAGAAAATGCAGCTGGACCACTTAGGAAAGACCGAACGTGCTTGTTCCAAGACTCTACTGGACTCTCACTCCATTTTGCTATTGAGTTACAGTTATTCCACTTGAACTATGGGCACACATTTGATGGTAACTCGGGATTATCATAATCCATGGTTTAGCCTTCTCATCGACGAAGGCAATTCTGAGATGAAGCATTATCTCGATGCCCAAGGTTTCCAATGCTTCCACATGCACACATTTGTTTGTGACAGACTAGGTGATAGACAGGATGATGTTGGTGTTACTCATGAACGTTTCAAATTTTTCGCGATCCACGCTGTTACGAATGAGAGAACATACGTAAAAGCGATTTTGAGAGCTGAAAAATCTGTTGCAAAGCGGACCATTATTTGTATTTCCTCCACTCGCACATGGTGCATCCATTAACATACCGGTGATTTTTCCGATTGCATCGATACATTCTTTTTTCGAATTGTTCAGGATCCGCATAACATCCAACCTTATTCATTCCATCCTCCCTCCAGTCCTTCTGTCTACAGAACAACCGATACAGTATCTTTTGAGCAAAGTTCAATGAACGCAATTTGAAGTGGAGATCAGAGAAACAATACAAGTCTCCCTTGTTAATACGCTTCCCACGAGCTATTCCAATTCCAATACATACATTTATACTTTTATACTTAATACATTTAAAATTGTATACGTTTTACTTTTGTACTTTTATATGCACCTTGTCAGTTAATACTTTTAACTTTATGTATTCTTTATATTTGATAAACCAATTGATTCTTGAATTTTGTCATTTTTACTAGAAGCGACTTGCTGATATGTTTCAAATGAGCCATCTAGCAGTGTCAGAAATCATGTTATGTCTAGATTAAGTCCAAATAGGTGTATTTGGCCTCAAATGTTTTTCTTTTTTCACCACAAGGGACTTGCTAATATGCTTCCAACTAGCCCTGTACCACCATCATAAGATCATTTCATGTCTAAATTATGTCAAAAAATATATTTTTGGTCCAAAATGCTCTAATATGGTAGTTTGGGCACAAACGCCAAAAAATTGAATTTTTTTAATTTTTCTTCATCTATCACCAAGAGTATTCCATTCCGCTTATAACGAGCTATCAACCACTACCCGATGATTATTTTGAACCAAAATATGCCCCAAACAGTGATTTTTCACCAATTTGCCCAAATAAGGTAATTTGAGCCCAGACGGCAAAAAATTGAAATATTTTGAATTTTTCTTTTTCTATAACCAAGAGAATTCCATTCCGCTTCTAACGAGCTCTCACCCACTATTGGGCGGTCATTTTTAGTGAAGATATTGAATTTATTCCCATATTTCGACTTCTGGGCGCAATGTGGGCCAGGCCCCCCACTTTTTAGGAGAGCCCCCCCCCCACTTTTATAACTGTCCCGTCGGCCCTGATATATATGTATGTATATATATATTGTATATGTATGTGTATATATATATATGTATTTATATATACATATATATAAATATATATATATATATATATATGTATATATATATGTATACATATACAGCGTGTCTCAAAAAAATGTACTCACTCGTAGAATGACGAGAAAATTTGCTTCATCGCTCCACACAATTTTGTGTGCAAACTCGACATCTTCTGCACATTTTGCCATTCTAAGAGTGAGTACATTTTTTGAGACACCCTGTATATATATATATATATATATATATATATATATATATATATATATATTATATTTAAAATGTATGTCCATGCGATTTTCATTATTTCCTCTTTCAATACAGGCCTGACACCTATACAGAATACATTTCTATTAAAATATTAAGGTCTTTAGAACTTACATATTATTTTCTTACATGGTACAAAAAAACATATTTTCACGGAAATAAATCTGTCGAAAATTCACTATTGTGTGATTTATTTGATCACAGGCTAAGTGAGGGTGGCTAAGTGGTTAACGACACGGACTGACAACCTGGAGTGCAGAGTTCGAATTTTGTTCATTCCACAGAAACACCTTAACTTGGTTGCTCGCCTGAGTACCCAATGTCGTTTAAGTAATACTTCAAACTAGAAATATATCGGGGAAACCAATGCCAACAACATCTGCTTCATACGAAACGAATGAATGAATTCAATCACGAAATGATTGGAATATAGGAATTCTGGAACAGTCTTGTATTTAAAACAAACCTCTACTATAATAAGTATAAAAACTCTTAATATCGGAATCACGTAGAAAGAAATGTCGGATATCAAGATTTCTGATCATAAACTCAGCGCACTCCAATGTTATAAATCATCGTTGCATCTACATTTTTTTATAAACCAACATTCTCACAAGGATGTTAACCGTCAAGCCATTAACTGATTTTACATCTAAACAATGGACCTATAATAGACGAATAACTAGGTAACCTACCCATCGTTTCCCGGGAATCATATAATTCTAATTGTTGTTTTCTTTTACTATGTTTTGTCTACCTACCCCCTTTTTAATAGAAATAAAATTATTACGGTATCGTCTGGCCATTGGGTAACTAATTTGTTTATTCTTTCTGTATATTTGAAGCGTGCGGTTAGACAATAGTTTCCCTATTCTTCACACGTAACCCTAACCCTAACTTTAACCCTAACATGTTGTATGGACTTTGTACTCAGTGGAATAGTTTAATCTGCACTTGTTGAGCAGTAGATGACACAAGTGCTATACTGTATAGTTCCACTCACCATATTCATAGATGGCTGGTTCGTGTTTGAAGCCACCTCTGGCCATTGCAGCTGTTCTGATTGCAATGCCAGTAAGAAGTGGTTGTTCTTAATCACTCTGGTCCACATCTGTAATCTGTTTTTTCTTGACATGTTGTTTTGAGCTTAACATGGCGGAGAAAGCTTCTTCGCGACGTCCCTATGTGTACTGCTTGAGGAGGTGTCCTCCATCGCTGATTGATTTTGTGTTCTGTACTCGGCTTGCAACTTCCCGTCTCATATCTTACGGTTCGATGCATGTGAACAGATGCAGGTTGTTCAGATTCGTAGTCATCAGGAAATACGTGCTCAAACTACTGGTGTTGTTCAACGCTGAATCTTGTTTATTAACATAGATTGATCTCGTTCAAACAGGACAGGCGTACTCAACAGAAGGATAGAACATGAAAAAGAAAGTACATTGTAGTGTTGTACTATGGCTTCCTGTTTAGTCAATTAACGTAGGATGTCGTTCCAAGTAGGTGATTTTGAATTTAATATTGTGGTGTGTTCTTTGAATGATGGCATGGCGTCCAGATGTACGCCAAGGAGATACAGTTGGCACTGTTTCCAATTGATATTTGAGATCAAGAGATTTCAATAAGTCAATAAGCTTCTTGGTTCCTAATATGGAACCAGTAGGTATTAGTTTTCGCATGGGATGCATGATTTCTCTCGCTGACATTATATTTGCTTCTACTGCTTCGTACGCAATATTTTGGAATCTTACGTATTCTGATCTATTGGCTGGTTATGTGTGTAGATGCAATACACTAGTCGGGCCAACACACGTAACTTTTTATTCAGGGAAACATGTAAGAACCTGTCTTTCGTTGGAGTATTGAGTGGATATCTGAGTGCTAGCTCTTTTGCCAGCTCCATGATTTTATTCAGTCTAGGGCGGTGTTCAACACCCTCGTACGCAGCAAACATATCATCAAAGATAACTCCTGTATTCAGACTTTTATGAAACCTATGTTTAATGTGCGGAATGATATTCAAAAGTGTTTTTTGCTATGAATTTGCCAGGCCTTGTTAGACGACTATGATTTGTTCAATAATTTGAGCCAACCTGCTGAGGATCGGGCGCTCAAACAGCTTAAACGGCTGGTATAGCAGTTGAACCGGGCGAACACACCAATAATTAGGTTTCGTTCTGCAGATCCTAAGGAGGTTTCTTGTCGGCATGAAGTTGTTCATCAGCTCAAGGATACATTGACGTGTCAGATGTCCAAAGTCTTGGTTTTCCATGTAAAAATATTATATAGACAAATGGGTTCACAAGTCTCAACAGGATTGATGCGTATATTGAGTTCTTCACGTGAGAATGGCTCACTCAGTCCGATGAGTACTGAAGGCTGTTTGTTTGTTAATTTCCCATTGACCACCAACTGACATGAAACTTGTTCGGCTCTGATAGTGTATTGCTGCTGTTTTGGTTTTCGTTCTATCAGTTATCTCCAACATATTTCCCAAATTTCTCTGTTTAGAACGAACCCCAAGCTGGTTTGCGACACCTTTTTAGTGACAACCATTCAGTTTTTTTTTGCCATAGTCGCCACGCAAGGCACTGCGGATTGATCATGCCATTTGCTCATAGCTAGGTGCGATACAGCGCCAGGTATTTCCAAATAGTCACCCATAAAGTACTGACAAGACTCCACGGTGCTTAACTTCGGTGATCTAGCAGGAATCGAATTTTAATTAAATAAAAATGAACATTTTTCTAAGGCCATGAGTTAAAATTTTCACACAGTTTTCAGCATTTCATGCTTTGACATATTTTGGAATCATGTTGTATATTGAAAAAAAATTATATATATATATATATATATATATATATATGTGTGTGTATCGAGGCAGCATTTTTTCTTTAAGACACGTATTATTAAAAATAACCGACAATTTTTGTCTGGCTATTTTAGTGTTGATCCCTTCAATTTTCCGAATTAAAATCTTAATCTCGGAAGGAAATTGGCTGATGAAACTGCCATAGTGTACATGTTGGTTCAGAGTACTTTATATTTACATTATATATATATATATATATATATATATATATATATATATATATATATATATATATATATATATGAGAGAGAGTAGAGAGGGAGAAAGTGAGAGAGAGAGAAAGGTGAGGATTTCACGGCGAGAGATGAGTGACAACGCTCTTCCTCTTTTTTCACAACAGGAAGTGTCTGATAGCGACGTTTATCAAGGGCCCGTGCGGATCATCCTTATCGTTGGATCGGGTTTGGTACCTAAATAAATAAAATAACGGCAGTTTTGATCTTCGGCTTGCGTCTTAGAAAATTTCTGGTCGAGGTTTTAATAAATAGACTAGACTTCTAATTCTTTTTGTATCGTTCTTACAACTACGCCGAGTGAAATCACACTTTGTCAAACAAAGATATCTGACACGCACTTTTGGTGACAAACGCAGAGACAGGGCAGTACAAGAATGACTCCATGTTGTGAACCCAACTTTCACGGATATCCCAGTCATTGTATATATAAAGCTAATGCAAGTAGCAAACTATCAGTGATTTAGCTGACCATATATGTGTCATAATGTACATTACCTTTTTAAATTTATGATTGTATTTACCAGGGAGGAAGAACAATTAGACTATTATCGTAGTCTGCCATCGTTCTTCGTCGAATGAAACATGTCTTTGTTAGAAGGATGAATATGGAAAGATAACACTAGATATATAGTAAAAATCATAGGGGAAAATAGATACAGGATAAATTATTAATCATATATTCTAGATGATTACGAACTTTGAATCCAACATGGCTTCCAGTCACTTTTAAAATAAAACCCAAAGAAACTACAAAATAAGAAATAATTTAATTTAAAAAGACAAAAATCGATAGGTTTTACAAATATTTTCAATTTTCCCGGAACTTATTTTCCTTTAGCAATGAAAACACATATCCTAACACACATAGAGTAGAAGAGAAATATATATATATACATATATATATATGTACACACACACACACACACATATATATATATATATATATATATATATATATATATATATATATATATATATATATATATATATATATATGTAAGGATGTTTTGCAAGCCATTCAAAATAATTCTGTTGTTTATAAATTCCTGTGTCAGTGTGGAGCTGACTATGTTGGCAAGACATCCCAATGATTAGAAATCAGAATATCCCAACACATACCACGACATATTCGTTTACACAAGGTTCCGAGATCATCCGGGAACTTTCAGGCGCAGGAATCAGCCATCGGTAATCACCTGTTATTCTGACAAGTTTTCTGATGGGTGGTTTTCTGTGTTACACAGTGCCAGGTCGAACTATCATCTCGATATTATTGAAGCGTTAGTTATTAGCAATTCTCGACCTAGCCTGTGTAGACAAAATATTTTGAAGCATCAGTTGGAGATATTTAATGATTCAAATCCACCATAACGTTGATAGATTTAGTCTTTTTTCTTCTCTCTCTCAATAATTTTGTCCAACTTAAAATTGTTCTCCTCATATCTCATTCGATTTTCTTAGTTTTCTATTTATCATTCTGACGTTTTCTATTAGAGGGTCAGACAATAAGGCCTTTGAAAAATGTTTAGCAATTTTTTTCCCACCCGCCCGTTTCATTGATTAAACAATGATGAAATTTATCCTACGATTTTGTTGTACGCGAAATATATATATATATATATATATATATATATATATATATATATATATATATATATATATATATATATATATATATATATATATATAACGGCGAGGAATACGGACGTTTGGGACATTTTGGGGAGGGTAGAATGAGATTAAACAAATATAAAAACATTTAATCGTTTTCCCTCGTTTTTATATTTGTTTAATCTCATTCTACCTTCCCCAAAATGTCCCAAACGTCCGTATTCCTCGCCGTTATTAAATCTTGTACCACGAAAAATGTATTTAAATATATATATATATATATGTGTGTGTGTGATTTTATGAAGGCTTACCAAAGCATTCCCTTCAGGACACCAATGATCACCATTAAATATATTTTTTCTTACAAATATTATTTATTCAAATTAAATGTTTTTTCCTACACGTGTTTCACTACCAAGCAGTTACTTGCTTGGCAGATCATCAGGGAAATTAAATGTCTGGAATACTGGTTTTAACTGCCGACAATACACAATGTGGCGTTGCAATAGTTGAGGTCACTTAAGAAGAGAAGAGGAAAAAAAATAAAAATAAAAGTTAAATTTAAAAAACAAGGAAGAACAACGATAAAAAAAGAAAGAACTAGAAAAGTCTTAGAAAAGTAGCTCGTGCATTATTTCTTCCACCAAGCCAACAAGCAAATAATCGGTCCCTAATACATTAAAAAACCAAAAAAACCGGAACAATGTGCGATAATACACTTTCACGTAGGCCGGCACAATGATGAATAAATCCCCCCCCCCCGCCCACAAAAAAAACAAAAGAACTAAATCATTCAAGATACCGCTCACAAGTTACCATTCCAATCCAATGATAGTATGGGAATTCTGAATCCAACTTCTCACAAAGAAAAATCAACATAAATGTTCGTCCGAGTTCGAAGAGCCTTATTTCAATGGCTGATTTCTTACCCTTCGAAACAAACACACGACGAGTTGAACGTCAATCTCGCAGAAAACTCCTTTATATTAAGAAAAAAATCTTAATTAGTAGATAGAAACTATTTATTCAAAATACTGTTTCTAAAAACAAATTATTATTAAACATATTCTTTATAGAAATTAATTATCTAGTTTCTGGGACGTCATTTTACATTTGGGGAAAATATCATTCATTTAATTAACTGCCGAATTATTATCGTCTTGTTGTTTAACGAAACGAAAAAAACCTATCCCGCAGAATTTTTTTTAAAAAGATTATTCATATATCAAAAATAAAATGTTATTATAAAAAAGTTTTCTACAAAAATCTAGTTATTATTTTAAATAATTTAAAATATTTCCTTAACGGCTGTGTCTGTTTGCAACTCTCTGTGGAGAATATTATTCTATATTCCATAAATAAATATTACTACGGAATATCGTTATCAGAAATCTATTTTCTATTTTGAAAAAAACTTTTTTAATGGACGGGGTTATTTTGTTGGCCAACTTTACGGAAAAATATCACTCTAACTCGTTAAATGACAGGAGACTTTGTTATTACTAATTTAAAGTAACTGCTTGGTAGTGAAACACGTGTAGGAAAAAACATTTAATTTGAATAAATAATATTTGAAAGAAAAAATACCTTTAATGGTGATCATTGGTGTCCTGAAGGGAATGCTTTGGTAAGCCTTCATAAAATCACATATAAATGCTCTGTACTCTGTAATCGAGTATCATCGAGCTTGTTTTTATTGGAACAACCCCGGTCTTCACTGAATGATCTATTTCATAAGTGAAACATCTAAATATATATATATATATATATATATATATATATATATGTATATATATATATTTATATATATATATATATATATATATATATATATATATATATATATATATATAAATATTAATTATTGAGAGTCAGACTTTCACGGTAAAAAATCAATAGATGCTACTTTCTTTATTTTAACCAAAGCATATATACATACACAATAGAATATTAGATTCCAGTGACCATTTGTTTAGTCATCTTTTAAAAAATCCATATACTTTCGTCAACACATGAACACGCAATACAGTTAAATAGGAAATTCATGAATATATGGAATATATAAACAAATAACTATATTCGGTTGTTCACTTGTAGATGAAACACTCTCTCAAGTATATGTATTTTTGAACGATGGTTAGAGACATGATAACTTGAATATAGCATACTATTGTTTATATATATATATATATATATATATATATATATATAAACAATATCTTTGAAAACTAATGAGCTAAGGACTTAAGGATACTTTGCTTGAACTTTGAATTCTAATAAAATTTGATTGACACCTTATTTTATTACTCCATTTTATATTATACTATATATATATATATATATATATATACATATATATATATAGAGAGAGATATGTATATATATATATATAAATAGGTATATATATATTATATTTATGAGTACATGTTACACATTTAATAGCCAACAGACGCTTGTGTTTCAAGCATATTGCTCTCATAAGTGTAGGAAAGTAACAATTTCAGACGGTCCGAAGGCGCGAACCCAGTTCACAGAGGCAGCCAAGAATCTGACGACAACCGAAACTGTCACGTGATTAAGAGAAATTAAGATCTATATGCGCCTAGAAGCGGGCAGCAGACAGAAGACTAATCAAGAGGGTTCGACAAACGTATTTAAAGCTTATTGGCACTCTATTTTTAATACCTTCGAGAGTATTCGACTTTAATTTCTTAAAAGGGCTTACTATAATTATATATAAATATATATATATATATATATATATATATAAATATATATATATATGTGTGTGTGTGTGTGTGTATGTGTGTGTGTGTGTGTGTATGTGAAAGTCTGGTTTAATTCCATCAAATTTAGGCGTGTTTAAATTTTCTTAGTAATGTTCTGGATGCGTCGAGCAGGCTATCGGGTCTCCGGTAGTAGTTGATATGATATAGTTACGAAGGTTCTTTTTTTTTGAAAATCTCCAGCCTTTTAGATCGTCGTGATCATTATCAGGAGAATTTTCTGTTGTTCTTTTCAGATACTTTTTTTTGTGATTCAAATAATTTTCGAAAAAGTGTTGACAGGAAAAGTGAGAGAGGAAACGAAAAAGAAAAGGGGTTACATTTATTATTTATGTTTATATTTGTATATTTATCATTGAAAGCGCAAGTGGTAGCAGGAATGAGAAGCATCGGAGCCATATTATACAAACTACCACCGGAGACCCGAAAGCTTGCTCGCCGAATTGAGAACATAACAACGAAAATTTGAAAAACGCGAAAATTCCGTAGTTTTATTCCATACTTGCATAAATAATTATATCGTGCCTAAATATATATATATATATATATATATATATATATATGTGTGTGTGTGTGTGTGTGTGTGCCATATTGCTTTTTAACGGTTCATCAGGTGTTTCGTGTTCATTATATGCCGAGAAAATGCTAATTAAGAACTATTCATTGTATAGAATAAAGTAAAAAGTTGTCATTTTTCTTGAAATTTATTGGAATTTTAGCATTTTGTAATAAAAATATACAGCCGATAAAATGTGCATGTGCATTTGTGTGTGTGTGTGTGTGTGTGTCTAATGAAGCATAATGCGATCTCTGTTAATAAAAACTTAAAACACATATTTTTTAAGCTAAAATGTGACGTTTTATAAATTCTCTTGCTGGAACTTGTTTCTCATGGAATATCAACATATATCCTTTCTGAAATAATTTTGCTTTCAAATAATTGTAAACGCACTTTTTCTCTGAATTTATTTCAATTTATTTATCTACCTCCCACAAGGTAAGATGTGACACAAGGTCGGAAAAGTGGGATTAGATAATCCAACGCTCGAGAGGTGAGCACTCTAGCCATTTAAACATTGCCTGGGTAGCCCCGTCGGCATTCCCCAGTAGAGGCGCCTCAGACAGTAAGAAATAAACTTACTCCTCTCCAAAGAGGGGAGGCAAAGCCTGGGAGGGTGCACCTCCTAGAGCTGCACAGGACCGGCAACCCCCAATAAACCGGCGTAAATCCAGACCCAAAGACCCGGACGATACCGGTTTATTAGGCGGGGTAAAAACCCCTGGTTGAATCCGTCTGAATTTCTTTCAAATTACCTATGAAAACTATCTTTAATATATGTATGTTTGTGAGAATCAATATATAACATCAGAATCGGGCGATACTCTCTATTATGTAACACGTTAAAATTAGTTGTGGTCGTTGGATGTACAGTACCAATAAACGACCATTGGCATCAAACTTAATTTTAATATGTATGATTTTCGAGGAGAGTTGTGCGTAAGTATAAACTTGTGTAGGTACCTAGCCGTCATGGGTTATTAAATACACGAGAAATAACAGAATATGAACAGCAGATAAACCAATAAGATATATATATATATATATATATATATAGGCAATGTAAGGAAGTAAAACCAAACAAATATTATTTATGTATTCATAAACGTTTCGTCTTTGTTTCGAGACTTCCTCGTGATGATTGTCTAGAGCAAAATAACAAACTAGTCTAAATTATATATATATATATATATATATATATATATATATATATATATATATATATATATATATTCTTTTTTTTTTTTTCCTTCTTTTTTTTGATCGTTATGTCTGCTGGCGAGGTTGCGCCAATTTGATTAAAAAGGGTATTTAGACATATTTTTAAAACCATCATTTCGTAATAATATTATTATATTTTTTTTAAACATAACAATGTGTTAGAAAGAAGAAAAAAAAAAGAAAAACACACTTTGACAAGGAGAATAGTAATTTTCGAAAGTTAAGATTAAAATAAATTTTATTTATTTTAACACCACACATTGTTATGGTTTTTTTAAAAAAAAAAAAATATAATACTATTACGAAATAATGGTTTAAAAAATATGTCTAAATACCCTTTCTAATTCAAATTGGCGCGACCTCGCCTGCAGACATAACGTGATTTTCTGACTCAGAAGTCCATTACCATCGGACGATGAAGAAAAAGAAGAAGAAAAAGAAAAACGCTTTTTGACAAGGAGTATTCGAATTCTCGAAAGCTAAGATTAAAATACATTTTATTTATTTTAACACCACACATGGTTATTGTTTTAATATATATATATATATATATATATATATATATATATATATATATTAAACTATAATTTAAAGGAATAAAAGAACATGTTCCGGAGTGAAATCATTGCGAAGATTAAATTCTGTGGCTACATTGTAGTGCGGCTTCATATGGCTGTGCGGTCGCTTATAGCAGGATGTAAGTGTATCCGTCTATTGTAGAACATGACCGTGACTGTCAATATAAGCATTTAAGTGTGAAAATACATAGTGCTAGTCGCTGTGAGAAGAGTTACACATTTGTGTGATCAAAAGGGAAGAAGAAAGTATACTTAATATTATTTACTCCTCTCCAGGAGTTAGGCACAAGGCCAGTTGTATCCTACTCCCACAAGTAAGATGTGACCCAAGGTCGGGTCGGAAAGTGGGGGTTGAAAAGCCAGCGCCCAAGAGGTGAGCACTCTGACCATCAAATATTGCCTGGGCAGCCCCGTCGGCATTCCACGGTAGAGGCGCCTCAGGCAGTAAGCAATAAACTTACTCCTCCCCAAAGAGGGGAGGCGAAGCCTGGGAGGGTGGACCTTCTAGAACTGCACAGGACAGACCCATAGACCGGCGTAAATCAAGCCCCGAAGGCCAAGACAATACCAGTCCATGGGGTGTAGTATCCATCGGAACAGATACTACACTTTGATCTTAGCCAAAAAGTCAAGAATTCTCTCAAAAGAGACTCCTGGATTATTGAGGTGCAGAAGGGTGACTGCGTCGAGGGAGGACTGAGAAGCGTAGCGCCGTGAATGGTAACCATGTCTGATTGCTAAAATGATATTGTTTTTTTGTGATTTGTCGCTTCCTTTACGAAGTCGCAGGGGATCGCTGCACACACATTATTATTTAAGCGGCGATATTTTCGAATGGATTTAATTAAACATTTATAACATTGATTTTACTGTGGATCCACTTCCGTACATACACTTTTAAAACAGCTTTCTTTTGTAGGGTTAAAGTTTGTCTCTATATACGTCACAATTGATGTAACATTTTATAATGATATAAATATTTTTAATTGTTTAATATATTTGAATTTGGAAGCCATCAACAGCTTTAAGTGTCTCGAGAAGGTTATGACGAATGACGGATACACGCCTGAAGTCTTTGCAACAATTGCACAGAGAAGATCAGCACATGCGAAACTAATGCCAATAGTGAATGACATCAACATAGCTCCTAGCTGAAAAAAACAGATTGATTCGCTCCCTGGTCATATCCATATTTCTGTACGTGTAGCTGTGAGCCATGGGCACTAAAGAGAATGATACAGGCCACATAGATATTTTACTTCCCAAAGATCCTCAACACATAATACAAATAGCAGAGTTAGAAGAGGAATTCAGGTTTAGTTGCGGCAGCCTTGTAACTAGCTTAGCTTATTTTCTGCTTTAGTCCTCACATTCCATGAGCGATGTTTCTAACAAAGGGGAAATAATTGCTGTTATCTCGGTAAGAATCAATCCAGAAAACACTTATCGTTAGGTATTTTTTTACCTTAAAGTAGTATTTTTTTGTTATCTCTTTACATCAAGTGGTTTCATGCCTTGTCTGGTGAAATTTCCATGATAAAAGCATGCCACAATAAACCTAAGGAAATGCAGAACAGACTCAAATAAGAAATCGGGTCATATGAAAATTTATGTGTCTTTGTGAAAGGGGAGAAAAATGAAGTGTCACATAATAATGGACACGTCACATGATAACAAGGTGTCGCAAAGACAATGCTGCAAGGAACTGTACAAAGTTCAATAAGGAAGAGCAGACAAAGAAAAAGGTTGGAGGATACCATCCGAGAATGGACAGGGTTGGAGCTGAGAAAAACGCTCCGGAAGAAAGAAAATTGGAAGGGCTAAAAAAACTGGTTTCAATTCGTCTTAGGCGCTCAAACAGTCATCTAGACCACGTTGATGAGAGAGATATTTGTTCGAAATATATACCCCCCACTTACGGAACGGGTAATGTACTACAAATGATTATTTTAACTTAGAAGGACTATCCATCATCTATATATTAATACGATAGCGTGTGTGTTCGTGTGTCACGCTTACATCAAAAGCTCTGCGTATCCTAGATTTGTCAAACCATTCAAGTCACCTAATTTTCGTAAAACTTATACAAGTATTTCCCTTTGGCGCAACGGTTAGCGACGTAGGATTTTGACGTCGGCCCGACTGGTTTATAGTTCGATCTCACCCAACCTCTAAGATTGTTGTTTCTACATCAAAGGGGGAGGTCGGGGGACGACTGGGAAGACACATATTAATACGATAGCGTGTGTGTTATTTTGTGTGTCACGTTTACATAAAAAGCAACGACCTTCCGAACATGTGTATGCTATTCATGAATTGGAGGCAAATTTAATTTAATCTAAAGCATTTACAAAGTAAGGTTTAGTCGTCAAAATATAACCTTCACTGGAAATATTGTATAAAATGAAGTTTTGTACATTGTTTCATGTATTGTTCATTTTACAAAATAAATATACAAGTCAAATCTTATCATATTTTATTCAAACATCTATAGGTTTGAAACACGATAATTAGTATTGAAAACATCATTTGGTGTAATTTACACGGGCCTCGCTAGTTATATATTATTGTCTTTACTTGTTACGCGAGTTTTATGCCTCGTGCATTTTTCCCCATAGTCTAAACGGTATACATTAGGCAAGTCACGAATCCCTACACTGAAATAGGGACAGTCCCCCATCTATTAAACGCATTCACACATAAAAGCTGTTATTCTATGGTGCTAAGAAATTCCGAAGATGTAGACTGCCGTGTGCAGTTCTTGCCAATGTTGGATGAAAACATTTAACAGTGAGTGAGTAATGCCTAGTTTTCTTTATATCTCTCGTCCTCTTTCCTTTTCTCCCTCTCTCTCCCTCTCTTAATACCTGTAAACTGTCAATCTACGTCTATCCATTCTCTATGCGCATAACTAATACGCTTTCTTGCTGTTTTATTCAGTTGAAACATTGTCGAACATACCCACACATCCAAGCAGACATCCATCATGTAAGGTTTTCCGACAAGCCTTTATTAGATTTTGAATATATCGGGCCAAGCTTTTCAAAAGCATTGACGAGTCGGAGATAACAACGCCCAAAGGCATTAATCTAAATCCCTACTAGATTCAAGATATGGCCAGCTTCCAAACGTATTTGAGCAAAAGGTTTGCGTGATAAAAAAATAAAATAAATAATGCATTAGTTATTAACCGCCCGAGGAGCATCTTCCAATTGCCATTCGAATCATAAATACTAAGAAGAAAAGAAGGGAAACTTTCTTTACACTTCTGGTCAAATTCTATTGACGCTTTCTTTTCATTAATCTCGACAAGAATTTATATATGAAATTGCTTGCGTTTAGCTGCGGTAGAGCCTAATCTCTATATTAATAACATTTTGTGACACCTTCTCATGCGTCTGTTATTTTTATAGCCTAAATATTATGGTTTAAATATTATTATATTTTATTTACTATCACCTGGTTATTTCTTTAAATGAAAAATGCATTCGCTTAAAATACGAAAATAAACTTTTTTAAAACCTATTACAAATAATTTAATTACATAATAAAATCTACCTAAATTGTTTTTCGTTTCTTCTTTAAAAATCAGCAATTTTAATATTTAGTTAATGGTAACAAATAAGAAAAAAAAATTACTTGACGACTCTTCGACATATGAAATGAATTCGAAAGTATTTAACCTGTCGAATAGATAATTATTTTTTTGTCTATAAAATTCTTACCAAATCATAACTTATCAAAATATTGTAAATATTGGAAGCTATTTACACCAAATAATTTAATAGATAGCTAAGATTAAAAGAGCATTATTGAAAAAAAAAGACTTAAAGTTTTATAACAATTTCGTTCAATTAATTATTTTAGGCATGGTACACGCCGAACTGAGGTATTATCCGACCCTGTCCCAGTTTACAAAGTCTTTTAGCTAGTGGGACAAATGAGTCATTCCCCTTATGTTTCTTTATTTTCGGTATTAGAAATCCTCCGAGATGCCTACTCTCTAGTTGTATTTTGTCCTTCGCCCCAAATAGTACCTATCTTAGAGCACACCACAAACCCTATGCTCCTGAATCCCATCCAACGTTTTTGTCTCCCCACTTTGAACATGTCTTGCTTGTTTCGGCTCTTGAAAAAAAATCGGTAAGCAATGAACATATCATACCTAGATAGATCTAGGAGAGTCCTACTAACCACCGCACTTAGTATTTTATTTACAGCAATATCTGTTGTTCTTACCATCCTCCACCGATGAATTTGTCATATATTTTTCGTAAATAAAAAAACGCTAAACAATTAGAGATACTATTAAGTAGGTTTTACCTATAGAGTGGGTGGGGTATATTGGTGACCGAAGCTAGTTTAGAGAATAGACCAAGAGGGCGACAGGCCACCACCAGCCGACCTCAGACAATATAGGCCTTATGTCACATCTGATTTTACCAAGAAAAAATACTATACTGTGAGCTTTTTTGTAAAATGTAAAAGATGAATAATATAATTTAATAACAAACGAGTAAAAAAAATAACTTTAAATATTCTATGTAAAGAAATAATTATTAAGTAAAAATAGAAACAACATAGCAACCATGAAAGTTAAACAACTGGCCAGTGTTAGTATATAAAGAAAAACGGTGCTTGTACAGAGAAGCGTACATATGAAAAACGCTGAAAACCGCAGTTTCAATTAAATCAAACGGAAACATCTTCGGTATACTTATGTATCAAGTAAAAATAAGTTTGTACACCAAAAATTAGCAAAAACTATCGAGTAGAATTGTAATAAAAATAAAAATCCGTTATATCGTTTAATCGGGTTTGACCATTGATTCGAGCGAAAAGCACCGTATCAAAATTGTCGTCTGGTACAAATCGGCTCGCCATCTCTCGGGCGTTCGCGTAGGATAACCGAACGCTTCCGACAAGAAACTCACTTGGTCAAGATCGATATAAGTACCCATTAATCATGAGAATAAAAACAAACAGATGTCGTTTTAAGTCCTGTGTATAGAACCCCCAAAATATAACGACTTCTAAAGTGAGAACAGCATTATAAAAAGGTAACTAGAATAAGTCAAGGTAGGGATAAACGCGAGTCTTATCTGCGCCTAATTTACTCATTTTGTAAGAAGTATGACTTTAAGTTATGCCATGGAAACATTGCTAACTCAAAATTGTTTTAATCTGAATAAGCTGAAATTTCACATTATGTTTAATGTTATTGACGAGCATCAGATACACAAACACAATTTGGAAAAATCAGAAGTTGAAATTCCATAAAAATATTATATAAGATTCGGGACATCATTAGCTAGAATACCAGCCAAGTAGCAAGTCTCTACAATGAAGAGAATCGAAGTCACTGCCAAAAGTGTGACTTCCACGTTTTTCGTGACCTTGACCATTGACCTAGATATCACAAAATTATATCAGTTCTAAGTTAGACAATGAACGATATTTAGACCAAGTTTCGTGACGATTGGCCAAGCAATGTGAACGTTAGCCTATACACAAACAAACACAGCCGACCGCAAACATAACCTTCTTGGCGGAGGTAATAGTACGCTTCCATTTAATTTGCTAGAAAAGAAAGACATGCACACACTTTAATACCATTTTTAATCTGTTGAGTAGACACTGAATCGAATAAATCTTTTAAATCAAGCATATAATTCAGTTTCCTTTCATGATAATCGTTTCTGTCGCCAAAGAAAGCAAAAGTGTTTATGTTATTTTTTGATATTATCACAACCACTTTTTATTTGGGCTAACTGTAATCTGTTATGAGAAACACATACTGATTTGTCACTAATCGATTCTCTTGCCAAGCGACTAATTTTATTACCGTCTTGAATAAATGGCCTTACCGGAACTTTCAGATTTTCGTATGAAACTTTACAAAAACATTATTTTTGTAGCTTATATGTGATATATTATTTATTGTATATGTTTATATCTTATTCTTACATAATATAAGCACGTATCAGTAGACTTGGCTCAGCACAAAGTGTAGTATCTGTTCCGATGGATGCTCACTCTGTAGACCAGTGTTGTCTTGGCCTTCGGGCCTTGATTCCGCCGGTCTGAGGTACTGTCCTGTGCAGTTCTAGGAGGTCCACCCTCCCAGGCTTTGCCTCCCCTCTTTGGGGGGGAGTAAGTTTATTGCTTACTGCCTGAGGCGCCCCTACCGGGGAATGCTGACGGGGCTGCACATGCAATTTTTAATGGCCAGAGTGCTCACCTTCTCGGGCGCTGGCTTTTCAAACCCCACTTTCCCGACCCGAGCTTGGGTCACATCTTACCTTGTGGGAGTAAGATAAACCTGGCCTTGTGCCTAACCACCTGGGGAGGTAAATAAAAAGTGTAGTATATGTTCTGATGCTACACTTAGTATATTCTGTGCTTGGTCGATGAAAGAGAAATATTGAGGCAATTTTTATATTTGTTACAATCCAGAGTGCCACTCTGTGGTGAGCTGGAGTTTCCCTACATAAAAAAACAGACCTTGTTTCTTAATTCTATCCTCGTGAGAAGCATTTAACTAGAAACTACCGACTTATCTTTCATTATGAATAGATTTACTATCTTAGACGGCTTCAATCATTTTTCTTATTCCAACTAAAAATCAGTTCCACCCTTTGATAAAATAACGACTCCTGCGTACTAATTATTTACTAGACGTCTGGCGGCTAAAAGCGAAAATTATTGCTTACTTAGAAAGACAAAAAATAGATATTCCATTACTCTGTATTCAAATTTCATGTATATGAAATAAGAAGATATATGTGTCTGACTGTCTTTTCATGCAATTTTCTGTCTTGTAGTATAAAAATGCATTTAAAAAAAATCTTATATCACTGTTGTCATCTGTGTGGATATAGACAATTTCGCAACTGATTCTCTTATATCTTTCACTTATACTGATCGATATTCACAGCAATAAACTAGTTATTTTATTCGGTAGTTTAGTTAACAATTTCTAACGCCTTCAAGATATGGACACCTACTTGCCCATTTCAAATCACAAGCCAATTCGGTAATCGATAAAACTAATATATAAGCAAAAACTTCAAGCAAAGGATTGATCAACTATGTCGATATTTCGAAAAATATAAAAATAAAATAGAAAATGAAGAAGTACTGATTATAAAAAAGAAAATAGGATAGATAAACGAAATTAGAATACCCCCCTCAAGAAGTTAATAGAAGATAAACCGAAATATTTGATCTACGATAGGATAAAAAATGTTATGTATATATATATATGGGAAATGAAAAAGGAAAAGCAAAGAGATATATTTTTATATATTCATCAATATTTCGTCTTTATTGTAAGACTTCCTCAGGATGATAATTTTAAGAAAAATGTAATGCAAGTACATCGAAATATTTGGTTGACATGATGGGCTGATGAGGAAAAGTAGTAGCCGTGGCTACTAATAGCGCTGGACCAGGGTCCGGGCTGCGATAAATCAGTCAGTAGCAGAGAGTGAAAATAAAAAATATCTCTTGGTTTTTCCATTTTTCATTTCCCATTACGTCGGATTACTCTCATCCTTCGTTTCTTATATATATATATATATATATATATATATATATATATATATATATATACAACGCACAGAAACAGCTTAGTAAATGATTCCCTACTTCTAACACACAATATAAAATGTTGGTGTTCAAATCTCGTATGTATATTGCAGAGTTAAAGCTGAGTTATCCTTTTTGGAAATAATTTGATTCAGGGCTACATGGTGCTACGGTCGAGTTATTTTGTAGTCTTTTGCCCTCGACTACACCGCGGTCATGTAGGAAACACCAATACTCTATA
Source organism: Sepiola atlantica (assembly GCA_963556195.1). Lineage (NCBI taxonomy): Eukaryota > Metazoa > Mollusca > Cephalopoda > Sepiida > Sepiolidae > Sepiola > Sepiola atlantica. The sequence continues at coordinate 12,562,608 of OY744536.1, read as the reverse complement.
TTTTATTGGCGCGATGTTACAATTGGATTGACCTTCAATCTTGTACTTTTTAGCATGATTTTAAACGACTAATACACTTTCTTCGTAAATTCTCTTGGAGCCAATCACCACAGTTGAGATGTAAGTATGTCACATTACTTTACATACATTCGTGTATTACCCTTTTGTCACAACAATTTTTATTATTATGGAACATTGTATAAGTTAGGTTGTTTGTGTATATATTCATGTCATCTGTAACATTCAATTAATGGGTAGCAATCAATTATATATTAATATAATTATTATATTAATATAAACATAGCGGCGTTCTCCTGTTATCTCTCTTGGTTGTCACAATAATTCATTGAAAAATGACAATTGTTTCTCGCACAAAAAACTCGTGTAAACATATACTTACCAGGATCTTTGATTCATGCACTTCATACAGCTGATTAGAAGATCATCAGATCACTTCCGGAAGAAAAATCCTTTAACAAAATAAATAAACAAAAACATGTAAATAACTTGTTTCAATTTTTAAATCTTGCAACAAAAATTAAATACAACCATGGTCATTGGAATTTAAAATACTATTGTTTACTTATATCTGCTATGTAAAGAAGATAACAAAGAACAGGACACAATGTAAGAGGGTAACTGACTCATAAAGAAAAAAGCTAACTACGAAACATGTAGAACTAAATCAAAAGATAGCAGCAAAAGAATGACGACTGAGACGATACAGATACGAATAGGAACAGTAATAACGAAAAAGGACCTTTGAAAAAACTGAAAGGGTTTTTTATCAAAACTTAAATGAAGTAATAACAAGAAGAGAACCCACTGACCCAACGGTAACTAAACGTCTCGAGAGTTAGATATTGGGGCAGCCTCAAGACCACAGTAGAACTCACAGATATATTAGAAAAATCACAGAAGAACTTCAGGAAATTTAAATAGGAACAGAAACAGAAATTATTGAAGAAACTGTCAAGACAACCCTAATGAAAACGGCAAGTTCTAAACCGCCAGGATAGTATGGAATACATGCATACTAGTTTTAAAAAATCACGATTCTACATTAAAGATAATGCAAAATCTACCAGAATGGATGATAAAACGAGGAACTACGGTAATACAGAAATACGCCGAAAAGGTAACGATCCCTAGCAACTACAGACTATTATTAATATTATCCAGAAAGGAATGGCAACATAGAGACTAGAATTGGCAACCCCTGACTAAGATAGGAATACAGACGCATATCATGAATATACTCTTTGTCACCACTGCTGTTTATCATAGTCATTATGACTTTCTACTACATAATTGAGAAGAATGATACCGAATACAAGTTTACAGATACAGAACAAAGAATAAACCACTTCATGTATATATATATAACCACTTCATGTATATATATAGACGACTCGAAACTTTTTGCAAGAAGCAACATAAAACTGGAAAAGCTGATAAACACGACCAGAATCTTGAGTCAGAACATTCAAATAGGGATTCGGAATAGAATAGTGTACACTGCTAGAGATGAAAATGGGAAAACTGGAGACAGCGATGAGCATGGAATTGTCTAACAAGAAGAGATGAGTGAGCTTGGTGAAGACAAGAGCTACACACATTTGAGTGTTCTGGAAGCAGACACAATCAAATCAACGGAAATGAAAGAGAAATCTGGGAAAGAATACCTGAGAACAAGGAAACTCTTGAAACGAAATTATATCGTATAAATCTAGTTAATTGAATAAATACATGGGCAGTATCACTAATAAGATACACTGGACTATTCATAGGCTGGACAAAAGTAGAAATTAGGCATCTTGACCAGAAGACGAAAAAACAAATGACAATGCACAAGGCACTACACTCGAAAGATGATACTGACCGACTCTACGTGAAAAGAAACAACGGCGAGAGAGGACTTGTAAGTATAGAAAACTGTGTGGAAGACACACAAAAGACTTGGAATAATAGATAACCCAGAACACAGAAAAACTGGGCATTGCAGCAAAATACACAATTAAAATGAGCAATACAAGAAACAGCGAAACCAGAAAAAAAACTGGAAAAGTCGGAAGAGAAATAGCTACACGGACGATTCATAAGTATGATGAAAGAAAAGAATCATAAAAACACCTAGACATGGCTAAGAAAAGGACACCTGAAGATTAAAAGGAATCGCTACTGACAGCAGTACAAGACAATGCGATACAGGGCCGGCGGGGCAGTTATAAAAGTGGGGGGCCCTCCTAAAAGGTGGGTGGCCCGGTTAAACACATGCATATCGACTTAATTATTGATGACCGTAAAGTGGGGGGGGGCAAGTAAAAAAGTGAGGGGGCTTGAGCCCCCCCCCCGCCTGCCCCCCGGTGCCGCCGTCCATGCGATAAGAACTAACTACACCGAAGCTAAAATAGATTACACCCAGGAAAAGAGTAAACGTAGACTCTGTATAAAAAGAGACGAAACAGTAAATCATATAAGTGAATGAAGCAAACTAGCCCCCCTCCAAATACAAGAACAGGCACCACTGCGTGGGAGAAGCAGTACATTGTGAACTATACAGACGACTGCATTTTTAACATAGAGACAAATGGTACAGACATCAACCGGAAACAGTACTGGAAAACGAAATCCACACAATCCTCTGGGACATGGAGAATCAAACAGATTAACTAATGCAAGCTAAGAGACCGGACGTAATAATAGTTCACTAAAAGGTAAGAAACTGGCAAATTGTAAATTTTGAAGTCCCAGCAGTCAAAAGAGTGAAGATCAAAGAGAGGGAACATGAAGCAAATACATGGAAATTGCCAAAAAACTTAAAATACATATTTAACATGAAGAAAGTCAATTTAATACCAATAATCATACGAACACTAACAATAATCTAGAAAAATATAGGATCAATATTAAGCGAAATTGAAATCAAAGGGAAAATTGAGACTATAAAACGGACAGCAATGATGAAATTAGCTAAAATCTTAAGGAACATCTTCGAATGCGGAAACCAACCTACATAAACTACGAACGCTAAACAGTCACAAGGTGGTTGCAATACAAATAAAATAATACTATAGGAAGAACACTACCACTTGAATCTAAGCGAACTGAAACTGCAAGAAATTTAATAACTGCCCCTTTTAATAAAAGTGATGACAGCAGCCTCATATGATACCACACAGATAGTCGTGAAAGGTCGAAGAGGACGGGAAGACCGAGGAGTGAAAGAACTAACAAGACTTCCATTGGTCGAGTTCTGGGAGTACTTGGACTATAGGTGTAGGGATTATTGCCACCAACATTTTTAAAAGGACCAATGTTAAGCGGCTGTTTCGATAACGCATATTTATTAGCTATAGTTATCGAAAGAGGTGGAGGGTACATGAAATCTGATGAGGCTGGTTGTCACTAAGACTCAAGGGAACACAACCAGTTTTTATCAGGCAGCTGTGTGAGCACTCCTAGTGAGTACATAATAATAATGACTATTATAATAATAGAGATTTGGTATCTAAAACCGAAACTATACTATATTTTAATGCTCAATTCAATTTACTCTAGGATTAATTTGATATACTTGTAAGAGTGTTCGCTAATGGGCTGGTTGACTAAGGTTACATCTTTAGTCGTATGATACCAAAGACTAAAAACAGATGGTACTTGGTGCCCCATTACTAAACTCTAGAAACTTTAAGAAAAATATCAAAAGTAAATGCATTACTCAAGGGAAAGGAGCAACGACTGCCGCTACACCTCCGTGTAGTATCTAATAGAAAACGGAGCGTTCGGGTCGCCCCTGACTATTGTCGACCACTTAACTTCTTTTTCTTACCTGTTCCAGACTAATATACAACATTCAATGCTCCATTAAGGTGGGTATTGTAGTATTAGAATAACATACTCGCAGGCAATATCTCCTCCATTTTTGAAGACGGCTACTATGGTATATGTTCTGTTGTCATGAAATTATCTTCTGAGTCACCCCCTCTTTTCTTTTGCGGGGAAGAGTATAACATGTGTTTGTTTGTTATGATACTATCCCTCCAACGCCACCTACTCTGTTTTATTTTTTTTTTTGGGGGGGGGGGGTAGGTTAATGTATTATCTATTCTGTGGTCTCGATACTAACCTCTAAGGAAGAAAACAACAAAAGATGCCACTGAAGAGTAAACGCAAAATTATTTGCAATGGTTATTAAAAGAGGTGGAGAATGGTGGGACTCTGGGGAGACTTGTTGTCACTCAGACCCCAGGGTAACACCACTTGTTATTGTCAGTGAATAATCACTGATACATACATGTGAACACCTCGGACGAGTAAATAATATTAACTCTGCCAAAGGGTAGATTTCACTGTCCTAGCAGTTCACCGTGAAGATCAAGGACGAAGAAACGAGAAGAACATTAGCGGAACCTGCTAGAGAACCGATAATGACTCCCGTGAAACTCCTAAAAAGTAAATAATAATAATAATAATCATAATAATAATGATAATAATAATAATCATAATAATAATAATGATAATAATAATAATAATAAAAAAAATAAATAAAAAAAAAAAAAAAAAAAATGGTACCAGCCTAGGCTGACCCCCACACAAAATATTTGCATAGGGTCAAGGAGGATGAGAAGACCGAGGAGGGAAAGCACACACCAGACCTCCACTGGAAGTGCAGACTGCTGGGAACTTGGGGAGGCTTATTGCCACCCAAATCCCAGAGAAGACCAATGATCCTTACCAGCAAGAAATCAATGGTAAACGACTGTTGTGATACTGCACATCTATTTGCGGTGGCTATCGAAAAGAGGTAGCGAGTACTGGAAATATGGGGAGACTTGTTGTCACTCAGACTCCAGGGAATACCACCGGTTGTCGGTGAGCAATCACTGACGATCTGTGTGAGAACTCCTAGGTTAATAATAATAATAACAATAATAATAATAATAATAATAATAATAATAATAATAACAAGAATGATGATGATGACAACAAAACAACAACAATAATAATAATACAACAACAACAACAATAATAATAATAATAATAATAATAATAATAATAATAATAATAATAATAATAATAATAATAATAATGATAATAATAATAATAATAATAATAATAATAATAATAATAATATTAAAAAGCCTAATAATAATCATCGTGATTATGATATGATGATGAAACCAGTCTAATCTGAAGATTAAATTTATTCATCGATATTCGAGAAAACTGAAAGGTCATTGAAATGTCAAAGACGAAAAATATTGTTTTGCGTTAGTCGTGTATTCCTGGAATAATTCAGTCCGTCGGCCATAAACGCAAAGAGATCGGCAACAACAAACTGATGATTGTGTGTGGGTGTGGGGTCTGTAATTCTCTCTGCAAGATTTAGTGATTCTTCTTATTTTTTTGCCTTAACATATGGTGAATAAATATTGATTATCAATTAAAATCTGAACGTTTAATTAATTTGAGGTATGTTCCATGCAGCCAGAATGTCCTGCTACCAAATAACAGATTGTTTGTCTCAGATTTGGACGTCGTTTTTTTTTTCATAGTTTCTGATAATGTGTTGTATGTTAACAGACTGGTGTTTAACTCTTCACGGAAAACGGTGAAAAATATATGCCTGTCTAGATTAGAGAAGGCAGGGTTGACAAGAGTGTGCATCGAGACAACACAAATCGGAAACAAGTATGGAATGACGTCATCGGCGACGTTTAAAGGATATATTTTTTATGGAGAAATTGACTGGGAAGCGGATCGAAACCAACGTATGAAATGAAGGTCTTACAATGATTAGTTAAACATAAGGAATAAATGAAAGTTCAATCTGTCGTTATCAGTCAAGTTAATTGATTGAAATGAACTGCGACTGGAAAAGTATCGATTAAGTACCCGAGAAGAATTCCTAATTTTTTCATGGTCCAGCACCCAGAGATATTCCACTGTACAGAGTAAAGAAGTATCTACTAGAGTGGATCGGGTAATATCACTGATATGATATAAGAATAAGGGATTTTTTTCTATGAATAGTAAATCCGTCTTATTTATTAATGGGGAATATATATATGTATATATATATATATATATATATATATATATATATATATATACTTCTTTCTAATATAGCAAGAGAAATCCCAGCAGAGTGCTCGATTAATTAAGAATTAAAGTTAAAAATTAAAGTCCAAACGAGAGTGACACGTGAGTTCACATTTCCGAAACAGATGACAACAGAAGCTGAAAAGAGCCGGATGGCTAAGTCCTTCTCTGCTTGAAACCGACGGTATGAATGTTGTACTAATTTTTCTGTACCAAAATAAATAAATATTACGCTCTTAATTTTTAATTTTTACTTTAATAATTAATTAATCGAGCACTCTGCTGTGATTTCTCTTGCTATATTACAAAGAAGTTACACAGCCCCTACAGGAATTACAGTTACACCCTGTTAGCCTTGTAGTCGAGCACTCTGGGGAAATATGCCAACACAACAGAGAAAAAAAACAGTCAAACAGGGATTTACCACCAAAACCCTGGGAAATGGAAATATACACTCTCGGATACTCAACCAAAATATCCCAACCCCAAACAACCAAACATACACCATGATCTTCCTGACTAAAATGGTGGAAATCATAGAAAGAATGAGGTGGAATGTTTTGAATACAGAACAGAGGCAGACAGAAAAAACACTACGGTCTAAAATCTGGTAAATATTCGCCGAAAGGAGAGGCCTTAGACAATTTTGAAAAATACCTACTTAGCATTACCCACAACCTAGAATTTACGAACAAGCAAAATCCATTTCAGAAGACATTAGCCGCCGACATACAAACTTAAAAGAGAAAATGGTGCACTAATATTCTCCAACAAAAGCAAAAACATTTATAGAATGACAAAAAAGGAAAAAAACAGACTAAACCATTAGCTCCATTACCGATAAATATCAGTTAGCCGAGACGGATACATATAAGACCATTAATAATAAGACTACTAAAGTAGCTACTAGACTAGGCGTCGAATACAGAACTAACTACTTAGAAAAGAGGAAGGCTTTTGTTACTTTAAAAGACCACAAAAATAACTTCAGGAACAAGACTAATCAACCCAGCTAAAAGCGAACTAAGACTAGCAAGTAAATCATTTGTTAAACATATAGTAAATACAAATAAGGAAAAAACAAACTAAAGTCTGTGGCACAATACAAATTCAGTCCTAAACTGGTTTCATAACATAGCAAAGACACAGATGCAAATTCACACAATTAGACATAGTAGCCTTGTACCCATCCATAGCAAAAGACACCCTGGATAAGGCCTTAACCTTTGCACTCTCACACACAAACATCAGTCAACTAAAAAGGGACACAATATTACACGCAATACAACCCCTACTTTTCTTCGAGGGAAGGACCTGGGTTAAAAAATCAAACCCAAAGGACCCATTTGATGTTGAAATAGGGGACCTATGACAGTGCAGACATCTGCTACTTAGTTGGCTTGCTCATATTGGATACGCTCCAAAATAAATTTCCAGACCATTTATTTGGTTTTTACAAAGATGACGGACTCTGCCTGTCACGCAACCACAACGGGAACATACTAGATATATTTGAAAAGATTTAACAAACACCTTCCAAAAACCCGGTTTCAAAATCACCATTAAAACAAATTTAGACCAAGTAGATTTCCTAGATACCACACTGAACCTTATAAACAACACAAACAACCCTTTGCGCACACCCAATGAAACATTCCAATACATACACAAGTGATCCTGCCACACCCTCACTGTTTTTAAAAATTTAGTCAATAATATCAGCTAAAGAATTTCAAACCTCTTATACAGTCCCGAAATTTCAAACAGGCAGCACCCTATTACAACAGGGCGCTCCCGACAGCGGATCAGAGAAAAGATCTCATACACCCCCATCCGAGACCAACAACGGGGGAGCCGCAATAGAAGGAGGACGGTAATCTGGTTTTCCCCACCCTATTTTACCAATACCAAGACAAAGATAGGCCACCTTTTCCTGAACTTACTCGACAAACATTCCCCCCACACACAACCTGCACAAACTTTTTAACAGAAATTCTATTAAGGTTAGCTACTCCGATGACCCATCTATAAGAAAAACCATCTCTGTGGAGCCCAAAGCAATTGCAAACGTAGGCTGCTCATGCCAGGACAAAAATAACTGCCCCCTAGAAGGGAATTGCAAAATCGATTCCCTCGTATGAAGCCACCGCCACAAACCAGACTACCGGTAGAGCAGAGAAGCTTCAAGCAAATATTATACGCACACAGAAACACCTTCAGATACAGAAACAAGGCAAATACGGCACTCGCGACCCGGATATGGCAACTTAAATATGAAAAGACACCTTTCACCATCAAATGGAAAGTAATTGTGAGAAGACGATCCTTCTCTCCAGCCATAAATAGATGCCCTCTGTGTGACGCTGAAAAATACAATATATTAAGGGTCATCATTGATCCAAATACAGTCTGTTTGAATATTCGAGATAAAATCTTTAAAGGATGTATCCACAGGAGACAAGTACTACTCATAAACTGGACTTACCGATACACATAAAAGCCTAGTTACTACCCCTCTGCCAAATACATAACCCCATAATTGACCCATTAAATACCGACTTCCACTCCAGGATATTTTCCCAATCATCACTCCTCATAAATATATATAAAATGAAAAAATACGAACTAATACCTTAATCAACCCATATCCACACTACTTTTCAAGAGCAATAATTATAACTTTCCAAAAAATATTTATTCAGTCATTAAGAGGGTAACACCCCATTTCACAACATTATTATTACTCCCATAAGTCCCCCCCCATTTCTCGGTCATAATGCTAGTCTCCCATATCTCCCAAACAGATCGAATCTTGCCGACCCAATCCTTATTCTTATCACTAAACCAGTTTCAATCAGCATACCAATTTTACCACCTCCATAAGTATTCACTATACCTTAGTAAATAAAGTTAAATGCCAAATAAAAATAATTCAAAAACCCTACAGAGTTACTGCCCTTAGACTGCCCGGATGATATCTTTATTTAAATTCCTTTGGGATTGATTTAAAGTCCTTGAATCCAAGATTTAAACACGAATTTAATTTATGTTGTTAATTTTAACCTCTTTAATCCTTAAACCCATCTTCTTTCCCTAATTCCTTTAGAAGACACATCATTAAACCCCAATACATCATCATCATCATCATCATCATCATCATCATCATCATCATCATCATCATCATCATCATCATCATCATCATCCGGTTTATTTGTTGAATCAGGCCACAATTAATCCTCTGATGAGGGTGGAACCTTATTGTCTAGTCTCGAAATCTAAGTCTTCCTCTCCACTCCTGTCTTTGGCAAGGCTTGATGGAATCCATACCTATGGCCTTCCTATCACGTTTGACTACGTCCTCCCAAGTCAAGTTAAGTCTGCCATTGGTGATGTTCTCTGCTGGCACATTTAACTGTCGGACTTTAGCAATCCAGCCATCGCTACGCGCAATGTGACTCAACCAACGCAGTCTGTTCTTCCGCATGATGTCCGCAAATATATCATACTCATAATATTGACTTACGGGATTTATATTTTTTAATTTTTTAATTTAATTTAATTTTTTTTTTTTTTTTTTTTTTTTTATATATCTTTAAATCTTCTCCGGTTTAAATCTCAACTGTTACTTTTCAACATTATCCTTTTTTTCAAATCTTATTAAACCTTCATTACACTAAATTTAAACAAACATAAATAACAGTCTAAGCAAATAACGCGTCCAAACGAGAGTGACACGTGACTTCACATTTCCGAAACAGATGACAACAGAAGCTGAAGGGAGCCGGATGGCTAAGTCCTTCTGTGCTTGAAAGCGACGGTACGAATGTTGTACAATTTTTTTGTACCATTATATATATATATATATATATATATATATATATAATGCATTTTATGTAATTATTTTTTTATTGGTGATGACAGCGTTTTTTACGTCTTTTACTATTATTTCTTCTTCTTTTGTTCACTTCCTAAGTAATACAGATTCATGCAAAAGATTGCATCATTAGTCGCCTTTAACTTTAAAGAACGTAGTTTTCGTTAGTATATATATATATATTAGTTTAATACGTACATACAAGTAATCCATGATGTCAATTGTCTGGCGTTTTACCCACGGACTATGGAGCCTTGAATGGAAATATGTACGATTTATATCACCTAAATATTTATTGTGTTTTATGCAATTGGTTTTATATCTGATGGTAGCGTTTGTCAATTAAAAAAATTAAAACATGCACTGTCTGTTTACCATGATAATGTTTTTAAACCGAAAATTCGGATTTATAAAACACAAAAGGAAAATAATAGTAAATACATTTTCATTTTTGGATATAAATTAACGCGTATGTTAACTGGTTTATCAAAGATTTTCAAATATATATGTATATATATATATATATATATATATATATATATATATATATATATATATATATATATTATCCATTTTATGCTTACTTAAAAGTAACCCACGGACACACACACATATATACATATATATATATATATATATATATATATATATATATATATATATATATATATATATATACATTTTTTAATTCTTCGCCACCACTCACTTCTCGCAGCCTAGACTCTCCTCCAGCGCTCACAGTAGCCGCGGCTACTACTTTTCTTTATCACCCCATCATGTCAACCCAAAATTTCGATGTAGCTGCATTACATTTTACTTCAAATTATCATCCTGAGGAAGTCTTACAATAAAGACAAAACGTTGATAGATACATAAAAAATATCTCTTGTTTTTTTTTCTTTTTTCATTTCCCATATATATATATATATATATATATATATATATATATATATATATATATATATATATATATATTGATATTTAATTTTGCAATTTTCCATATAACTTTTTCATAATACAGAGGTTTTACAATAACTCGATAGTGTAGAATTTGAGCAGTAATTAACATCTTTAAAAACTTTTATAAACATATTTACAAATAGCTAACAATTAAAGCAATTACGCTATATGGATAACGCACATCGGACGAAGATGGCACGATTCGTATGTTCGGATGTAACCTCGCCCATTTAATAATATAATTAGGAAAATAAATGAAAGACAAAATATTTAAATTACCAATCTGAGAGTTAAATACCAAGTTCGAGTTACTTTCGATTTTCTTTGTATTTTATTACTAGTTTCAATATAACTACTCCATCGACTTCACTCCGCGAATTTAACGATTAAAACGTTGTTCCTAAATTAAACATGGTTTTGCTAACGTAGGCGTGACAAAACGATGAAAATGCTATTTAAAGCTTAAGGTTCAACGACTGATTGACTGACCAATCATAGTATGCATATAAAACTGCGTTTTTAAAGTAATCCACGCTGTTACCGAAACACATTCTATTTCAAACTTAAGAGGAGAAGACTATCGCACAAACGGAGCCCCGTACAAAAACGTCTGGATACATATAGATATGATTTTTCAATATTTTTATATTAATGGCTCACCGTTTACCAAGGCCAATAGCTACTAGAGTATAATGATTAATGAGATTGGCAGTTGGATGTTGGAACAGTACTATGAAAGGATTAAAAACGATGTTTGATTAATTCAGAGGACGGTTCGACAGATATTTGTTTAAAGTGTACTTGAAAAAAACATGTTGTAGTCCGCAGAGAAGCAGTCTCGCTAGTAAGTGTTTCGGGTGTAGGACGTTATTGGAAAGAAACTCTGCCAGTGGAAATTCCGTTTGGTTCACACATAGCGACGAAGGAAAAGTTCTTTGCAGTGCTGGTGGATCGACGAGTTTTTGCAGTTAATATTTTACAGGGGGACCAAAGATCAGCGCTCAGTCGAACACCTTTCATTGACATGACGATAGAGTAGAGAAAGATTATACTTTTTAATGTTATACTAAATAGTAGATATATGGATACTTCGAGCAAGTAAACAATGTAAAATTGTTTACTTTCTCGAATTACCCATCTATTACACGAAATGACAATTTTTGGTGAAAATAATGTAGGCTATAACCATAGAGCCGTGAAATGTTCCACTTAACGCTTCGACACATCTCTTATAGCAGATGCAGTAAAACTTGATAAGTAATTGATATTTAATGATCCGGCAAGTAAGAATAGACTTTTTAAAATGTTATACTAAATAGTAAATAGATGGATAATTCAGGCAAGTAAATAATGTAAAAGTGTTTACTTGCTCGAATTACCTATCTATTACACGAAATTAACATTTTTGGTGAAAATAATGTAGGCTATAATCATAGAGCCGTGAAATGTTCCACTTAACGCTTCGACACATCTCTTATAGCAGATGCAATAACAATTGATAAGTCGTTGATATTTTATGATCCGACAAGTAAGAATAGACTTTTTAAAATGTTATACTAAATATTAGATAGATAGGTAATTCGGGCAAGTAAACAATTTAACATTGTTTACGTGCTCGAATTACCAGTCTATTACACAAAATTACAATTTTTTGTGAAAATAATGTAGGCTATAACCGTAGAGCCGTGAAATGTTCCACTTAACGCTTCGACACATCTCTTATAGCAGATGCAGTGAAACTTGATAAGTCGTTGATATTTTATGATCCGGCAAGTAAGATATAACTAGTCAATATCTACCCAGTGTAGGGTATGACGATTCCCGCGTCATGGATATATAACAACGGTAAATGATTTAGCGATCACCAGTTGATATTTCTATTTAATTTATTCATTGACCGGGAAAGATGGGGACAAATAGCGTATCAAATTAATCATACCCTGCAGGACGTACTCCATCGTGATATCCAACATGACAATAATCGACGATTATCTGACCAGATTGTTTCCTATCGAAGCATGACGCTTCTCTCGACGAATGAAAAAGCTTTTAACGTTTAAACAATACGTCACGAAAAATGAATAATTACTGACGGTCAATAGAGGATCTTTTCAATTATATATGCTGTGTGAACGGGAAATGTTCCGCTTCACGCCTCGATAAGTCCAAAATAGCAGATACATTAAAACTGAATAGGTTGTTGTTATTATATGATCTGATCAGTAAGATATGACTGTCAATTACCAACACTTGTCTCTCTTCGCGTCTTACGCATCATACATTTATGGTATTTCCGTTTGATCTTAAGTACATAGAAGAAGAAATAGTTCTTCGCAATTTTGGTAAAAGTGTTCTTGCTGAAAACACTTGCCATGTCTATTTTAGTATTTAGTCACCGCTTATCAAGGCCAAGTGCCACTCGACGATATCCTTGAGTGGCTATTGGTGTCATATGAAAGGCGAGTAAAACTATTATAGCTCTGCCATCGATCAATAGTATACACCTATTACTTATGGGCCGACTCTTAACAAGTATCTGTTAATATTTGACTTGAAGACGACCGGGTTGTAATCAGCAAGGAAGAACGAATTAAAAAGAAACATTTGTTTGTTCACCCCAAACAAGGCAGGCTACCACTGTAGACAAAAGTGGCTACTGAGAAAAAGGGTGAAGTTTTTTTTGTGAAGGGGGGGCTCAACCTAAATTTGGAGCTACGCAGCGAGATGTTTGTTTACATTAGTTTAACATTTCTGCATGCCAGTACCATCAGGAAAACAGGGAGCAGGGAGGGAGTTCCAGAGTCTCAGCAGCATGAGGAAAGAAGCTTTTGGCGTAGAAAGCTCTTCGGCATCTGAGGACCTCTACAGTTAATGGATGAGATTTGGCAGATTGTCGGGTTGGTCTAGTGAATTTGCGTCGTGGGGGCACCAGAGCAGCAAGTTCATCAGAGCACAATCCATTGAAGTACTTGTAAAACAGGCACAAGGAAGCAACATTGCGGCGATGGGGCAGGGGCTGGAGCTTGGTGGATAGTGAGGGACCTATTAAGCCTATTTAGTTGGCGACTCTTTTCGAGACCTTGTTTAAGAGGGAGAGACTAGTGGATGATGTCCCGGCCCAGATTTTGCAACAATACTCCATGCATTAAATTATTAACGCTTTACCTAGAACTGCAATGATTCGTTCTTTTTAGAATCTAACTGACTTCACGTGCTTGTTCTCGGCTTCTATTTGAAATGATTTTCTTTTCATTTGGTTTTGTACCCTTAACGTGATTCGACGAATAATCCGAAACGTTGATGATATATATTGAACATACAATGTGTTTAACAGGTAGGAAGTTTTTGCAACACACTTCTGTCTCTAATATTTCCGCCTGACGCAAGGAACCTGGAGGTCGAAAGGAGGTCTTTTTTCGATGTGGTAGGAAAAGGAGTACGTGCTGTAAATGTCTAATAAAGATTCATCAAATATTGGAGATCACCCGATCTTAAGTGTTGTATACTTACAAAAATCCAATTTAAAATATAATGTAACAGAAATAACCATTACATACTTATCGACAAACACAGCTTATACCTCTCTTTCAACACATCTAAAAATAATATAAGAATGGCGCAATCACTTTACAATTGGAGTAAGTCTATATATGTTTCCTTACACGGATATGAAATTACTGTCTGGCTGAGCAATGGTCCTTTTAAGTCATAGAAGATCCACCCTCCCAGGCTTTATTTTCTCTCTTTTAGAAGGGGTTTATTTATTGCAAATTGTATAAAGCGTCCCTACTAAGGAAATCCTTCAGAGCGTTTGATGCATTTATAGTAGTCCAGCGTGTACTAGTCCTCATGAGTTGGCTTGTCAATACGTCACTTGACCTTGTGCCTAACCTCCTGAAGAAGAGGTAAATAAAACTCATAGCATTTATTCACAATTCTAGATACTGATTAATAATTTAATTTAAAATTGGCTCACTATACTTATATCCTCATTAAATGGCAGACATTGTAAATAAATGTCTTCTCTATCATGCTGCGCTGATGCTCACGCCATCTTGTGGCCACTCACGGAATTACGAAATCTAAACAATTAACAACAAAGATAAACAAGTTAATTAGCTCATAGTTTGGCAATTTTATTCTAGGGAATTGTCGCGAAATTACCGGATTTATAGGACGTTAATCAATAATGTTTTTTCGGAATTCATAATACAACAACGTAAATACATCTATATTAATAATCTATATGTGCATATGGGTGCCTGATATACGTCCTCGAATTCGTGTGAGACTATACAATCTAGAGATGAGGCAATTTAGAAGAATAATTCTCTGCCTAGTGTCATCTTTACGAGATTGATTCCTGTGCTATCTTAAGTTCATCATATTTCACCGCTTGATACGAACTCAGAGGAGCTAGTTTTCATAATGTAGATATAAGCAAAGTAATATTTACTTCACAAATAAGGGAGGATGATAAAAGTGATTGCTGACTGAGCGGTCAAAGTGAAGTACTTTCCCAAGCGCACGAATTTTAATCCTGTACAAATCTCATATGTTTTTTCTTGATTTTTCATGTTTTAGCTCAATATATATATATATATATATATATATATATATATATATATATATATATATATATTAACATAGTTAACCCCAAACAAGACAGGCCGCCACTGTAGACGAAAGAGGATACTTAGAAAAAAAGGGTGAAGGTTTTGGGAGGAAGGGTCAACCTAAATTGGGAATTGCGCAGCGAGATGTCGGTTTACATTAGTTTTAAATTTCTTCATGTCAGTAACGCCAGGAATAAATGGAGCAGGGAGTAGGGAGGGAGTTCCAGAGTCCAGCAGCACGAGGAAAGAGGCTTTGGGAGTAGAATGCTCTTCGGCATCTGGGGACCTCCACAGTGAATGGATGGGATTTGACAGATTGTCGGGTTAGTCTAGTGAATTTATATCGTGGGGGTACCAGCAAGCTCATCAGAGCACAATCCATTGAAGTACTTGTAAAACAGGCACAAGGAAGCAACATTGCAACGATGGGACAGGGGCTGGAGCTTGGTGGATAGTGAAGGACCTTTCAAGTTGTCGACTCCTTTGAGATCTTATCTAAGAGGGAGATACTAGTGGATTATGCACCAGCCCAGATGTGGCAACAATACTCCACGCATGGGTGGATGGTGGCTTTGTAGAGATATAGGATAATGGCAGGTGTGAGAAGTTTACTGCCCACCTTCTTTGCAGCAGCCCTGACAATGTTTTCGATGTATTTATTCCAATTTATGTTATCTGTGAATGTTAGACCGAGGAGTTTGAATGATGAACTCTCAGGCTGGATGCTATTTGCCATGATAACTGGTGGTAGAAGAGGTTTCTTGTAGTTATTGAAGGAAAGTAGATTTGTCTTTGCGGCATTAAAAGTTATCAGTCATTTATGACGCCATTCAACTACGGACTAGAAGTCATTTTCTAAGGATTCAGCCATTGCCTCAGATATGTGCGCGTCGGTTTTGCCCACATGACGAGAGTAGAGCGTGGTGTCGTCAGCAAATATTCCTTTCTCAGTCACAATGACATCAGAGAGGTCATTTATGAAAATCAGGAACAGTAAACGTCAAAGGATGAATCCCTGGGGTACACCAGCATTGATGCTATATTGCTTAGAAAAACGACCATCAAGGACAACATGGAACTTTTCTTTTTGTTAGGAAGGATTCAATTACATTAAATATTTGTCCAGTAATAATATATGAGTGCAGTTTTAGGAGAAGCCCTTCATGCCAGACGTTGTCAAAGCGCTACTGCCCTAGCTTCACCTGCCTTGTCCAGTGTATGGTATATGCGTTCAGAGATGACCGTTAGGATATCTGCAGTAGATAGTGCTTGTATGAATCCCTATTGATGATTAGAAAAACGTTTAGCATTAACTAGGTGCCTAACTATCGCTAGATTGATTAATGATTCAAAGATATTAGCAAAGATCGGGAGTAGACTGATTGGGGGGTAGTTTAGAGGATCAGTTCTTTGTCCAGAATTCTTGTAGCCTGGTACCACAGAGGCAATTTTCCAACTATCAGGGAAACAATATTCAGTTAGGCATTTGTTGTATAGTTTAGAGAGGAAAGTGGCCAACTCAGTAGAGGATTTCTTTATTACTATTACTGGTATAAGATAAGGCTCACAGGCTTTGGAGGTGTAAAGGTTTTTAATGATGTCTCTAACTTGAGATGGGGTGATGACTAGGTTCTCAAGTGTGGCTTTTGTCCGCAATAGGAATTTAAGGAGAGGTGGTTAACTGAGTTCAAAGTTAAGTTTAAGGCGAAACGCTAGGCAAGTAGTTCAGCTTTATCAGTTGCCGTGCAAACAACATCGTTGTGATTTTATATCGGAGGAATTGTCGATTGTCCATTGTTCATCACACTACTGTAGATTTTCCAGAAATCACGAGTACCTAGTTTCTGTGACTGAATGCGTTTTTTTGTCATCTCTGTATACCTTCTCTTTGCAATAATTTTTTGCCTCTACAAATTTTTCTCTGTTCGCAGTTGACTTATGACGGCCGAATTTTCGGAATGCCTTCTGCCTGTCTGCAATAGCAGCTGCACATTTTTAGGTGAACCATTGAGTACAGTGGGGTTCGCTGAAGAATTTTCGCGTGGGGACATAAGCATCAATGCCTGCTTTGACCCATTCGCTTAGCTCATTTTCTCACTGATCAGCATGGAGTGAGAAGGTTACACCCCATGGGACGTCGCTGATGTGATCCCTAAGGCATTCAAAATCAGCCTGCTGATAGTTTGTCGTCGTTTGAAGCAACGGCTCTTCAGCTTTTGGACGAGTTTTTAAGGTGATAAATATTATTACCACAACGTGGTCAGAGTTTCCGAGCTGGCTATGGGCATTCACCACACAAGCCTCAGATAGTGAGGTCAAGAACAGGTCAAGAAGTGAGGCTTGCTGGTCCGCGCGATCAGGAAGGCGGGCCAGAAAGGTAACAGCCTGTGAGAGGTCGTAAGCTGATGATAAATTAAAAGTAGATTCCCAGCTGCATCAGTGACGCTGGAGAATCCCAAGCAGACATAGTGGTGCGAATTAAAATCCCCAAATACATGTATTTGGGCATTCGAGTCAGGTGAGAGTGCTCTATCTAAGCTTTCAGGGACAGAGTCAAGCAGGTTACAGTCCTGGGTCGAACCAGAACGATATAAGAAATATAAGTAACTAACTCTGTGATGTACGGTCAATCTAAAACACATGTAGGCTTAGTCATCTGATTCTAACCTATGTTCTCTAGTCAGGGGTAGGGTGTTCCGAACATAAATTCCTAACCCATGCACATGTTTGTCAGAGTCCTTACGGTAGAGTAGAATATAATCAGTCATATAAAAGTGGTGAGAGGTCTGAGGATTGAAGGTTCGTCTCACTTAGTGCAAGGATATCCGGGGAGTTTGTCAGAAGAAATGTTTCTAGGTCGTGAATCTTGGTTCTAAGTCCCAAGATATTTGTGAATGCGAGTCTCAAGGGCGGAGGAGAAGATGTATTTTGTTGGGTGTCTGGTTTAGGTTTGGTTTTCTTATTTTGTATATTCATGTTTGTTTTGAGATAGAGTAGGGATAGCAAAGTGGGTGTTTGTTTAGCGCCAATTAGCTCACACGACCAGTCCATTAGTTGTGACTTGGTCTATGGGGGTGGTGGCATCAGGAAAGCCCTACCGAGGATAATTGTAGGGTCAATTACAATGAGCGACATGCCACGTACAGTTACCCACGATATTCCTTAACTGTTGATGGGGCAGCCGTTTTAGCGCTACCTAAGAGGTAGAGCTCCTAACTACCAGTTGGAAACAGCAACCAGACAAGCTGTCTAACCTGTATCCTCAAGCTGTAAGAAGAAGAGCGTCCCAGACTAGTCTGTAGGATTAGTGACAAAAAACTTTCCCCAAGTTGCCCAGATATAGAGAAAGAGAGACAGTGTTCATTGCCCTAGTCAGGAAACAAGGCTAAGTAATAGGCGTGTTTAGAGGCGTCTCAGTGCTTGCACCTGACGCCTGGCTAATAGACAAAGTAGGAGTGCAAACGCCGGGCGATAAGCACAGCCCATCTACTGTTTAAGCAAATATAGGTTTGCAAACCGGATACTTTGTTCGAGATGCCAGCCCTAGAAAGGTTGTTGATCAAGACTAAAGAGTCCTCACTCCCCAACGGTTTGCTGCCAAGACGTAAATGGTTAGTAGCAAGGTTTTATTGTCAGAGTTTTTCTTCTATTAGATGGATACCCTGACAAGGTCTACGGGTCCAACACTCCGAGAGGGGATAGCCTGCGCGCGTCTACTGGTCGGGTATTTCCGAGCCCCCGCAGGTCGTTTATATATATACATTGTCAAAAATAATAAAATCCGTCTTTTTAATTATCCTTATCTTTATTTTTTCAATTTTTCTGATTGTTTTTTTTAATTAAAATTTTTAAAAAAATGTTCTATATATTTCACAGGTTTCATGAATGTTTTCGATTCTTCATCTAATCAAGGTGTACTCCGTAAAAACATGTTTACTTTTCTTTCCTTAAGCCAAAGTTTTTCAATCATTTCTCTATCTCGTATATTGAGCTTAACATATTTCACTATAGGTTCAATCCTCTAAAAATATACTTTCATTTATACATTTTATTATATATATATATATATATATATAAATATATATATATATATATATAAATATATATATATATTTTCAAATATTTGTCGTTCTTTTTTTAAGCATTGAATGATAAGTATTAAAATGACAATAAAAGCCCTTTACAATGCAAGACAAATTTATTTGTTTTTTTTACTTACTTAAGTAAAAAAAAGAAAGAAATTTGTCTTGCATTGTAAAGGGCTTTTATTGTCATTTTAATATATATATATATATATATGTTGGGGTACATAGACAAATTAAATTGATGTTATTTGTCAATAGAAAAATGTAAATAGAATTAGATGTAAGTCAAATTATAGTGCTTATCCCATGTTTGAATATGATAAATACATAGAATAAAAATATTTGTTTTCACCACGGAATGAATCAAATTTTATATATTGCCTGAAATAACTTTCCATGAAAAAGTTACATTTACAAATACATTTCGACATTAATTTAGGCCAAACTTTGATGTATGTTTCCAGAAACTTTAGATATTGACGTACTACTCTTTTTAGTCTTGTTTGATATTTTCTCTTTTTAAGGTCATTCATACAGAAATATTAAGGAATTTTCACGTTCATATTCAGATCTACTACCAATCATGTAGATCGGGGGTCGTTTTATAGGACGTATACATGTTTCGGTCTTGCGATTTTGTATTAAATACTCTAAATTATACACAAAAATTTACAGCAGACACTTTATTAAGTTTCAATTTTCTAAATTTTCGAGAACACTCTTACTCTAGTCATTCATAAATAATTTTAAATTCCCTAAATATATACACCGTGGAATATTTTTTTTCATTCAACTTTACTGGAAGAACAGTTCAATAGATTTACATTTATCGAAGACTTTCTTTCTAATAATCTGATAATGCCGCAAAACTGACCATATGTATATATATATATATATATATATATATATATATATATATATATATATATATATATATAGTGTGTGTGTGTATTAAGGCTGCATTTTTCATTTAGGCAAACATTGTTAGAAATAACAGAATTCGTCTGTTTAACATGTGAAACCTATTGAACATTTATTCATTTTTTTATTTTAATACAATAGACCATCAGGAAAAATTGAAAAACTAAACAAAAAGTATAATTAAACAGACAGATTCTGTTATTTTTAACAATGTTTGCATCAATATATATATATATATACATATATATATATACATATATTACTATATATATATTACTATAAATATATATATATATATTTAAATATATTAAACTAAATTAAAATTAAAGTGCATAAGAGATAATTAATAGACTATAAAGTCAAAACATAATAAAATTAAAATAATATTATTAGAATACTGAGAGAATTAAAAGAAAAACATGATATGATATTTCATTTTTACTTATAGTTGTTCGAAAAACAAACAGTCGTCTCATGATTACTTTTTAGTATCGTTATATTTTCTGTCCTTCATGTGAACTGCCATGAACCAGAGAGATAGATGGAGAGAGACAGAAAGTGGGAGAGAGAAAGAGAGAGAGGGAGAGAGAGGGGGTACAGAGAAAAAGTTAAAGTTGTGTTTTAAAAATAATGTAATAGCAAAAAACATTTTAGAAATATATAATAAACCCTGTTTGAAATTTTCAATTTTCTTATCCAGAACATCTGGTAATGCTGAGTAGTTCTGCTACTTTATAATACAACTGTTTTTGCCAATACGATAAAATATGAAGGAGAACGGAGCAAATAGATTTGAAGCACCCCAGAATCATCAATAAAACATAGCGTACATTTTGCATTAACACCGATATTTGTTTTATCTCCGGTTGAATTGTAACCTGAAACAATGTTTTATTAATAAAGGTTTTCCTTAAAAAAAAATGTTATTAATAGACTAAAAAAATACATAGTTTTTTACAAGCATGTTCTGTTATATGCGCATCTTTAAATAAAAAAAAAACAGTGTATAAAAAGATATACATGGTTTTATTTACAAAACGTGTTATTTAAGCAATATTTATAAACAAACGAATCAAATAATAAAACAATTACATCAAAAGATGCCGCACAAAATTGTTGTACAATTTTTTTAAATATTGGTTTGTATTAAATAATATGGTTTTAGACATTGAAGGTTTTACCATAAAATAGTTTATTCATCATAAACGATAAAACCGGAAGTTTAATATAAAAGATTCGGTGTTAACAAAAACTGCGTTCTTTTTGGTTGTTGATGGGGTACCTCAAGTCCATTTGAGCCAGAAAAAAACATTAAGTAATGAAAAAAAAGCTGTCATTCTCGCTCCTCTATGTTCATATCTAGAATAGAGAAATTGATTACGGCTTCAGAGTAAACAAATTCGGGAGAAAAACCATCCAAACACATATATACAGGAAAATAAAGAATGTATATGAATAGAATAAATATGGAAAGGCATAAACTATGAGTGATTATACTTAAGAGAGATTATAGCGAAATCACATTAAGTCTTAGCTAGCAAACATTCTGCTTAGCGTTTGCTAACAATTATGATCAGCACATGGTATAACGATAAGGATATGCTGAGGATGAATAATGTAATACAACTGTAAACCGAAGCACAGTTCCGATTTGTAATAAAATCGTACGTAATGGCGATGGACACAACACAATTATACAAATATCTGAACTGCATTGCGTATTTTAGGAGACAGATGTTGGTTACTTTGGCCGTGTATTCTCTTACTTCCGCTTCCTATATTATCATAAAAGACGCTTGAAATAGAAAATTACAGCATTGTCGATGACATGAGTACGAATATCATTGCGGATGGATATTAGTGGCGGTTTAGTAGAACACTCGATATGCGTATTGGTTGAAAATATGGATTCTAAATAATATTAGGTAGATGTTTAACATATCAAGTACAGATATTGCACATCCAAGATAAACGCAGCTAAATTGGACAATTTCGAGAGACATATTCCTGTTCATTTTCAGAATTGTAATATTTTATATTCAGTTGTAGACTATATCTAGACAGTATCAATTGTCACACAAACTATTAGTAATACATCTTATTTCGGAATCAATTTCGGTCTCTAAAGATACAAATATATATATATATATATATATATATATATATATATATATATATATATGATTATTTTTATTAACACAGACATGTACAAAATCTGCGACACCGGCATGTCGATGTTATCGATCAACAGCTATTATAAACTGAGATCTCATCAGGGAGAGTTAGAATCCGATCTTAACCTTAGATCATATTTGGAAAGAATGAAATGGAGAAAAAAAAAGAAAAGAAATTTTAAATTTCAAAATTTGGAAAGTCATGTGGTTGGGACTGTTAAGAATCAAAATGTTAAAATCAAAATCAAAATCAAAATCAAAAAATAATAAAAATATTAATATAAAAGATAATATATAAAATATAAAATATAAAATATAAAATATAAAATAAAATAAAATAAAATAAAATAAAATAAAATAAAATAAAATAACGGTGGTCCCAACCACGTGACTTCCTAAATTTTGAAATTTTTAACTGATGATTTATGTGCAATTCATGTACGTAAAAGTTTATAATTAAATATATATATATGAAATAACAATAATGACCCGTCCTATTAAGAAAGACGTAATGCAATATTCTGCATCCTCTTTACTGCTTAGGAAGTGGTAAAAATACTAAAACCAACGCTATTTCTATCACCAGAAATAGTGTTCATCTCCGCTGTCGCGTCAGATTTAGCAGGTCTTTAGAGAAGATGCGATATTAAACACAAATTAAGGAGTGATTCAACCGATTAAAAAATTGCTGCCCAGCAGCGGAAAGTTACCAGTGTCCTGGCAGAACAAAAACTGCTCGGGGTGTAGCTGTTGTTGAGAGGTTGCGAAAAAAGAGATAATGCGGAACGCGACGGTGGAGATGAACACCATTCTAAAACAAGACTACCAGAAGTGTTTCTGGCAGTAGATGGATCGGTGGGCTAAGTGTATGCAAGCACAAGGGGCCTACTTTAAAGGGGATTGGGGCCCAACCCCCATCACGTATTTGAGACCTTATTTCTGGCCTAAAGTCCGATTCGTTATAGATAGGCCTCGTATAAATAAACAATAGAATACAGAAACCAGCGACTATATATTTTTTATTCATCAATGTTTACACTCGTTATCATGTTATCCGTCGTTTCGTCATCCATCTAGAAAAACAAGGTACACACATATCCTGAATTATCAAGAATGATGTTTCACCAGCAGAAATAAACCAGAACAGCATCCTATTTTGGATGCTGTTCTGGTTTATTTCTGCTGGTGAAACATCATTCTCGATAAAAAAGAAACTTACCTTTGTGAACATTTGTATGGGTACAACGTTTTTAGAACACATATCGTGTTTATAGTCATGCTAGCACTATTTTGATCTTAGAAGAGCAACACGAAATACGTTTATTCTTCCCTATATACCCAATATATTATCTTACGCTATTTAAATATATATATATATATATATACAGGGTGGGCCAAAATAAGGGTCCTATCTTTAAATTTGAATAACTTGAATTTGAATAACTTCCACAAAATAAAAGTTAAACTCACCAAACTTTATGTGCGTGTAGACTGACCCTTCCGAGATTTTTTGAAATAAACAAAACAAATTTTAGCCGAAAAACACTTCTTAAAACTTACAAAAACTAAAGTATTGTTTTTTACACTGTTTTGAGTTTTTTAAGCAAAAATAATGTTTTCTAAATGAGGGTACGTTCCTTAGGGCTAATACGGCTCATGCTTGCTTCGGAAGGGGTCCTTTACTTATTCTAAAAAAAAAAATTTTTTAAATCAATAAATAAAAAAGTTATGAATTTTTTAAAATAGGACCCTTATTTTTGCCCACCCTGTATATATATATACACTCGCTTTTCTAAAGTTTTTGTTTAAAACCCTTTCTTTACAACTCGTTCATCTCTGAGCACTGAGTAACACATGGAAAGGAAATATCCGTATTGGAACACACTCTCTATTCACCGTATATTGCTTTGTATGGTGTTGTCTTCCTTACCTCAAAAGAGTCATCGAGAAAACACCTTTTTGAAATGATAGACGTCATTAAGAGGGTAAACTGAATCCTTCTAGCTGTCTATAGAAGCGTGTCGGATAGAAACGTGAAAAGGAACTAGATTAATATAGAGTTATTTTGACAGGACATCATTTAGTGTGTTGTTTTAATTAAAACAAAACATTGTTTTCGGCACCAGTTCCGTTATAATTTACCACCAAATGTTAGTGAGTAAAACACGTGCATTTTCCTAGAGCCCGGACAAATCTATTACTAGTAGTGAGGGAATAGTAGAATGCAACTAGCAAATAAGACGACCGTGGCCGTCTGAAATAAATTTGCAAACAATCCTATACCTTATAATAAAAAGTGAACGGTGATGTTTTTTATTTAGGTCACCAGAAATGATCACACTAATTTATATATTAAAAATTATATTGCTGGCGTAATTCTATGATATTATATGTTTTAGTAAAATATTTAGATAAATAACGAGTCGAGAAACTGCTGAAGCATCATTTTCTCTTTTCTGTCATTCTTGACAAATAGTGTATACTAATATAGAATATTTTTCAACAAACAACTGCACCAAATGTGTTTATATCTTAAACGTTTGTCTCCAGCCTGAGAGGCGGAGAAACAATATTATTTATATGTTTAGCAGTACATGAGTAATAACAATTTTAGTGCATTTTTTTTAATTTTATTTTTTTATTTTTTTATTTTATTCATTTATTATTTATTTATCATTATTATTATTTGTACTCACTAGGAGTTCTCACACAGATCATCGTCAGTGATTGCTCACCGACAACAACCAGTGGTATGTCCTGGAGTCTAAGCGACAACAAGTCTCCCCAGATTTCCAGTATTCTTCACTTCTTTTCGATAACGATGCGGTATCGCAACAGCCTCTTACCATTGATTTCTAACTGGTAAGGACAATTGGTCTTCTCTGGGATTTAGGTGGTAATAAGCCTCCCCAAGGTCCCAGCATTCTTTGCACTTTTCCAGTGGAGGTCTGGTTTGTGCTGTCCCTCTTCGGTCTTCTCATCCTCCTCGACCCTTTACAAATATTTTGTCTGGTGTCAGCCTAGGCCGGCACCAGTTAATAAAATAAAAATAAATAAATAAAATAATATTTAAAATAAATTAATTTAAAAAAAAAAAAAATTTTTTTTTATTAAAACGTTTTTTTAATATTTTATTTTATTATTATAATTATTATTATAATTATTATTATTATTATTATTATTATTATTATTATTATTATTATTATTATTATTATTATTATTATTATTATTATCATCATTATCATTATCATTATTATTATTATTATTATTATTATTATTATTATTGTTTTTTACATTTTCATGTACATTTATGTTAGATTTATGTACATTTATAAATTATAATTATATCCGGAAATTATCCGTGGAAATATCCGTAATTATACATTTATGTTACATCTTTTTTTACATTTTGGAGGCTTCTACAGAACATCGAAACGATATGAAACGTAAAAAACACGAACACAACTAACAAAAAAAAATTACTAAAAAGTATTTTTCAAACTTTCTAGTTTGCACTTTTTATTACTCACGGGAAATTCCGTTTTTTTCCTGACTAGTTTCCAATCAAAACAAACGGGCAGACTAAATGAAGAGCTAGATCAGACTCTGAAATTTGTGTAGTTGAAAGCGCTGCCGGTTATCGACTGAACGTTGTAGGAGACACGCGCTCCCAATGTTGGCTAAATGGGTCTTAATTTACCGATTGTCTGTAACAAGACAGACGGATGGGAAAGGGCGAGTTATCTCTAATTAGCTCATCCAATTACAGAAGTCTTTGTCCACAGAAACTGGCTTGAAAAGAAGTTTCAAAAGAATACGAAATAAAAAAGAGATAAATAGAAAGCAGGGACGGACGAATTAGACGCCGACGCCAACGTTGGAACTCAGTTAAAACAGAGAGTATTACTTATTCATATTACTTATTCATCTGTATCTTATTTGTATCAGAAGCAACGACATCATTTCTCCGAATCGAATTAGATAGAGACACTGTTAAACTTGCACACTTATGGTGAGAACTAGAAAAAAAATTAAAAAGAGAACAGTCAGCCATAGTTTATTCAAAGACCTTATATACAACTCTGAATCGTGGAGTGCATATGAAAGCACATTTACACAGCTTGACTCCTTTCACACGCCTTGCCACAGAAACATATGCGGTCACACGTGAAATGACAGAATTTCTAATGAGCATCTATATTCTGAATGTGAAATTGCGTTACGATCAATATTTTGTGAGGGTCTGTAACCGAATCTGCGTCACATTTCTGAAAAGTATTTCGCTAACATTATTAGGACAAAATGAGGATCAAGATCATGGACGTCATAGTCGAATTTAAGGTCAAAATAAAAAGAAAGGAGAAAAAGAATTATGTTGAATTGACATGTACAAATAGAAACATTTTAATCGTCGAAAACATCAACTAAGTCGGAAAATATTGGACAAAAAATTGACATTGTTTTAAAGAAAAATGTTGTTGAACAGTGGATCAAATTAAGCCACGGCGGATTATATCAGAAACTGCTCTATATGACGTAAACACATCTTGTTTAACGGGTGGACTATGGTGCCCGAGGGCAAAAAACGTCTGCCAGACAGCTTGCCCGGTCAGCAAGAGAGCAGAATCTGGAAGACTGGGTGAATATCCGTGCAAAGATGAGAGATTTGTTCATTTGCTAATTAATTCATCGAAAAAAAAAGTATTTTTTAAAATAAAATATATTATCTATACCATGGGAAGGAACGTTTTCCCGGCGATAAACGATATTATGTTTTTTGAACTCAGCATTTCGTATATATCAGATAATGAATAGCAATTTATACACTGATTCCGTAACATTAAGTCATATCTTAAAAATATGAAACACTGAAAATTAGTGGTTTATTTGAATATTAATTTTAAGTAAGGTGGAAGCAGACGAATATCCAGACGTGATGGCATCACGAGCGTACACATGTTATACGAACGATCTCATTATCTTAGACATTTGTTAGGCGATGGGGCACAATGCGAAGGCGGGTCTCTTCCAAAAACTGATAACGAGTAACGTGCTAGCTAACCATTTTAATCAACGGTCATGGCCCATGAAACATAAAGTAAACACCGTGATACCTCTATTCTTTTTATACAGTTATAGAGAAAAAGAATAGCTGTGAGACTAATTTAGATGGCTTGCCAACTATAAAAAAATAACAACCATGAAGATGTTACAATATTACTAATTTGGATTTCATCTTTGATGCATAAGTTAAGTGGCCGACCGTACTCGAAGACAACCTACAAGCTCTGATTTTCTTAGTTACTACAGGAGGTGTCACTCCTGTCGCATGATTACTTTACGTACCCTTTATACTCGCCTGAGTAATTACCAATACGGCATCAACTATGGTATGACTCGAACCCCGGTCTCCCATTCCATTAGCGAACACTAACCATTGTGCTAAATTTATGCGTATTCTTACATATAATAATGATTTTGATTAACTTTAATCATCTAATGAAAAATGGTGTTCATAACCTAAACTACGTCAGTTTTATCAACGGTATACTTATTTTAAACAGAGTTGTATAGACACAATTGATGCTGAGAGCAGAGGTGACCCAAATTCAACAGTTGTACGGCAAAACATTAACAAATCACGAACTCATTTTGGCCAATCATAAATTTAAGTTGCGTAAGCGAGCAGGAGATTTGAACATGTGAGAAGACAGTGATTCACCATTTTACATGAACATTTCTCAATGAGAAAGCTGTGTTCAAAGTGCGTGTCGCGTTTGCTCACAATCGATCATTATAAATAATGCATCGACAATTCAGATCTTTGTTTGCAATTGTTTCCACGCATCACAAAAGGGTGTTCGCATCAATATGTGATAATTGATGAAGTATAGCCCAATACTTCACTCTGGAATAAAATCGGCAATCAGCTGAGTGGACAGCAGCAGGTGAAAGCCGTCTAAAGCGAACAAAAACGCAAACATCAGCATGTAAGGTTTTGGCACTCGTATTTTAGGGATGCGCACTATATTTTGTTCATCGATTACCTTGTGAAATACATAACTATGATAACGAATATTATCTAGCATTATTGGTTATTTCGAAAGGAAACATCGCTAAAGTACTCTTTCAAAAAGGCAATGCACCATGTCTCTAGATCTGACTACCAGGGACTACTGACTGTTCGCAGTCCACAAAACAAATCTCTAGGGAAAGAGAGTTGGCTCTAATGAAGAAGTGATATCCAAAACTTAGGTGTATGTGATTAGGCCCGAGGCAAATCGTTTAAATTGTTGGAGAAGAGTTAGAATACTATACCCATGATTAAAGACGAATTTTCTCTAAAAGTTGTAGTTTTTTTAGTTAGATCCGGGACTTATTGAGTGATGTGTTAAATAGATATTTCTTTATAATATCATTCTTTGTTTACATTGCCTGATAATCCCGTTTTCACAGGTATAAAGATAAGAATATCAGAGGATTTCATACGTCAGATTACTTTGTGATGTTATAGTATAATCCGATTTCTCTTCTGACATGATATTTAGAAGACTAGCCGATACTCAGTGGGTCAGTATTATTTATATATATTATATATAATCTTTATTTGACATTGGTTAATAACTATATTTTTACAAGGATAAAGATATCAAAGTATTTCGCAAAGTCAGAATACTTTGTGATGCCATAAAAGATATCCTCTCTTTTTCTCTTCCGACATCAAACTTCAGAATACATTGTAATCTTCTAAGAGGCACTCTCTATCTTATCTGTCTGTCTTTCTTTTCTGTTCCCCTTTATCTTCTCTTTCGTTTCTCCCCTCTCTTTTTCCTATTCAACTCTCTCTTTTAACAATTTAAATCATTCACTTCATCTCAACATTTCTTTTATTCTTCGTATATATACATGCTTCGCCCTTCCCCTTACTCTCTGCACCATTCATGTACAGATGAAGCACGATTTAGGTCGTTTTAGTAGTATTTAGATAAACATGGACGCCTAATGCAATATCTACTAGAAATGGACAGTTCAGGCTATTAGAATTCCTGATCATACACTTCTCAAAGGCTTCAGTTGCAGTAATCTTCGTGATGGTGTTTTTAATGCTGGAACATTTAAAGAGATGCATGGCAATATAAAATCTATCGTAAGCAAAGTTAGAAGAACATGCTCGAGACTGCAAACTTTGAGAAAATAATGTTACTTGGCATTCTATGTTTCAAAATCGATGTCGTCCCTGCATTGTTTTCTGTTTAGCAATGCTATTTTTTGCTATCATGGAGACAAGCTAGTCTGCCTGCATATCAGGTCGCTGAACTGTACCTGTTTAGATGATTCACTTAGCATGCCCCATGAGCACTCCTTGAATGTTTGAAAACATACCTAAATATATATATATATATATATATATATATATATATATTTAAATTAATTAATTAATATTAATTAATTATATATATTTAAATTAATTAAATTAATTAATTTATAAACCAATTTTTTGTATACAGATTTTTATAATTAATTTACAAAATCGCGAAAAAGGGTGGGAAAAATCGTGGGCAGGGCATTGTGGTCTAGTGGTTAGAACGCTGGTCTACGAAAGTTGACATCGAAGGTTCGATCCCTGTCCGGTGAGGCATGCTGATGACGACTTATAGCCAGAAACGCAAAACTTATGCAAGGTATTGGTTACAGGGAAGTGCTTTTCAATCAGATTTAGGAATTTTTTGCCCAGTTTAGTTTTTATCATCTGGTTATAGGGCGGTGTATAGTAGATTATACATTTTTTCTTTTCTTTTTAATTTTATTGTAATAATTAGTGCCCTGTTTCTTATATTTAATTTCGGTGCTTTTATTTAAAAACTAAATATTATGATCACACATGCATATTTAAAAACAGAGAACGTCGAATTGAAACAGCACTAGTAAACCACTATTGGGAGCTCAAAGAAAATGGAAGCTTACCAATAATTGAATAAAAATAATACGACAGGCCAGTACATGTAGAAATTTAGACGACCCGTGTAGATTATGTCTGAATGAAAAATTTGACATCCTAAACTTTAAAGACCCCAAAATCTATTAAACTGTAGAAGTGATATAGCAAACAGCTATCTGCACAGAAATACTTTTACGTTAGGCTAACAATACATGAATGAATAAATAAGTAAAAAAAACAAAAAAAACAATAAAACTAAACAAAAATCTAACAATTAAAAAACAAAAATCTACAAGAGAAATACAAAGAACATCATGTTAAAATAAGTTCACCCATTATATTGACACAACAAAGAAACAGGATATAGGGCACTGTATTGAAAACAAAACAATATAACAGGTTATAGGAAATATTAAAAACCCGGCAAAAATAACTCCATGCATTTGAGCTTGAAGATTCCCCCGGGGATGAAACGCGGGAGCTTCTGTGTAGCTTAATTGCCATAAATATATTTTCATGGTTTACTACCTAGCTCTACCTACGTATCGAGCACTGTTAAAGTAATTACTGAAAATTGATACATAAAAAGTATATCTCCTTATAAAATTTTGTGTGGATACATGAAATAGTAATATATATATATATATATATATATATATATATATATATATATATATATATATATATGTTGTATACACTTTCATTTATATACATATTTTGGTTACATATATGAATATATCTTCTAGCCTCAGCTTTATTTTGGCTTCACATCGTGAGCCGAATGTGTTAGTATGAAAACAAAACAATTGACGATTTTAACGGGAGGCGTTCAGAAAACACGGGGAGAAAGTAACAATTATTTTTAATTGAAAGTCTAGATCTTTGTCAGATTCTCTTCAATTATTTTTCGTTTTATACTTTTTCATATCATCTTATTCCCTAATTGCTTTGAACGTTTATTGGTGGCTCGCTAACTTGTCAACTAGAAAAGGATTGAGTCTACAATAAACGGGTCTCTCGACAAATGTAGTTGGAATTGATGAGTCACATTCCCCATTTATTTAATTCTGTCGATTTGGGGAAACTTTATTCTCGCCGCCAGAGGCATAAGTACATATACATGGACGTACATGAATATCCACATCTGTATTCGTATTCATATGTACACGCACACACACGCTAGCAGACGCCAGCACACGCATCTCTCTCTTTCTCTCTCTCTCTCTCTCTCTCTCTATATATATATATATATATATATATATACATATATATATATATATATACATATATATATATATATATATGTCTGTATATGCATACAGTATATATATATATATATATATATATATATATATATATATATAATGAATACATATATAGATATTCATTATATATAACTCTATATACATTTAGGTATGTTTGTAGGTGTATATATTGGTATGTTACGTTATGTGATCGTTACGCGTCACATATCTAAGTATATGCTTCTACTGTGGATAGTAGTCAGAATCTCATAATAGGGTTACATCAAGATCTAAGGCTATTTATCAAAGGTAAACTAACATCGGAAAATATTTTGTTACTTTTAGACTTTAATGCACAGGTTGGAAGTGATGACAACGCCTGAGATGTCTTAAGAAAATACGGTCTTGTGAAAGTAAAATGATAATGTTTTTTTCTCATTCTTAAGTGATGCCCTGAATATAAACTTGCGTATGTAATACCCTTTACCAACAAATTCCAATTCACTAGGTAACATGGATACATTGTAGATCAAAACACGAGGTCATGTCATCACGTTGAAGAGTGATTTCCAAGATATGTGTACAGTATGAGTTATACAGGGTACAGACTGTGTCACTGATCCTAAAATTGTTCGTGCAAAACCGAAGGTGTGTATAAGGAACAAAGGTAAGATCCAATGCAGTAAAATAATCTAAACGCATTGAGGTCTCTAAATTACAAAGTAAGGAAACACGTGAAACTTTCAGGACTTTACTTATAAATATCACATTTGGCGGAACCTGAAATCAGTTCAAGTCACAAGTATATACCAAAGGAGCTGCAGTTCTTGGTCTTAGGAAAACCAAACATAAAGATTGGTTTGCTGAAAATGATTCTGCAATCACCAATCTTTTGGAAGAGAAAAACAACGGTTATGAGATATTTCTGTGCTCAAATTGACTAGCTAAAGTAATTGTTGACAATCTTTCAAGGAAGCGAAATTAACACTGCCGCGTCAAATGAAAAACAGGTGGTCGGCAAAAAAGTCATCAATAATTCCAGACAATTTATAACCGCAAGGATTCGAAAGCTATGTATCACAAAATGAGACAAGCTTTTGGTCCATAGCCTCTAACAATGGTACAGTGAAGTCTAAAGATACTTCTATCCTTTTCAACGATGCTAAGTGCTAATAAGTGATAATCCATCTAAAATAAATGATCTGGTTATTGATAGTCTCAGTAAAAATGAGATCGTTGAAGAGATTATGATTTCTCCCAGCATTGATGAGACACAAAGCACCATTAAGATATTGACACAGGAAGAACACCAGACTTTAGGGGATAACATTCAGATTATTGTTTTTTGAGGGTGACAGGCTTGCCAATGCAATCCATACACTCATCCTTTCTATTTGGCATGTAAATCCTCTTCCTCAAGAATGGATGGATTTAATAATGATTCAAATTCATGAGGGAAATTATTCATGATCTAAGTGTGGTGACTAAAGAAGCATTAGCATGGAGCTGTGAAAATGGTTCCGTAAAAAATTCTGTTGAATCGTTTGATGAAATAAATGTGTCCTTCTATTATCGTAAAGAGTCAATGCGGTTTTAGATCTGGCATCGGAACAATGGACATAATATGGTCTGCTCGCCAGCTAATTTAAAATTGTATGGAGCAGCGTGTACCA